>BSBK01001374.1:10000-382500 GCA_027943335.1 Chamaecyparis obtusa | reverse complement strand
GTATAGCTCATTGTTTCCAAGACTTTTTGTAGAGGTCTTTAAGCATTGATTGGGCTCATTGTTTGGCGTGTTGTTAAGAGTAGCCTTGTCTTCAAAATAAGTGAATCTATTAGAACATAGTCTAACCGCAAGGTTTGGAAGAGGCTATGTTTGTTTTTTCTTGGCCATCGTGGCCATTGAAGGTGGGTTATCGAGTGGATTACTAGTGTAAGAAATTACGATAACATGCGTGGGTTTCTTGGCTTTTGAAGTGTTTGGCCTCTAAAGAAGCATTTGGATCCCTTCAATCAAAAGCATACATTCCTTCATGCGCAAGGAGTTTTGTTTTTTTGCAAAGGTGAATTTCCTTTCACTTGCTCCAGCATTGCCTGCCCTCTCCATCGTAGGCTCCAATCCGTAATCTCAGGAGTAGACTTTAGCATATGAAGATTCTTAGAAATATACTTGTTCGTTATGGTTTCTCTGTGACTAGTGATGGACCCATGAGCTATTTGCGGTCATTAATCCCAGATTTATGGGGTTTCTTTCTTGACGTTGCTTGAATAGCTCGAGATTCTCTTGGGCTCATAGAGACCCATTTCTTTCTCACTTGCTGATTGCTGATTTGGTGGTTGTATGGTGTGATTGAGGATATGCTATTTTAAAAAACCTGCATAACTTTTGTAAAAGGCGTCAATTTTTGGAAGACGAGATAATATCAAAAGATGATTCAATGAATTATACTCTCGTGGAGGTAATTTATGAATATTCTACAATTTTATGTCAAATTTTAATAGTTTGAAGTTGCAAGTTGTTTTATTCTCTTAGCAAAATTGGTGGTTGAGAATTGCAAGTATTCTTTTGTATCTATTATGAAGGTGTATCTTGCATATTCATCTTTTGTGTGTTCTTGTTAGACATGGCAGATCCTAGGATTGAATTGCTCATTTGACACAAATATCATATGTGGAAGCTTAAAATTTTACAACTATTACAATCTTGGGTTCTAACAAATGTTGAAAGTATGTCAACCCAAGTTCACTAAAGAAATTGACAAGTTTGTTCATACAAATCATAAGTTTTGTAAAAGGAGTCAATTTTTGGAAAACAGTATATTGTTAGAATTTTGATTTAATGAACTATACTTTGGTGGAGGTAATTTATGAATATTCTACAACTTTATGCCAATTTTAATAGTTTGAAGTTGCAAGTTATTTTATTCTCTTAGAAAAATTGGTGGTTGGGAATTGTAAATTTTCTTTTTTATCTATTTTGGGGATGTATCTTGCATATTCACCCTTTTTGTATCCTTGTTAAACATGTCAGGCACTAGGATTGAATTTCTCACTCCGCACAAATATCACACATGGAGGCTTAAAATTTCACAACTATTACAATCTTGGATTTTGACAAATGTTGGAAGTAGATCAACTTGAGTTCACTAAATAAATTGACAAGTTTGTTCATAGAAATAAATTAGATGAGGCAAAAGGTCTCATAGGGTTGCATGTGTTCGATAATTTATTGTTACATGTTTCTAAGTGTGATTCACTGAAATAAGTGTGGGATACGCTTGAAGAATTGTACGGTAAGGTCAATCAATTCAAGATCTTGTAGTTCTCTCTCTCTCTCTCTCTCTCTCTCTCTCTCTCTCTCTCTCTCTCTCTCTCTCTCTCTCTCTCTCTCTCTCTATGCATTTCCCAGTATTCAATATTTTCTTACACAATTCAAGTAAATTTTGTCACAATTGAAAGGATCCGGTCATGACAAAGAGGATAAAGCATGTATTTTCCTATTCCTATCCAAGCTTAGAGGCTATTTCCAAGTTTTTGCATCTACCATGGATGCTATGGGATAAGACCATAAAATGCCTTTGTTTGAGGATTTTTTTGACCATCTGACTAGAGAAAAAGTCAAGTTGATTCAAATAGATGTTATTTCTAAGAGTCATTATTTGTTGGCTCAATCTTCCAAAGACAAGGGTGAAAATAAGAAGAAAACCAAGAGAGATTCATCTACATGTAGTGAGTCTCTTTTTGAGCCTAAGAAAAAGAACAATCTAAAGGCTAATCCTCCTCCTAATTTAGGAGTCATCTTCTAAGTCTAAGAAGAAAGAGATTTTTTTTATTCTATGGAAAATATCGATATAATTATGCACATTACTTTGTGAGACTACTAGAATTGGAGGAATATTTTAGGAAGCATAATATTGCCATGCCTAAGTATTATTCCTTAGGAAAAGGGAAATCTCTTTTAGCTAGGGCTTTGTCCTCTACCACTGATAATTGGATACTTAATTCAAGTGCTTTGTACCACATGCCTCATGGTGAGGATCTTCTTGAATTTTTTTCATCCAGTAGAACAAGTATCATATTTCTATTGGGAAGTTTTCATAGATTGAAGCTCTATGGATAAGCTTCGTTCAAATGCAGGATGGTTGCATTGATCATGTTCTCCTTGTTCTTGGCATTTCTTGAAATCTATTTTTCATTTATCAAATTTATCATCGTGGTGATGGAAGACTTATTGAGTTTTCTCCCAATGATGTCTTTATTCAAGAGTTATGGGATCTTGAAAAGGTAGTAGCTACGGGCACAACTAATCATGTGGCTCAGTTGTATAGGTTTGATGGATTTGAGTCTTCATTAGGCTCGTCCTTTATTGATCATACATATTTTGTTAGTAAGCTTTGGCACGAGTAGTTTAGAAACCACTAAATATTGAGAACATATTGAATCAAAATAATAAATAAATAAATAAATCTACCACAGTTCTCAGTTATAGATTATGAATCAGACTAACTAAAAATTAAAGATATAATAATGAGAGCACACACACCAGAACCTGAGAACACCATATTTACCTTGAAAACCCTAATATGGAAAAAATAACAATAAGAATCTTACTTTCCCTATAATATAAATATTTACAAATCTTAAGACCAGAAGAAAAGGAACTCATTATCCCTAATTGTTTAGGCACACTACCAAGGATATAACTAACCCCAAGAGAACTTTCACAATAAATATAGATCTTCAAAAAAATTCTAAAAGAGTACACAACCTTCCAACAGTCACAAAGAAAAGAAAATGTAGGATCTCCTAAGAATCTTTTGTGACCTCTCTTTTTCATTTAGCAATTCAAACTTTTGTTCTTCCTTTTATACATTAATCAAAATTCACATTCAATCCATGCATACTTTTCAATAACCTCACATACTCTCATATTTTTTATTATCCATTTCTACTCATATATAGTGTTTTCCTATCAAAAACATCATAAGGTCAATCATAATAAACAAAAATATTAAATACATTCAACCCTTGGAGATAAAGGGGACTCAAACCCATCTCAAGTAGTCTTCCTCAAATATTATGATGAAAGTAAATGCATTGCATCATCCTCCAAAGTCAGTCCCTAAATAACATGTAGAAGAGCATTAAAACAAATTAACAATCAACACAAAAAATATTCTCCAAATCTAATATTGTCATTTGAAGTACGAGATGCCATAGAATAATCATCTTTAACCTCTTAACTCTTTCCTTATAATATATATGGTCCAATAATACTCAAATAAAATCACCGCAAATAGTTGAGTCAACCAAGAGTAAACATAAACAACATTATTGCAGTTGTGACAACAAATCTTCACTTGTAGAGGAAACCGTCAAAAGATATTTGAACTAAAATACTACACAAATCATCTAACCATGACCACCAAACTACATACCTTGAAATCCCAATGAAAATCAATGTGAAGCATTAGTTGAGCCTATATAATCCTAAATCAGGTAATAGATGACCTTACTATCAGCTAATAACACATCATAACTTCATCAAATAATCAGTTGGAGGCCTAAAAACATCATAGTTTAATATTCAAAATGCATAACTATTACAACTAGAACCACAAACCATCATAATGTTACATGTAGAGTGAAACAAATTTCTCCCATGGCACCTTCAAATACTCTTTCCTACATATACTAGCCAGCCATACTTTCATCTCTCAGATATACCTTAAACTAACTTAGTAACATCATCGAAACATCTAAAGACTCAATGTCAGATACTTATTGTCTTTTAATAATTCATCAATCATCATACTTCAAATATTCTTGATTGACTTACAGACTCAAGGTTAGAGAAGACAAATAGAGGTGCCCTATCTTGGTTGTAGGTTTGCATACATGGGTTTTGTGGAAGTGTTTTAGCAGCAGGGTAGTTTTTTGTTTATTGTAGTGAATTTTGTTTATGTTTGGTGTCTACGGGGACTTTTTCTATTTGTTGGAAGTTGTTTTGGTTTTTGCTTGTTTTCCTGGCTTCAATCTTTGCATGGCAGAGATTTCTATGGCATCAGTTGTGTAGCTTTCTCACATGGACAAGGCTCATAATGGGTCCTCTTCAAGCATGCATGCACAACAACCAGATATGTTTTATATGAGTGCTAGCCCTAAAATGAAGAAGGTTAATGGGTGTCTTCCTAGAACCCAAGATCGCCCAGTTTTGGTCATTTATCCTCATTTGGTGGAAGAAGATATCTCATATTGGAAACGACATGCTCTAATCTATAAGTTTCTCAGCATTCACATTCCTTTGTCTACTCTAGAATCTTGGATCCGGTGTTCCTAGCATATTGAAGGAGATTTGGAAATTATGCTTGCAACAAATAGTTATTTTATGGTTATTTTCTTGAATATGGAAGATCGCAATACAGTTTTTGAAGGTGGCCCATATTTTTATGATCAGGTTGGATTATTTATTAAACCATAGCATGTAGGTTTTAATTTAGTTCAAGAGATGCCTTCTCGAGTTCCTATTTGGGTTCGTCTACCTTGCCTCCCCATGGAGTTTTGGAGAGAAGATATCTTACATAAAATTGTTAGTCTCTTGGGAAAGCCTACGGAAGTTGTTACACAAACCCTTGATAAAAAGGTGATTTCTTTTGCCCAGATTTATGTTGAGATAGATCTGAATAATCCCCTGTTGAATTCGATGGACATTTGTTTGGGATCTTCATCATGGATTCAGTAGATAGATTATGAATCTCTACCTTTTTTATGTCAGTTTTGTCATGAGTATGGCCATCTCCTACGACAATGCCCTAAAGTTTGTAAGGAAGCTCATTCCCCCTCTTTGGCACCTCCTCCTCTGGGTAAAGAGGACAAAAGGAAAGATCACATGATGGTAGAACCTCAGGGCAAGGAAAAGGAAGGATTTGTACCAATTAAAACTAAGGCTAAAGGATGAGGTTAGAAGAGGATATTCAAGGATAGACAGACAAATGAAGGCTTTAACAGGTTTGAGGTGCTAGAGAACTTAGCTTTGGAAGGAGTCCCACATGTGGTAACTTCTAATAGTGTTGGGGTCAATATGGAGGTTGTACCAGTTCTTGAACTAGAACTAGTTCAGGCTATTCAAGGACAACAAGTGGCTTAGGTGACTTTAAATAATTCCATAGAGGATGACATTGTTTTGGTGGATTTAGCTAGAGAATTTTTAGTTTCATCTCAAAATAAGGGTTCATCTCATAGATTGGGAGTGCAAAAATGACCCCTTAAGAAAGGTCCCGCTGATAGCTCCTCAAAAGGGTAGAAGACAAACCTTGAGAAGATAAAAATGACTGGAGATCTGTTGTTCGAATCTAGATTTGTTAAACCTATTGATGCTCACTTTTCTCAAACCCCTCCATGATCATTCTCTCTTGGAATGTGAGGGGTTTGAATAGCACCTATCATCAAAAATCTATTCATGATTTGATTGCAATTCATTCTCTAGATGTCTTTTGTGTTCAAGAGACTAAGGTTTCTATTGAGCTTATGCATCAGCATGCTCCCTACATTTGGTATGCCAGTCACTGTCAAAGTATTGGTTCACAAGGGAATTCTAGAGGTTTGGCTCTATTTTGGGACCCTCGAAAGATTTCTCCCCTTTGGTGGATTTCTAGTCATCACTCAATCTCTATGGTGGCTACTACCTTGGACTTTGGTGAGACTATTCTTGTGACAAATTTTTATGCCCCTATTGATATTCGTGGGAAGATTCATCTCTCAGATCACATTAGGTATGTGTGTTCTTGTGCTCCTTATTTTCCTTTCATTTTAGGAGGCGATTTTAATTCTATTTTAAGTCTTGAGGAGAAAAGAGGAGGTTGGCCTAGGCTTGGCCCTTCTTCTAATCTTTTTCAAGCCCAGGTGGATTTTTTTTCTGTTATTGATGTTAAGCCTTCAAATGGGGTTTTCACTTGGAACAATAGACAGAGTGGTCAGGAAGCTATCTCAGAACATTTGGATAGGTTTCTTGTTTCTTGTTATTGGGTTGGAGGTGACCTGATCATGAGCTCTAAAATTCTTGATTGGAGAGGTTTTGATCATTGGCCAATTAAGTTCTCTTCTTCTCCTATTGCACTCCCTAAGAACCCTTCTTTTATAGTCCACCTTAAGTGGCTCTGAGACTCATCCCTTTATGATTTGGCAGCTAAGTGGTGGACAGAGGGTGGCCCAACTTATGGCATGGCTATGTTTGTCTTTGAGAAGAAACTTAAATATGTCAAATATCATCTTAAGAGATGGAATACTTCTTTCTTTGGGAACCTTCAGTCTAGAAAGAGGAATGTTCTAGATCATCTTGTAGTGAATACGCACCAAATCAGGGACTTTGGGCTTACAAAGGCTCTTGGTAGGGTAGAATCCTAGGCTATGCGGGATGTGGAAGAATGGGAACTTTGGGAAGAGATTTACTAGAAACAAAAGGCTCGCATTGATTGGTTGTAGGAAGGGGATAGAAATACTACTTTTTCATCATTCTTTTCAAGCTCATCATAATAAAGTGTATATTTATTCTCTTGTTATAGCAGAAGGACTTTAGATTTACTCTCAGTCTGCTATGACCAAGGAATCCCTTCAATTTTATTCTACCCTTTTTTTTGAAGATTCTCAACCTACAGCCGAGGAGGAGAACTTCATACTTTTGTGCATTCCCTCTCTTATCACCAACGCAATGAATGATTCTCTTATTCACCCAATTTTGATGTCACAACTTGAAGAGTTTGTGTTTGGGATGAATAAAGGTAAAGCTCCAGGCCCAGATGGCTTCCCTGTGGAATTCTTTCAGGAATTTTAGGAAATTATTAATATGGATCTCTTGGAGGTGGTTAAGGAATCCCTTCAAAATAAGAAAATGCTTTGTGCATTGAACTCTACTTTACTAACTCTTATCCCCAAGAAATAAGGTGCTGACAATCTTGACTCCTTTCATCCCATTGCTCTTTGTAATGTTGTGTACAAAATTATCACCAAATTGATTGCTGACAGACTCAAGATATGCCTTCCAGTTGTGATTTCGAAGGAACAAGGTAGTTTTGTGGCTGGTAAGAAAATTCTTGATGGGATTTTTATTGCTTCTGAAGTTATTCATTCTATGAATACATCAAAATAGAGAGCTATGTTCATTAAGTTGGATATGGCTAAGGCTTATGATAGAGTCAAATGGAGTTTTCTCCAAAAGATCCTCTTGGCCTTTGGTTTTTTCCAACAATGGGTAAACTAGATTATGAGTTGTGTTACTTCAGCTTCTTTTTCTATTCTTGTGAATGGTGTTCCTTCAAAGCCCTTTGGTGCCTCTAGAGGACTTCGCTAAGGGGACCCTATTTCACCTTACCTCTTTATCATTCTGGCTAAGGGTTTGGATCACTTTCTTAAGCTTCATGCTCACTAGGGTTTGATTCATGGGTGGAAATGGGGTGTTGGCTTGCCTCCTCTTTCACATCTTCAGTTTGTGGATGATACTTCATTTATGGGACATGCCCGTCTTCAGGAAGCTACTTCTTTTAGGCATGATTTATATGTGTATCTTGTAGCTTTGGGTTAGAAATTTAATGAGAATGAATCCTCCATTTTTTTCTTCAATACTCCCTAGGCTATTCAAAGGTGTATTTCTACTATTTTGAGGTTTTAGATTGGGTCTCTTCCCTTAGTTTACTTGGGTATTCCTCTTACTGTTGGTAGACATCCTAGATCTTCCTGGCAAGTTTTTCTTGATAAACTATGACAAAAGGTTAACTATTGGACTCATCGATGTCTATCAACTGCTACTCGCCTGACTCTGTTAAAGTTAGTTATTCAAGCCCTTCCTATTTATAGGTGTTTTATTCAGGCTACTCCTATGTATTTTCTTCAAGAATTTGATGCTCTATCCTATCAATTCCTTTGGAGTGGGAACCTTTCAACTTCTAAATGGAGTCTGGTTAAATGGGAAATAGTGTGTAGACCTCAGAAGGAGGGTGGCCTTGGCTTATGATCAGCTATTTTGAATGGACAAGTTCTCACTGCAAAGCTTTATAGGCATTGGTGTACTAACCAGCATCAACTTTGGGCTCATATTCTCACCCATAAGTATTTTCCAAATATTGATGTGGTTGAAGTTCACCACTTTCCTCTAGAAGGGAGAGGATCCATGATTTGGAATACACTAAATTTTGGAGCTCAGTTGGTTAAAGGTGGTCTCTTTTGGATTTTTCATTTGGGATCACAAGCTTTATTTTGGCTTGACTCTTGGGATGGGCACCCTCCTATCCTTTCCACTCATCATCAGTTTCATTCCCTCTATCAAAATTATAGTGCTTCAAGTTGGGACATAGTTTATTTTTATAAGATAAGGTGTGTTAGAGGTTTGGCACCTTCCTTTCATTGGAAACACCCTTCTGAGGAGGTTAGGAAGGAGTTGTTTCAAATTATGCAGTCTCATGAGTGTACTGCTTTGCTTGGTAATGATGTTCTTTCTTGGGATAGTGAGGATTTGTCTACAAAATTTTTAGTGTCTGCAGGATATGTTGAGCTTCTCTGACAAACATTGGGGGACATTTAGGTGCCTTGGTGGAAGCAAGTCTGGTACAAGTTTTCCTGGCCCAAATGCAATTTTTTTATGTGGTTGGTGGTCCATAGTCGGTGCCTTACATGGGATAATTTATGCAAGCATGGCTTCCAAGGACCCTCAATGTGTTTTCTATGCCAGACTAGTGAATAAAATGTCTCTCATTTCTTTTTCCAATGCTCTTTCACCAGACATATCTGGCACTCTTGGTGGAATGTGTGGAACCAATCCTATTGGCATGTTTCCTCACTGGTAGAATTCTTTGCTCGCTAGGGTAAGGCTCATGTCAAGACTTCATTTCTTCAAGTTTCCTGGACTCTTGGACCCTCCTTTATTATTTGGCATATCTAGTTGTAGAGGAACTATCATATCTTTAAGGATGAGTTTTTGGAGGTTCCTCACTTATGGTGGAAAATTCTCCATTCTTTGGGGGAAAATGTTTCTACAAAATGTGACACTTCTAAGGCAATAGAACCAGGGGAGGATATTTTCAATAATCGCCTAAATATCCCCCCCTCACATGGAAAATTTCTAAGAAAGCTGTGTAGACATCCCTTGTGAAAGATAAATAGGATGGGGAAGTGGAGTGCCCCTCTGCAGGGTGTTCTTAAAATCAACACGAATGGGTCTTCCAAGGGAAATTCAGGCCCTGCTAGCATTGGTGGTGTTGGAAGAGATAGTAAGGGGGATGTTCAGTTTGTGTTTTCAATTTATAAAGGTCATCACACTAACAACCTGATGGAGACCATAGCTATTTTTTTTGTATGTTGTGAAGAATGATTGTGAACTTGGCTGGAGAAGGCTTATCTGTGAATCCGACTCACAAGTGGTGATATGTCTATTGAATCAGCAACATTCTGAAGTTGTTAGTTGGAAGTTAGCTTTGATTGTCGACCAAATTCATAATTTTTGTACTTCTTTGGAGTCTGTTACTTTCACTCATATTCCCATGGAATGTAATAGTGTTATTGATTGCCCGACGAAGTGGACTTCTGACCATATGTGTAATTGGAACATTGTTGATAAGACTTAACTTTTGATGGGCTTGTCCCATCAATTTGATCACTTGGTTGATCTTGATAGGGCTGTTTGATGCCCTTTCTCTGTTTGTTCTTATTTCTCTTTCAATTTGAATAAATTTTCACCCCTCTTTTATTTTAAATATTCTTCATCAGTTATTCAAATATTCTTCATCAATCAATGAACCTTCAAATATTCTTCATCAATCATTATTACATCCTCAACAATAATTTAGCCTCGGCAAGTTGACACTAATGCCCCAACCAAGAGTTGACATTAATGATAACACAAACTATATAATACTAGTAATCTCCTCCTTTGTCATTGATGGAAACACCAATGAAAAAAAAGGGTGAACCTCCTTTTGGAACTACCTTATCCCTCTTTGACATAAAAGAAAAAGAGTGTAAAGCTTTCTCCCCCTTAAATTTTGTAACCAATAGTATCAATTTATAAAATTTAAAAAAATCTTATATTCCAAAACTCCCTCTGATAGGAACACCAATGTTATTCAAACTTTGATGCAGGAGCATCTCGGGTCCTTGGCAATCCTGTGTCACCAAAAACATTTTTAGTTTGTTTGTGTTTCTTAGTTCCTACTTTGACTAAGTTGGTTCGATGTTGGTCGATTTCCTTTGTTCACCAGTGTTGGTCAATTTTCTCTTTGGGCACTCGGTTAATTCTCTGACACTCGATGATGCTTTCTTGGTGCTTAGTTGGCATTGCTTATCAACGGGTTTATTTTGAGTTTCTATTGAGGATGACTTGTACAATTAATTTGGATCATGGATTTAATACTAGTATCCATCACTGGAAAGCATGTGGTCCTAGATCTAACCATTTCTTCTATTGATTATGGATTTGAAGGTCGACTTAGTTTGGTATCCTCTTGTATAAATGTAGTTGTTTGGTTAGAGTTTAGAGAGTCAATTTTGATAGAGGTTAGAAGATAATAGATTGGATTTTTTTGGCAGATCCTTGCATGTTTGAGGAGTTCTATAATTCATTTTAATATCTAGCCATAATCAGGAAGGCCTTACAACATGGCATGTATGAATCAATTTGAATAAATAATATATCATTGACCCTGCATTCTCTCTCTCACTATGTTGTTTCTTCTGTGTGTTGTTGGACAAGGTGGATCAGGTAGGGTGTGTCATCCTCTTTGGCCCCTAAATGTTGTCTCTCTTGCGCCAGGTGGTATTAGAGTGAGGTGAGATCTAGATCTAGGTTTGTGAATCTAGATTTGTAGGTTCCTTCTTGTGAAGCCCTAGTTGATTGTTGTGGTGTAGCAGATTGTGATCTGACCTAAAATTGCATAGGGTTTTTAGGATGCTTCGCGGGAGGCGAGATGCAGATCTAGGATTGGCAAACATGTTGAGAAAACTTTCTACTAGATTAGAAGTTGTTGAAACAGTCCAAAGAAGAGGTAGACATCCTGAAGATGTTAGTGATGATGAAGTTGAGGAAGAACAAGGTGATGCAGAACCTTCACTTGTGATGGATCAAGGTGAAGAAATATTTTTAAGGGATTTGACAAGTTTGAAGTCAACACCACATTTTAATCCTCCTGAGTATGGTGGAAAATTGGATTTTGGTGACTTAGTGTACTAGATCACAGAGATGGAAAATTATTTTGAGTATGAAAACATTCATGAGGAAAAGAAGGTGAAAATTGCAAGCACAAAGTTGAAAAGTTGCATCCTTATGGTGGGAACATCTGCAGCTGGACAAAAAGAGTAAAGGAAAAGACAAAATTAAGGTATGGAATAAAATGGTGAATAAGTTGAAAGGAAAGTTCGTACCTTGTGATTACCAGATTAACCTAGTTAGGCGAATGCAAAGTCTAAGGTAGAAATATAGCTCGATAAAGGAATATACTAAGGAATTCTATAGATTAGATATCATATCTAGACATGATGAAGATGATGTGGAAAGAATTGCCAGGTACCTGAATGGTTTGAGAGTTTCCATCCAAGAAGAAATCAGTTTGGTCAAATTGGAGAACATTGAAGAGGCTTATCAATTTGCATTGAAAGCTAAGGAGAAATTGAATAAGAGACATGAGCAAAGACAAAGAGGAAGAGGTGGTAGATTCCCTAGAGGAAGAGGTAGATCTAATTGTGAAAATGGTAGATCTGAACCTAAAAAGACAAATCTAGACAAAGGCAAGACCGAGTGGAAAGGTGAAAGTTCATCTAGAGGTAGAGGCATTAACTATTGAAGTGGTTATAGCAGAGGTGGTTTCCAAGGAACTTGTTACAATTGTGGAGAAGAACATAGATCTTTTGAATGTACACATGCTAGTAAGAAGGTTGGTAACAGTAGAAATGCTTTGGTAAAAGAAGATTCACTGAATGAACTGGAGAAGGAAAATAACTTAATGGTAAAAAGAGCACTGTGGAATGAAGGTAAAAAGGAAGATCCGGTAAGGAAGAGTTTGTTCAAGACCAAATGTAGAGTTTCTGATAAAGTTTGGAAGGTAATCATTGACAGTGGTAGCTCAGAGAATCTGGCATCTAAGGAAATGGTCACAAAGTTGCAGTTGAAAAGGTTGGAACATCCGATGCCCTATCAGATTTTATGGATCAAAGATGAGCATACACTCTTAGTAAGTGAACAATGTTATGTGAATTTGAAAATTGTAAAATACTATGATAAGGTGTTGTGTGATATCATGCCTATGGATTGTTGTCATATTTTGTTGGGTAGACCTTGGCAATATGATAGACATGCTATATATGATGGGAGATTGCATAAGTATACTATTTGGGTTGATGGAAGAAAACAAAATCTTGTTACCTTTGATGGAAGAACATGTTAGTAATGTTTGTACATCTATGAAAGTTTGTTTTATGGAAAGAAGAAAGTTTGTTAAAGACTTGAAGAAGAATGATGTATGTTTTGTTGTGATTCCTAACAACCGAGTAAGAAAATAGAGGATAGCATTCTTGAGGGGATTGATAGGTTACTCACTGAGTATAGTGAAATCATTTCTGATAATGAACCTGATGGTTTGCCACCGAAAAAGAAGCACTGATCATTGCATGGATCTAATCCCTAGAGCTATTTTACCGAATAAGGCACCTCATCGGTTAACACCTACTGAGAATCAGGAATTGAACCGACAGATTCAAGAGTTGCTGGAGAAAGGTTTGATTAGAGAAAGTTTGAGTCCTTCTATAGTTCTTATGGTATTGGCACCAAAGAAGAATGGAGAAAGGATAATGTGTACTGATTCCAAAGCAATCAATAAGATAATAGTGAAGTATAGGTTTCCTATACCGAGAATGGATGATATAATGGATAGCCTAACTGGAGCAAAGTATTTCACCAAAATTGATTTGAAAAGTGGGTATCATCATATCAGAATCAAAGAAGGTGATGAATGGAAGACTGCTTTCAAGACAAAAGAAGGTTTGTATGAGTGGTTGGTTATGCCTTTTGGTTTAACTAATGCACTGAGTACTTTTATGAGATTAATGAATGAAGTTTTGAAGAAATTATTGGGTAAGTTTGTGATTGTATATCTTGAAGATATTCTGATATTCAGTAAAACCAGAGAAGAACATTTGTTGTATGTTAGACAAGTTTTGCAGAGATTGAAAGAAAAAAAGTTGCTGATAAATCTGAAAAAGTGTTCATTCATGAAAGAGGAGATTTTGTATTTGGGATTTGTGATTTCAGCTGACGGTTTGAAAATGGATCTTAAAAAGGTTGAAGCTATTTTGAATTGGCCTACACCTATGAGTGCTAGTGATGTAAGATCATTTCATGGTTTGGAAAGTTTTTACCAAAAGTTCATAAGGAATTTCAGTTCAATTTGTAATGCTATGACTGAGACTATGAGAGGAGATAAAAGAGAATTCAAGTGGACACATGGAGCTGATAAAAGTTTTGAGACTCTGAAGCAGAAGGTTGTTGAATTGCCTATTTTGGCATTGCCTGATTTTAGTAAGGTATTGCAAGTGGGATGTGATGCAAGTGGAAGTGCAATTGGAGTTATGTTGAGTCAATAAGGTAAACTTGTTGCTTTCTTTAGTGAAAATTTGAAGGATGCTAGAAGGAAATATTTTGTGTATGGTCAAGAGTCCTTTGTTATTGTTCAAGCACTGAAGAAATGGAGACCTTATTTGATACCAAGTGAATTTGTGTTGTATACCAATCATAAGGCTTTACAGTATTTGGGTAGTTAGAATAAGTTGAATCAGAGACATATGAAATGGGTTGAGTATTTGTAGAGTTATACATTTGTGATAAAGCATAAGAGTGGAGTCACTAACCGAGTTGCTGATGCATTGAGTAGAAGAAGATCTTTGATGACCGAGATGAAAATTGAAGTTATTGGTTTTGATGAGATGAGAGATTCTTATGATTTTGATCCTGATTTTTCTAATTCATGGAGAAAGTGAAGGGAACCTATTCAAGATCAATAGAATACTAAATGGAATGAATATTTTATTCAGGAATGTATGTTATTTAAAGGTATTCAGTTGTGTATACTGAGAGGAGCAATGAGAACTAATCTAATAAAGGAGAAACATAGTAGTGGTTTGGTTGGACATTTTGGTGTTGATAAGACATGTAATTTGCTTAAGGAGAAATACTTTTGACCGCAATTGTATAAAGATGTTCAAAAATTTGTGAAAAGTTGTGGAATTTGTCAAGTTGCAAAAGGAGTAAGTCAAAATACTAGATTGTATACACCGATTGTTGTACCTGAGAAACCTTGGAGTGACATCAGTATGGATTTTTTCCTTGGCTTACCGAAGACAGTAAGAGGTAATGATTCTATATTTGTTGTTATGGATAGATTTTCTAAGATGGCACATTTTATACCTTGTAGAAAGACATCAGATGTAGTACATGTAGAAGATCTTTTCTTTAAGAAAATTATCAGATTGCATGGATTACCAAGGAGTATTATCTCTAACTGAGATAGTAAATTTGTTGGATACTTTTGGAAAACTTTTTGGAGAAATTTTAGTACCAAGTTGAAATATAGTTCTAAATTTCACCCACAATCCGATGGACAAATAGAAGTTGTGAACAGAAGTTTGGGAAATCTTTTGAGATGTTTAGTTGGAGACACACCAAGTAATTGGGATTCTGTGTTGGCACAAGTAGAGTTTGCATATAATAATTTAGTGAATAGGAGCACCGGAAAAACACCATTTGAGATTGTGAATGGTATACAGCCGAGAGACATATCTGATTTGAGGGACATTGCTGATGAAAGAAAGAGAAGTGTTGAAGGAGTAAAAAAAATTTAGTACATGAAGACATTGCATGAAGATGTGAAGCTGAAGTTGGAAGAGAGTAATCAGAAATACAAAGACAGAGCTAATAGATCAAGGAGACATAAAACTTTTGATGTTGGTCATGAAGTGATGGTTCATTTGAAGAAAGGTTAATTTCTTGTTGGAACATATGGGAAGCTAAAGATGAAGAAGTTTGGATGTTTCAAAATTTTGAGGAAATTTGATAGTGAAAATGCATATGTGATTGAGTTACCTGATGACATGGACATATCACATATTTTCAACATTACCAATTTGTATGAGTATCATGAACCTGATGAAGACATGGCAGCACTGCTCGAATATCCTAAGAAGTAGAAAGAGGAAGTTGAGAAGATTTTGGAGCAAAGAATTGGCAAGAGTACAAGAGGAAAACAATATATGGAATATCTACTATAGTGGAAGAATAGACCGATTGAACATAGTTCATAGATTTCACAATCTGAGTTGGATGCTTCTCGGGCCATACATGTTTCATGATTCAGAGAATCATTTCAAACAACCCCAGGTTTCTGATGCAGGAGCATCTCAGGTCCTTGGCAATCCTATGTCACCAAAATCATTTTGAGTTTTTTTGTGTTTCTCAGTTCCTACTTTGACCGAGTTGGTTCGATGTTGGTCAGTTTCCTTTGTTCTTCGGTGTTGGTTAGTTATCTCTTTGGGTACTTGGTTAATTCTATGACACTTGGTGATGCTTTCCTGGCACTCAATTGGCATTGCTTACTAATGGGTTTATTTTGAGTTTTTGTTGAGGCTAACTTGTGCAATTAATTTGGGTCAAAGATTTAATGCTAGTATCCATCATTGGGAAGCATGTGGTCCCAAATCTGACTGTTTCTTCCATTGATTATGGATCTGAAGGTTGAATCAGTTTGGTAGCCTCTTGTATAAATGTACTTGTTTGGTTAAAGTTTAGAGAGTCAGTTTTGATAGAGGTTAAAAGATAATAGATTGGAGTTTGTTGGAAGATCCTAGCATGTTTGAGGACTTATGTAATTCATTATAATATCTGGCCATAATCGGGAAGGCCTTACAGCCTAGCATGTATGAATCAATTTGAATAAATGATATATCGTTGACCTTGCATGCTCTCTCTCATTATGTTTTTGTTGCTTTTGCATGTTGTTAAGCAAGGTGGATCGGGTAGGGTATGCCATCCTCTTTGGCCCCTCCCTGTTGTCTCTCTTGCATCAACCTTCCACCTACATTTCTCTCCCTCTGAGTAGTCATAGCATCAATCCAAGTGAAAAAAGGATAGACAATGATTATTCTTCCCCTAGATAGATGTACTTCTCTTATGCATCTAGTTTGAAAAGGGAGGGGTGATAGCCCCTAGTTTCTAATATGCTCAAAAGTATTATAATGCAGGAGCATCTCGGGTCCTTGGTAGTTTTGTGTCACCAAAAACATATTTGAGTTTGTTTGTGTTGCTCAGTTCCTACTTTGACCGATTTGGTTCAGTGTTGCTCAATTTCCTTTGTTCACCGGTGTTGGTCTATTATCTCTCTGGCACTCGATTATTTCCCTAGTGCTCAGTGATGCTTTTTTGGTGCTCGATTGGCTTTTCTTGCTAACGGGTTTCTTTTGAGTTTCTATTGAGGCTTACTCATGCATTTAATTTGGGTCATGGATTTAATGATAGTATCCATTATTGGGAAGCATGTGGACCTAGATCTGGTCGTCCCTTCCATTGATTATGGTTTTGAAGGCCAACTTGGTTTGGTAGCCTCTTGTATAAATGTAGTTGTTTGGTTAGAGTTAGGCAGTTAGTAATTTTTTTTGATAGAAGATAGAATATAAAGGATTGTTCGTAGATCCTCACATGTTGAAGACTTCTATAATTCATTGTAATATCTGGCCGTAACTAGGAAGGCCTTACAACCTGACATGTATGAATCAATTTGAAATAATATATGAAAGATCCTGCATTCACCCACTCACTATTGTGTGTTTTTTCTTCTGCATGTTGTTCTACAACGTGGATTTGGTAGGGTGTGCCATTTCTTGGCCCCTCCTATCTCCTCTTGCGTCAAGTGGTATTAGAGCGAGGTGAGATCTGGATCTAGGTTTGTGAATCTAGATTTGTAAGTTCCTTCTTGTGAAGCCCTAGATGAATTTTTGTAGGGTGGCAAATTTTGATCTGACTTGCAATTACAGAGGGTTTTCAAGATGGTTCATAGGAGGTGAGATGAAGATCCAGGATTGGTAGACATGTTGAGACAACTTGCCACTAGGTTAGAAGATGTTGAAATAGCCCAGAGAAGAAGCAAAGATGTTGAAGATGTTAGTGATGATGAAATTGAGGTGGGACAAGGTGATGCAGAACTTTCACCTGTGATGGATCAGGGTGAAATATTTTTTAAGGCTTTCACAAGTCTAAAGTCTACGCCACATTTTAATCCTCTTGAGTATGGTGGAAAATTGGATTCTGATGAATTGGTGGACTGGATCACTGAGATGGAAAAGTACTTTGAGTATGAAAATTTACCTAAGAAAAAGAAGGTGAAAGTTGCAAGCACAAAGTTGAAGAGTCATGCATCCTTATGGTGGGAACATCTGTAGCTGGGCAGAAAGAGGAAAGGCAAAGACAAAATCAAGGTATGGAGTAAAATGGTGAATAAATTTAAAGGAAAGTTCTTACCTTGTGATTATTAGATTAACCTAGTTAGGTGAATGAAAAGTTTAAGGCAGAAAGATAGCTTGGTAAAGGAGTATACTGAGAAATTCTATAGATTAGAAATCAGATCTAGACATGAGGAAGATGATGTCAAAAGAATTGCTAGATACCTGAATAATTTGAGAGTTTCCATCCAAGAAGAAATCAGTTTGGTCAAATTGGAGAACATTGAAGAGGCTTATCAATTTGCATTGAAAGCTGAGGAGAAATTGAATAAGATACATAAACAAAGACAAAGAGGAAGAGGTGTTAGATTCCCTAGAGGAAGAGGTAGATCTAATGGTGAAAATGGTAGATCTAAACCTGAAAAGACAAATCTGAATAAAGGCAAGACCGAGTGGAAAGGTGAAAGTTCATCTAAAGGCAGAGGCAATAGCTACTGAGGTGGTTATAATAGAGGTGGTTTCCAAGGAACTTGTTACAATTGTGGAGAAGGACATAGATCATTTGAATGTACACATGCAAGTAAGAAGGCTAGTAGCAGTAGAAATGCTTTGGTGCAAGAAGAGTCACTGAATGAACCTGAGAAGGAAAATAACTTGATGGTAAGGAGAGCACTGTGGAATGAATGTAAAAAGGAAGATCCGGTAAGGAAAAGTTTGTTAAAGGCCAGATGTAGAGTTTCTAATAAATTTTGGAAGGTAATCATTGACAATGGTAGCTCAGAGATTCTGGCATCTAAGGAAATGGTCACAAAGTTGTAGTTCAAAAGGTTGGAACATCAAAAGCCCTATCAGATTTCATGGATCAAGGATAAGCATACACTCTTGGTAAGTGAACAATGTTATGTGAATTTGAAAATTGGAAAGTACTATGATAAGGTGTTGTACGATATCATGCCTATGGATTATTTTCATATTTTTTTGGGTAGACCTTGGCAATATGATAGACATGTTGTATATGATGGGAGATTGCATAAGTATACTATTTGGGTTGATGGAAGAAGACAAATATTGTTACCTTTGATACAAGAACCTATTAGTAATGTTTGCACATCTGTGAAAGTTTTTTTGATGGAAGGAAGAAATTTTGTTAAAGATTTGAAGAAGAATGATGTATGTTTTGTTGTGATTCCTAACAAACCGAGTAAAAAAATAGAGGATAGTGTTCCTGAGGAGATTGATAAGTTGCTCACTGAGTACAGTGAAATCATTTTTGATAATGTACCTGATGGTTTTCCACCAAAGAGAATCATTTATCATTGCATGGATCTAATACCTGGAGCTAGTTTACCGAATAAGGAACCTCATCAATTAACACCTACCAAGAATCAGGAATTGAACCGACAGATTCAAGAATTGTTGGAGAAAGGTTTGATCAAAGAAAGTTTGAGTCCTTGTGTAGTATCTGTGGTATTGGCACCAAAGAAGAATGGATAATGGTGAATGTGTATTGATTCCAGAGAAATGAATAAGATAACAATGAAGTATCAGTTTCCTATACCAAGAATGGATGACATAATGGACAGTTTGACTAGAGTGAATTATTTTACCAAAATTGATTTGAAAAGTGGGTATCATCATATCAAAATCAGAGAAGGTGATGAATGGAAGACTGCTTTCAAGACAAAAGAAGGTTTATATGAGTGGTTGGTTATGCCTTTTGGTTTAACTAATGCACCAAGTACTTTTATGAGGTTGATGAATGAAGTTTTGAAGAAATTCTTGGGTAAGTTTGTGATTGTATATATTGATGACATTATGATATTTAGTAAGACCATAGAAGAATAGTTTTTGCATGTTAGACAAGTTTTACAGAGATTGAAAGAAGAAAAGTTGCTGATAAATCTAAAAAAGTTTTCATTCATGAAAGAGGAGATTGTGTATTTGAGATTTATGATTTTAGCTAATGGTTTGAAAATGGATCCTGAAAAGGTTGAAGCTATTTTGAATTGGCCTACACCTATGAGTGCTAGTGAGGTAAGATCATTTCATGGTTTGGAAAGTTTTTACAAAAATTTCATAAGGAATTTTACTTCAATTTGTAATGCTATGACTGAGACTATGAGAGGAGATAAAAGAGAATTCAAATGGACACATGGAGCTAATAAAAGTTTTGAGACTCTGAAGTAGAAGGTTGTTGAATTGCCTATTTTGGCATTGCCTGATTTTAGTAAGGTATTTCAAGTGGAATGTGATGCAAGTGGTAGTGCAATTGGAGTTGTGTTGAGTCAAGAAGGTAAACATGTTTCTTTCTTTAGTGAATAATTGAATAATGCTAGAAGGAAATTTTTTGTGTATGATAAAGAATTCTATGCTATTGTTCAAGCACTGAAGAAATGGAGACATTATTTGGTGCTGAATGAATTTATGTTGTATACTGATCATAAGGCTTTATAGTATTTGGGTAGTCAGAATAAGTTGAATCAGAGACATATGAAATGGGTTGAGTATTTTCAGAGTTATACATTTGTGATAAAACATAAAAGTGGAGTCACTAACCGAGTTATTGATGCATTGAGTAGAAGAAGATCTTTGATGACCAAGATGAAAATTGAAGTTTTAGGATTTGATGACATGAGAGATTCTTATGAGTTTGATCCTGATTTTTCTAATCCATGGAGAAAGTGCAGAGAACCTATTCAAGGTTAGGAGAGTACTGAATGGGATGAATATTTTATGCAAGGAGGTATGTTGTTTAAGGGTATTCAGTAGTGTATACCGTGAGGAGCAATGAGAACTAATTTGATAAAGGAGAAACATAGTATTGGTTTTGTTGAACATTTTGGTTTTGATAAAATTTTGAATTTTCTGAAGGAGAAATACTTTTGGCCTCAATTGTATAAAGATGTTCAAAACTATGTGAAAAGTTGTGGAGTTTGTCAAGTTGCAAAAGGAGTAAGTTAGAATACTGGATTCTATACATCGATTGTTGTACCTAAGAAACCTTTGATTAATATCAGTATGGATTTTGTTCTTGGCTTACCGAAGACAGTAAGAGGTAATGATTCTATGTTTGTTGTTGTGGATAGATTTTCTAAGATGGCACATGTTATACCTTGTAGAAAGACATCATATGCAGTACATGTAGCAAATCTTTTCTTTAAGGAAATTGTCAGATTGCATGGATTACCAAGGAGTATTATCTCTGACCGAGATAGTAAATTTGTTAGATACTTTTGGAAGACTCTTTGGAAAAAGTTTGGTATGGAGTTGAAATAAAGTTCTACATTTCACCCACAAACTGATGGACAGATAGAAGTTGTGAACGGAAGTTTGGGAAATCTTTTGAGATGTTTAGTTGGAGACACACCAAGTAATTGGGATTATGTGTTGGAATAAGAAGATTTTGCATACAATAATTTAGTGAATAGGAGTATTGGAAAAACACTCTTTGAGATTGTGAAAGGCATACAACTGAGAGGTATATCTGATTTGAGGGATATTGCTAATGAAAGAAAGAAGAGAAGTGCTAAAGGAGTAAAGTTTGCTGAGTACATGAAGACATTGCATGAAGATGTGAAGCTAAAGCTGGAAGAGGGTAATCAAAAATACAAAGATAGAGCTGATAGATGAAGGAGACATAAGAATTTTTATGTTGGTGATGAAGTGATGGTTCATTTGAAGAAAGGGCGATTTCCTATTGGAACATATGGGAAATTGAAAATGAAGAAGTTTGGCCCTTGCAAGATTTTGAGGAAATTTGACAGTGGGAAAGCATATGAGATTGAGTTACCTGATGACATGGATATATCACCAATTTTCAACATTGTTGATTTATATGAGTATCATGAACCTGATGAAGATATGGCAGTACTGATGGATTATCCTAAGAAACAGAATGAAGAAGTTGAGCAGATTTTAGAGCAAAGAATTGGCAGAAGTAGAAGAGGAAAATGGTATATGGAATATCTGGTAAAGTGGAAGAATAGACCGATCGAAGATAGTTCATGGATTTCATAGTTTGAGTTGGATGCAGCTCAGACCATACCTATTTCATGATTCAGAGAATAATTTCAAATAACCCCAGGTGTTTGATGTAGGAGCATCTCAGGTCCTTAGCAATCCTAGGTCACCAAAAACATATTTAAGTTTATTTGTGTTGCTCGATTCCTACTTTGACCGAGTTGGTTCATTTTTTCTTGATTTTCTTTATTCGCTGGTGTTGGTTGGTTATCTCTCTGGTGCTTGGTTATTTCCCTAGCGCTTGGTGATGCTTGTCTAGCACTCGGTTGGCTTTGCTTACCAATGAGTTTCTTTTGAGTTTCTATTGAGGCTGACTCGTGCATTTAATTTGGGTTATAGATTTAATTATGGTATCCATTATTGGAAAGTGTGGACCTAGATCTGGTTGTCCCTTCTGTTGATTGTGGATCTAAAGGATAACTTGGTTCGGTAGCCTCTTGTATAAATGTAGTTGTTTGGTTAGAGTTAGGTAGTTAGTAGTTTTGGAGATAGAAGATAGAAGATAAAGGATTGTTCGCAGATCCTTTCATGTTGAGGACTTCTATAATTCATTGTAATATATGGCTATAACTAGGAAGGCCTTACAGCCTGGCATGTATGAATCAATTTGAAATAATATATGAAACATCATGCATTCTCCCTCTCACTGTTGTGTGTTGTTTCTTTTGTGTGTTGTTCTGCAAGGTGGATCTGGTAGGGTGTGCCATTTTTTGGCCCCTCATATCTCCTCTTGTGTCATATTATTAGCTAAAGCCTTAGTAAAAATATTTTTACTTTGTTTCTTGGTACTTGTAAATAGTCCAACTTGATCCTGTTCTCAATAAATTTCTCCCTTTATAAGTGATATTATAGAGAGATATTTTTTCTTTGAGTGCATCACTAGATTCTTGAGATATTAATGGCACTTGTATTACCACACATTATCATAATTTCTTCATTAAAAATTACCTTCACATCCCTAAGATTTTTCTTCATCCAAATAATCTAAGTATAGAAATATGTTGTTGGAATGCACTCTTCCTCTATAGTAGATAATAAAACTAAGTCTTGTTTCTTGCTAGTCCTAGAAACCAGTCTAACTCCTAAAAAGAATGTTTTTTTGGCATAAATAGTTGGAGATTGTTAATTTATGTTGTTGTTGGTAAATACATGATTGGTATACATGATAATCAATTATATATTTTTAATTGATGTCAAACTATTTAGCATGATGTTTGGCATGATTTTTCACATGATGTTTTGACTTCATACTGTACACACTAAAATGGTGCACTTCTATGAACCATTGCATGCAAGGTTGCTCAAGAATGAGGCCTCACAAAGTGGCTCATAGCTCTCTATGCATGGAGTTGCAAGGTTGAAAATTGCTCTCAGCTAGAGCTACAAACTTGTGACCTTGCTAGTCAACCATACAATGAGAGATTCACAATGAAGACAAGGGCAACAATGCCAATATCTCCAAGAATCACTATGAAATGCAATGCAATGCAACTAAAATGAAGATGCAAATGTGCAAGCTATGCTATGAAAATGGAAGTACAAACTAAGCTATGAAATGGAAATAGCAATGGATTATAATGCTTCCTATTTAGACTATGTGAGCTTATTCTATTGCATAAAAGGAAATCTACACTAAGAATGCCATTATCAAGAAACTATGAAAGAAAATATGCAACCACAATGAAATGCAACAAGTCTTCAATGTCTTCAAACTCCAAATGCACCTAAAACCTGCAGCATAACATTAGCATAAAACAAGTGGATATGCAAATGGAGGAGAGAGCCCTCCTTTTATAAGAAATGAGGTGAAATGGACCATGGAGATTAAGAGGCAAAAAGTCTTAATCAACGGTGGAGCTTGAAAGAGGAGCAATCCATGTGCACACGTATCCTCCAATGAGAGTGAAGTGTTGACTTTATGTCCATATGAGACAAAAAGTGTTTTTCTCCTTTTTATAAAATAGGAATAATGCTTTATTTGTGCAACTTAGGATAAGAGGAAAGTGGGAGCTTTTTATTTAATTAAAAGGGGAGGAAATATTCCTTTTAGGTAAATAAAAACTTAGGATAAATAGTTAGCCCATAGGATGAAAATCCAATATATGATCAAAATTAAGACTTGATCAAGAAATTAATAATGTTGAAAATATTGATTATTGATAAAAATGATTCAGGATTGATAAATTGAATAAATGGGGCCCAAAGTCTAGGCGACCATTTTTGGGTGCATACACATACTATATCTATCAGAAGGAAAATATTGTTGTTGTAATAGAAGTTAAGACAAAAAGTATCTAAAATCCTCTAACCAATTTACTCCTAATAGAGTAAAATACTTTAACAGGTCTCCAAGAAAATTCCTTAATTAGGTAGCATTTAACCATGCTTTTGTAACTCTAATCAAGTGGACCTTTAACAGAGAAGGATCTTAACTGTGCATATTCCAAAAGAGTACAATTATTTGTGGGCATTTTTCTCACACCATGGTTTTCACCCTAATCAGGTTTCCATGAGATAAATGTCAGTGTTATTGTTGGGTGAATGATTTTATATGTTGTATAGATGTTTAATGTTTAGTTAACTGATAATGATGTTATAGGTTAAAATATATCGTAATCAGTAAATCTATTTAAAGAAGTATTGGGACTGTGAAATTTAGTGTGGGTTGGTGATTATTGATTCACCCCCTCCCTCCCCTCTTAGTAATCAATCATATACCTAAAATTTGTATCAGAGCCAAGTTATTCAGTGTAGACTTCCTCTTCTAGTATTTCATTTAGGAAAGAAGATTTTACATCTATTTCATAAACTTTAAATCCTTTATAGGAAGCACAAGCCAGCAATATTCTAAATCCTTCCAATCTAGCTATATGAATTAGTTCATACCACCAATGCTTCTTCTATCATCTGAACATCAACCTAGTCAACATCACTTAAATATTTTAGTAATAAATTTCCATCCCTTTTATATCATAATCCAAAATCTAGATTTCATTTCAAGTATCTAAATATCCTTTTAACTTATACCACCTCATTCACTTGATATCTAGTGGCCAAGAAAATGCATGCATAATATATGGTCTAGAAGCAGTTAAGTATAGTAGTCTACATATCATAATTTTTTGCAATTATTAATCAACCTCCAGAGATTCATTTCTCTTTCTCAACCAACAACTAGTATCCATGGGAGTTGAAACTAGATTAAAGTTATTACTTTCAAAATTGTTCATAATTTCTTTGATGTAATTGGTCTAAGAAATGAAAATAGCATATTCCTTCTACATAACTTTATTGAAATTCTATATTAGAAAGTATCTATCTAATCTAGCATACCAATCCCTAGAGGATTTCTTAAGTTCATACAATTCCTCATTGAGTCTATAGACCATATTTTAATATTGTGACAACTTGAAACCATCTTCTGGTTCTATGTAAACTTCTTCAAGTTCTCCATTAAAAAATGCAAAAATAAAATCCATCCATCTTTATTTATTTCTAGTGACTTGTCCATCTTCATTTAGCTTATTTTGGAATACCCATTTAATTCCAATCACATTTTTCTCCACTATTCTAGACCTACCATTTCTCATGTTTGATTCTTTTCCATTTGATTTAGTTCACCATTCGTAGATTTTATTCATTATTCATCTTTGCTTGACTCTGCAAATAAATTTGTTTCAATTGTAGATAGAAAGAAATAGTTTGACTTCTCACTTATCTTAGAAATTATTTTCCTTTTCTGAATACTATTGTCTTTGTCTCCAATAATATATTCTTTTGAATGATCCCTTTTAACATATCTAGTAGGTGTCTTTAGAATTTTTTCATATTGTTTATCTTATTTCTCTGATTGTTCATTACTTTATAGAGCCTTCATTTCTTCAACAAGGATGAGAAATAATTCTTCTAGCTCAATTTTAGGTTCTAAAGTAGTCTGATCCCATCATTATCCTTAACATTTTCACTTTTCACTACTCTTATTAAACTCATATTATAGCACTGATATTCATTTTTTGTAATAGAGTATCAAAAAAATATACCCTCATCAGATCTTGCATCAAACTTTGTAGGATGCATTCCATCTCTTTCAATATAGAACTTTCTCCCAAAGATTCTAAATTTTTTGACAATAAGTTGTTTTCCAAACCAAAGATCATAGGGATTCTTTGTATAATTTACTCTGATTTGTACTCTATTGAGATGGAAAATAACATTTTGCAATGCATCTCTCTAGTATACATTAGGTATATTAGCATCTTTCAACATTTTTCTAGCCATCTCAACAAGAGTTCATTTTTCTTTTCAACAACTCTATTCTACTATGGAGCTCTCAGAGAAAATAGATATCTTATAATTCCATTATTTTCACAAATAATATCAAACACATATGATTTAAATTATCCTCCTCTATCAAAACTCAAGTATTGAATTCTAGCATTCTTTTGATTCTCAACCAAATTCTTGAAAAATCTAATTCTATCTAAAGCTTCATATTTCTCTCTCAAAAATACTACTCATGTCATTCTAGAATAATTAACATGAAGTACCTTTCACCATTTTTTAGCTCTTTTTCTTGTAGGTTCTAATAGATCAGTGTGTATCATATCCAAAAGCCTTGTGGTTAAATATTCTTTGATCTTGCATTTATTTCTAGTTCACTTTCCTATCTAACATTCCTTGCATACAATGTTATCAATTCTAACTATCCTTGATATATGTCACTTAGAACATTATATGAATTGATCCTCATCAGATTGTCAAAGTTTATTTGTCCTATTTTTTTATGCCACAACTAGCATTTAGTTTGTAGTACTAAGAAGCAACTGTGTACATTGTTCTTCTTTAGATAGTATAAATTATCAGTTCTTATACACTTTACAAAAAGCTTTCTAGAGGCATCCTTGATTTCACATTTTCCTCCAAAAAAACTAACATCAAACCCTTTATTGCATAACTAACTTATACTTAAAAGACTTTTTCTTAAGCCATTAACATACTAAACATCACTAGCTTTATGTTTTCCATCAGTAGAAATAGTTTTGTTACCATATATAGGCACTTGCCCTCTATTAAAAAAAAAAATTAATCCTCCATCATAATCTCAAGATCAACAAACACTCTTTTTTGATGTGTCATATGATTTGAACAATCAGAATCGATAGTCTAGGATCTTGATTCTTCCATCACATGTAAAGTAGTATTTTATCCTTTATATTTTTCATTGTCATAATCTTTGATAGCCAATTAGAATAACACTTTATCATTCAATTCATTTCCTTCCTTATCCTCTGATGAATGATCTTTCACTATGCAAAAAAAATTATTTTCCTTACCTCTCTTATCTATCCTAACATTCCTACTATATCTTTTGTATTTTTATTTACTTTCATCATCATTAGGTTTCTTCCTATATTCTCTAAAAGGGCATTTAGGAAGATGGTGTCCTATTCTTCCACAAGTAAAACATTTGAAGTGTAACTTACCTTTTTTTTGTTGGATCTTTTCTTTAGTCTTCAAACATGTTATTCTTCATCAAGATCATACCCATCTTCAATATTCTTAATTGCCTTGAAAGAATCATATTTCTTCTCATATTGGTTCTCCTCAAAACATCTCAAGTGCGGTGATAGCACCATAGAGATACTCCAAACTATATTTCTCTGTATCATGTCTTTGTTGATTGGAAATCAGCAAGATTTTGTAGGTCTTGGTCATTGTCCTCATCACTTTTAGCAGCTCCTCATTTTCTTCAAGAGTTCCACTAGAGCCTCTAATAGAATTGACCATTTTATTTACTCAGTGAAGGTAACCTTTGATGTTATTATATTTAGACATTTTTAATGTCTCAAACTTGTGCTTTAGATTTTGCAACTTGATTTTCTTGATCTTTCTATCTCCTTCATAAATGCTCCCAATCTTCTCCCAAACATCAAATCTGATTTTGTAACCCATGACTTTCAATAATTTTGACCTTCCCAAACTACTACTAATAAAATTCCTTGCCTTTGCATTGTTTTCATGTTCTTTGACCTCATACAATTTAGAAGGAGAACCATATGCTAAAGGACCATAACATTCTCTAATAGTATTAAAAATACAATTTAACGTAGAGTTCAAATGAGAATTCATTCTCTCCTTCCAAAAAGTATAACTCATTCCACAAAACTTAGGTAATTTTGTGTCATTTTCACTAGCCATCTTGGATCTACCTCAAGTGGTTAATCTTCTTCTAGAGAATCCTTGCTCTGATATAAATTTTTGAACTCCACCTAATGGTAAGAGGGAGAGTGAATTGACATAAATAAATAATTCTACCATGGTTCTCATTTACCAATTATGAATCCAATTAAATAATAACACCTTATTTATGTGGAAAACCCAATATGAGAAAAACCATGGGGAGAATCTTGCTCTAATATAATATAATTGTTTATAATGTTGTAGGCTAGAATCCAAGGAACTATTTGTCCCTAATTGTTTAGGTACACTACCAGAGATCTAACTTACCCAAGAGATCTTCCACAACAAATATAGATCCTCACAATCCTTCTAAAAGAGCACACAACCTTCCAATAAGCACAGAAAAAAGAAAATGTAGGATCTCTTGAGCACCTTATGTGACCTATCTATCTGATTTAAAAATTTGCACTCATGTTATTCTTTTCCTACATTACTCAGACTTCACATTTGATCCACACATACTTTTCGATAACCTCACATAATCTTATATTTTTCTCTTCCATTTATGCGCATATATATAGTGGTTGTCCATCTAAAACATCACCAAGGTCAACCATAATAAAGAAAAATATTAAATTTGGTCCACCTTGCGAGATAAGTTGGGCTCAAATCCATCTCAATAAATCTTCCTTAAATGTTATGATCAAATTACAGACATTGCATCATCCTCCAATGTTGGTCCCAAAGGTAACATGTAGAAAGGCATTAAAACATAGTACTAGTGAACCCAAAAAAATATTCTCCAAATCTCATAGTGTCATCTAAAGAATGATATATAATAGCACGATTATCATTAACCCCTTAACTCTTTCCTTATTGTATATCTAATTTCCAATAATACTCAAATCCAGTCACCACAAATAGTTGAGTCAACTAGGAGCCAACATAAATAATAGTATGACACTTCTGACAACAAATATTCACTTGTGAAGAAAGCCACCAAAAGATAACTAAACTAAAACACAACACAAACTATTTTACAATGTCCACCAATGAGTGATGATCCTATCTCAAATTATTTAACAAATGTACAACGTAGAAAATAAGTAATCAACCTATCTCAAACTATTTAATTATTTAGAAATACTATAACATACACAAAAATTAGAGTATGAGAACCATAATATCCTTAATTTACTTTCCAATATAAATGAATAACTTAAGAATGCTAGTAGAAAGTGGTTGGACAAGGATAGCTCTAAATAAATTATCTTGTATTGAGGCAGTGGCCAAATATATTAATTATATGAAGACGGATCAAAGAGGGAACAATCAAAATGTTGGAAGATATTATTGACAAAAGGTATAACAAGATTTATATGGTTATGTTTGTAAATTTTAAGGTCTAGAATAGTGTTGTGGGCCTCTAGATACTTATATAGAAGTTTCATTCCTTCAAAGTAGGTTCTATTAAAAAGAAAGGTAATTTTATGCTCGAAGGTGTTGATACTAACAATGAGGATGTGGGTATTGCTGGCTATGTATAAAAACATTAATCATTGAAGTAAATTACATAATTATGTCAAAATTTAATATTCAATCCTTTAATAAACACGGGTATGAAGCTCAATGTTTAATATCCTAATGGTCATTTTCTATGTGAAGTCTTTTGATAGGTGTGTTGGAAAGTTGGCTATACTGATGTATATGACTTAATATAATGTTTTCATTATGGAAAAAAAGTCATATAGTGTTTTGGAGTCAGTGCACTTGATGAGAAGATCATAAATTGGCTAAGTGTTGAAGACTGGACAATGTATAGAGTACCTGAAGATCAGAGCATCAGCGCACATGTGAATGATAGAGTTATGGTATGTTACCTAGAAGATAAGTTGGTTAGATTATATTCATGCTTACTCTATGAGCGCATGATCAGATATGCAAGTATGCCAAAGTTACAAACAGTTGAAGTTACACAGTCAGTGTGTGCTAGAGAAGAACAAAGCAAGCAGCCGACTATTGGCATTTTGATTTTTGGTTATATTATTATATTGTAAAGGCCATGTGCCTATTGTAATTAGGTTTCCAACATGTAATTATGTTTGTTTTTAAACACACTTGAGCCAATTCAATTGGAAGCGTTGTATGTAATCGGTTAAAGGGCCGACCTAGTTATTTATTTTGTATGCGCATATAAATATGAGATGTTCCCATTATAATTAGCATAAGAGTTTATGGAGAATTGAGATAAGTAGAGAATAAGTGTGTGAAGAGTTGATAAGATGTATTAGAGCTTTGAAAGAGGTCAAAGCATCAGCGCATCAAAGGAATTGATCAGACAAGCAGTGTCATAGTGACAGTTCATCTAGCAGATATAGTGTGTATCTAAGATCAAAAGGTTGTATCCTTCACCATTTGAGCAGTGAGCTCTAGGATAGTGCATCCACACCCCTAAAAGGGTTTATTATAAAAGACTCCTAACAGGGTTTGAACCTTGACAAGGTCACTATACTAAACATATTGTAAAGCAACTCCTAACAGGGTTAAGGATCTTCTAACAAGGATCATAAAACACTAGTACAGAATATTAGTGGGTGTTAATTCCCACTGGGTTTTTTACCTATTTGGGTTTCCCCATAGCCATATTGGTGTTATGTGTTGATTTCATGTTTCATGTTTATGTGGATGTTCATTTCAGTATTTAAGTATTCAAGTTTAGTTTAAGATTAAATAAAAAGATAAAATACAGTGAAAACTGATTCACCCCCCCCCCCCCCCTCAGTGTTCCCATTCCTAACAATTGGTATTAGAGCTTTGGTCCTTAGCAAATAAGTTTAACCACTTGAGGAGATCATGGAAAAAGTAGAAATGAAACATCTAAAAAGAAATCTTGAACCTGCTCTTGAAGACCTGGACAGATCTGAAAAAGAAATTGAAGAACTAAAAGAAAAAGTCAGTGATGCTCAAATAGTTGTCAAAAGGATAAGAAAGGATTTGAAAGAATGCTCTGCCAGTGATATAGGGATAATGATCAAGAATTTGAATGAATAAAATTCATCCCTAAAAGAATAGAATGAAGAATTGGATGATAAGCTAACTAACAATCAAGAAGTCTATGAAGAACAGATCAAAGAGAACCTTCAACTGAATGAATAATTGAGGCAAACAAACATGGAAATCTTGGAGCTAAGGAATAGAAAAGAAAGCTTAGAATCTAAATTGAAAGAGGCAAAGAATTTCATTGATAAATTACACACTAGTTCTGATTTGATAGAATCTCATTTGTATGCAAGAAGACTTAAAGGAGATACTAGCTGCATTGGATACAATGAAGCACAAAACTAGATTGACAACATGCGAGCAATAATGAAAGCACAAAAGGACTCTACTGATACTAAGAAGACTAAAGATCAAACTAAAGATAATGGTGAACCACCTAAAAATGAGTGCAAGCCAATAGACCACACTTGTTATGTATGTAACAAGCATGGACATATAGCAAGGAACTATACAAAGGTAAGACCTTTTAATGGTTATTGTTATTCATGCAATAAATTTTGACATAGAGCTATGAATTGTAAGACAAGTCATAAAAACAAGACTCAGTATAATCAGAGAAATTAGAACCAGTCAAATGTAAGAAGCTCTCAGAATGTTACATGTCAAATATGTAACTATAATGGTCACTCTGCAAGACAATGTAAAAATGGTGACCCATGTCAATACGCCAAGGAATATAAGGCCTCTAGTCATTTGTCACTCTTGTAACAAGGTTGAACACATCTCAAAGTTTTATAAATCAAGGACGCAAGGTCAGGAAAGCCCTAAAAATCCCAAAGAACCAGTATTGGATATCGAAGGAGAAGTCAAGTTTGTGAAAGCTTCAGAGGATGTGAGCTTGATTTGGTTAGAAGAAAAGAAGGATAAGGTTGATGAGAATGTATTGGATGCATCCATAGTGGATTCACCCTCTACATCTAGATGAATGGCCCTCAAGGTCATAGGGGGAGCTAATTTAGCTCTAGACCCCTGTGCAGCTGGTATACTCACTCTCAGAGTATGTACCTTTGGACTTAACCTTTTGGAGACTAGAAGATTTTATGTGCAAGAATGCACTAGCTGATTGTTTGTAGAATGAAAGTTAAAAAAATTTAGTGACAGCCTGGTTTACGCGGCAAGTATTAATGGAAGAATTTATACTTTAAAGTACATAGAAGTTTGTAGATCTTTCATTGCATTCAAAGTCAGAGTGGTTAGAGAGAAGAAGAGCCCTAGCATTTGACTATGAAGGATTGCAGATTGATTCATCGATTATTAGCTGTGCATTTGATCGGTTGTGGAAACCCTAGTTCGTCATGTCGATTCAGAAGATCTTGGAAACCATTAAGAAAGTGATATACAAGTAAGTGATGGCTACTCCCATTGTATTTGATGTGGCAGAGAAGAAGAGATATGTGTTTAAGAGGCATCCATTCAAGTCCACTCTAGACGACCTAGAAGGTTCATTCTCTCACACTCTCATGGTTGTTATGCATGTAGAAGATATAAGGGCATACATATATTGTAAGAAAAAACTAGTAGGATTGGACAGAATAAGAGCACACATGGGAACAATGTTAAAACCTAATAAAACCTTCATGGATGAGTATGTGTAGTGGAATAATCATCCTATAATTGAATATGTGACTGCATATGAGTTCTATGAGTCCGAATGGGTAAATATTTTACCCAACAAGATCCATGATGACCTATTTTGGATAGGTGAAGTGCCGGTCAAGATTATAGGAGACCTAATTCATGAGATGATAGGCCTCTCAAGGACAGGTGTCATTCTTCCAGCGGGCAAGGATGTGAGAAAAATTTTTGAGAAAACATGCAAATCAATAAGTGATAGGCATGGAATGACTATAGAGCCTATTGAGCAAGATGACATCAAATTGATGTCCATGATACTAGGATACAGGTTTCAACACACCAGCAGGGTGAGCAATGTGTCTACGGCCATAATTCTTTTAGCAATAAGACTTGTGAGAGAGAATGGAAAGTTCAATTTGTGCAAGATCCTGCACACATAACTAATAGATAACATTAAGGCCATCAAGCATGACAAGACCAATATATTTAGGTTTGGGTCCCTAATTATCTATATGTGCTTCCATATTATTGGTAAAGTTTCTGATTTGTATCTAGACAAATATATTCCCACAATGCCACAGATATCTCTCAAGGCATGTATTGAGAGTACATTAAAGGACTACATGACACTAGAATTTAAGACACTTAGAGCCAAAATGTAGATGAGACATAGAATTCCAGAGAAGATAGTTGAAAAATACAAGGATACTATTTGCTTCATGGTTGAGACTAACACAACATGCATAGAGGCAGTTGAACCAAGGACAAAATGGATTCATCCACTTGGATATGAGGTTGAGGAGCCAATCCTATAATCTTATGCTCAAGTTCTATTTTCAGCACCTAAGGACCCCAATGAATCTAGATGGGGAACTTATGAAGAGAAAACAAGAGAAGTAGATGATGTATAGAATAGCACAGCAACAAAAAGAAAGGTTGCCAAGGTTACTTCAGAGATCTTGAGAATTCATGGTGTATCACAAGCAGAATTAGAAAAAGAAAGGGAAGAGAAGATTGCTTTGGAAATAGAGAGAACAGCTACAGCAAAGATAGAATCTGAGGATCCAAAGTTGAAGAAGGTGAAAATAGAAAAATCAGATGATAAAAAGGGTAAAACTAATGTTACTACTTCTGCACCCATAGTAGTAGTTGACCTTACTGGTCCTCCTAAGTACAATAAAATTCCCAAAAGGAAGAAATAAACTAGCACCAATCATCCATCCTCATGAGTAACAAGAAATAGAAAGAATACTCAAGCACCTCTCGAGATAAGCTTCAAATCTAGTCTCAGTGTGTTAAGTGCAAGGATCATTGATAAAGGCAATATAGATCAAGTAGGGAAGCTCTATGAGAAGTATAGCAAAATTGAAAAATCAAAAATCCATGGAATGATTGTCAAACACATGTTGAAGTTCAAAAGGACAGTCCTAGAACTGAAAACTATAATTCCTGACAGTGTGTGGAACATCTTGGAGTTCCTTAAAAGACAAGCCATTGAAGAAGATCTGAGAATAAGAGAGAAGATCTTAGATGAGAGTTTTCCAGTATGTTCTCTAGAGGAGAAATATTTGTTACTAGAACTATTAAAGCCACATCTAAGAACTAAGTCAATGACCCTTCATATAATGGACAAGAATTATGAATTGGTTGCAAAGGAAACAAAGAAAGCTTTTGAGAAGGTCTTCATGAACATGCACATGTATCTAGCTACTGCACCCACAACCCAAGTAGCCAAAAAGGTTTGAAAAAGAGTCAGAGACCATAAATGTACCATCTATAGGTCCACAAGATTCAGCGCATGTAGTTGATGCATCCACAAAGGCAGAGAAGCCTGCGCCCATGTCAGAGACATTCAAGGATGTCTCAATTTTTATTGATAATGTAAAAATCACTATGGAAACCACAGAAATGGATTTGGATAAGTTTGAAGAAGCATTTTTAAGCACACAAGAGGTTGAAACTCTTTGTATTAACACTCCTCCCAATCAACAAGAAGAAGTATTGATTGAGGACATAACAAATAAAAAAGAAGAAAAGATGATGGAAAAAGAAATTGAGAAAGAGAAAGAAAAGATAGAAGAAGGAAAAGGAGAAGAAGAGGTAAAAGGAAGTGAGAAAATAGATGAGTCATCTATTGAAATGCCAATCAAAGTAAAATAAGAAGTAGAGGACAGCACTCCTATCACTCCACTACCCTTAGTAGCATTGTTGTCAAGTTTGACACCTGACACAACTAGTTTGGATTCATGGGGAGAAGAAGACCTGATCAAGATCAGTGTCTTAGCTATGGAGAAGGCCAAGGAGAAATAGGTAATGAGGAATCCCCTATTTTTTGAGTTGGTGAACATATTGAACAATCAATTACCTTCAGACAAGAAAGTGTCTAAGGTCAGTACAGTTGATGATGTTAGCAACATCCTCATAGCCTTTAAGACTAGCTTTGCCAGCTTGGAAAAATTTGCATCTCAAGTTGCAGAAGAGAAGTACATGAAGAAAAGGCTAAGTGAATTGATTAGTAACTTCTCACTTGACCTCAGTTCACTCAAAGTTGGACAAGCAACTTTGAAAGAGTTTATAGAAAAAGGAAGGAAAATCATTGCTGATTGTATGGATCAGGATAAGTTAACCGGTGATCATTCAAGAAGATACAAGAGGTAGAAGATATGATAAAGCAAGTAAATAAATTAGTGAAATACCCTTCCACTGATGTAAATATGTGCAATAATGTATATCAAGGACAAATTGACAAGATTGAGAAGGTAGAAAAGGAGATGTCAAAAATAAGGGCTAGGCAGACTTAGCTAAGGAATTCTCTTACGCCCTCACTAGACATACTCAATCAGAATATCAAGGAGATTGATGCCACCATGGTGACATATGATCAAGGTCCTAGTATAGATTTGGAGAAGATGGAGAAGCTACAGTATGCACTATGTGCCCATCTCCAGATTGTTAATTCATTGATCACATTTTGGAATAAAGAGATCCAAAACTTACAGATAGCATATCTAGATGTTCTCACACTGTAAGTATTTTTAGACATGGTTTTGAAGCACATTTGTCATTAATTTCAAAAGGAGAGTATGTATAGAATATGGAGTTATAGATATATAAATAAAATGTACAGTAAAGAGTATAAGGGAGATATAAGATAGAAGTTTTTTGTATTAAGGGACAGTTAGCAACTTTTCCATATTCCTTTGTTGCCATCAATGACAAAGGGGGAGATTGTTGGAAAGTTGGCTATACTAATGTATATGACTTAATATAATGTTTTCATTATGGAAACAAAGTCATATAGTGTTTTGGAGTCAATGCACTTGATGAGAAGATCAAAAATTGGCTAAGTGTTGAAGACTGGACAGTGTACAGAGTACCTGAATATCAGAGCATTAGTACACATGTGTACGACCAAGTTATGGTATGTGCCCTAGAAGATAATTTGGTTAGAGTATATTCATGCTTAGTCTATGAGCACATGATCAAATATGCAGGTATGCCAAAGTTACAGACAATTGAAGTTACACAGCCAGTGTGTGCCAGAGAAGAACAGAGCAAGCAACCAATTGTTGGCATTTTAATTTGTGGTTATATTATTATGTTGTAAAGGCCATGCACCTATTGTAATTAGGTTTTCAACATGTAATTATGTTTTTTTAAAAACACACTTGATCCAATTCAATTGGAAGTGTTGTATGTAATCGGTTAAAGGGCCGACCTAGTTATTTATTTTGTATGTGCATATAAATATGAGATGTGCCCATTGTAATTAGCATAAGAGTTGATGGAGAATTGAGATAAGTAGAGTAGAAGTGTGAAAAGATTTGATAAGATGTATTAGAGATTTTCAAGAGGTCAAAGCATTAGTGCATCAAAGGAACTAATCAGACAAGCAGTGTTACAGTGACAGTTCATCCACCAGATATAGTGTGTATCTGAGATCAAAAGGTTGTAGCCTTCACCATTTGAGAAGTGAGCTCTAGGACAGTGTGTCCACACCCCTAACAGGGTTTATTATAAAAGACTCCTAATAGGGTCTGACCCTTGACAAGGTCACTGTACTAAACATATTGTAAAGCAACTCCTAATAGGGTTAAGGATCTTCTAACAAGGATCATAAAACACTAGTACAGAATATTAGTGGGTGTCAATTCCCACTGGGGTTTTTACCTATTTGAGTTTCTCCGTAACCATATTGGTGTTATGTGTTGATTTCATGTTTCATGTTTATGTGGATGTTCATTTTAGTATTTAAGTATTCAAATTTAGTTTAAGATTAAAGAAAAAGATACAATACAGTGAGCATTGATTCACCCCCCCCCCCCCCCCTCTCAGTGTTCCCATTCCTAACAAGGTGGTGACCAGTATTAGGCTACATGTAATTGTTTCTTCCTATATATGTGTGTGTGTGTGTGTATATGTATATATGTATGTGTATATATATGTGTATATATATATATATATGTATGTATGTATGTATGTATGTATATATATGTATGTATATACAGACATATATATGTATGTATATATATGTATTTATATGCATACATATATACATAGATATACATACATATATACATATATATACATACATATATACATATATATACATATATATGTATATATATACATACAAATATACATATAGGTATATATGTGTGTGTGTGTATTTATATATATGTATATATGTGTATATATATGTGTGTGTATATATATGTATGTATATATATATATATGTGTGTGTGTATGTATGTATATATGTATATATAAGTATATATATGTGTGTGTGTGTGTATGTGTGTGTATATATATGTATGTACGGATATATATGTATGTATGTGTATGTATATGTGTGTGTGTGTAAGCTTATGTTTCATTGTTATATTGTTTTATTTTCGTGTTGAATAGATACTATATATAATTTAGCATAATACAATATTTAGTATTAGAATTTTACATACGTTAAAAAATATATTTTCTATTTTTCTTGTTCATTTATATTTTTTATATTTTTAATCTTTATTTCTAATTATAAACACATCAAAATTATTTAAGTAAATTTATTTATGCAGTTTCCTCCAAAATTACATATCATTTTCAACCTTTTCTCTTTATAAATTGTTTCTAAATTTAAACGTATTAATTTTTTCTAGATATCCACTCAGTTTCCTCTATGCCCCATATCATTTTTTTCATTTTTTGATCCATGATTATATGAGATGTTATTCAATACAAATGATTATCCATTATGTTGGTTGGTATCTTGTACAACTAGTAAATGAAAGCTAACATTCTAGCATTTCTTTTTTCATTGGATATAAAAGGGGAAGAGTGCCATGTACTTATCATTTTCTAGATAAGAGCTTTACATATTAACTCTATTTGGAGGGCCTTGTAAATTACTTCCAAAATACATATTTGGTCTAACCAGTCTCTTAGACATGGCTTGAGTTTTTCAAGATCTTCCATTTGGTGGAATAGGCTTATTCAATTTGGAAGTATGCCCTTGGATCTCATCCAACAACATAAGGGTAAAAGATTTTTCTCTTTATTGTAACATTGAGAAGACAAATGGTTAATGGTGTGGATACATGTGTTCACAATGTAATGGTTTTGTTTTAATAAACTATGTGTTGTTTGAACTGCCCAACCTATTGTTTTCTTGAACATATATTTTGATTATGTAAAAAAATAATTTCTTCTTTCATTTTTTTTAAAAAAGGGACTTTAATCTATTAATTATTAGTATAAGCACATTTTCAAATTATCAGTGTCTAGATGTAGGTTTACAAAATTTATCATATTTACAAGTGACAGATCCTTTATTATTATTATTATTATTATTCATTTTTAGAAAATTTATATAAAATATGATGTCAAATATTGTCAACATAATTAACTTTATGTACATATTAAGTTCACAAAGAAAACATGCTCTACAACTTTCCCGCTCAATACATGTTTGAATTTGCCTACTATATTGCATGGTTTCTGCCTTTGGGAAGGAATCTTCCTCCATGTATCCTAACGCCCCTCCTAATACGATTGTCATGGATCCACCTCCTAGGCCTCAAGATTTGCATAGAGCCTGGAAATTTGTTAGAGACTACTCAACCATCTTCTTTTGGCAATTTGTCTAAGGGGTCCCATGTTAGTGATATTTCTAATCCTAACTGGAAAAATGCGTTGTTTGGGATCCCCAACAACACCCTAGAAAATCTTCTTGTGGACTTTATTCAAATGGACAAAGGAACTAAGATTTCCCTCCTAGACACTATTGTGGACCAAATTATCTTAGAGATGCACATGGCTTTGGTCGGGAGTTCTTTTCTTTTTGCCCCTCCATTGATATGGTTAAGAAATGGGTTTCTTTGTAGTGGAAGTTAAAAGGGAGCGTTAATATTTCTATAATTCTTGGGAGTTTTTTGTTCTAGTTCACTACTCAAGAAGGCCTGATCTTTGTTCTATCAAGCTCATGCACTTATGGACACTTTCTTACCCTGGATAAATAGAGACCTGGCTTTGATCCTTTTATTGAGCTCAATCATATGGCTCTAGTATGGATTTGAATGTCAGACCTCCACCTAGAGTTCTGGTATGAACAAATTTTTAGATGTCTTGGTAACTCATTTGGGCATTATGATACAATGGATGCAGTGATCTTGACCAAATCCAGACTATTCTATGATAGATTTTGTCTCAATGTGGCTATCAACAAATCACTCCCTAATTTTGTTGTGTTAAAGTCAAAATGGGAAAAATAGACTCAGGCGTTGGTTTCTAAGAATGCAGACTTATTTTTCTAAAGATGTAACAAAAAGGGTCACACTATGGCTGAATGCAAAGCTCCCCCTAGAAAGGAACCTAAAATGAAGGAAAAAATTTCCTTCTTAGGTGCTTATAGGGTGGTGAAATATACAATACCCAACAATGGAGAGATAGAGGAATATCCCTTCATGGAGGGAATATTGGAGCTCATGAAGTCATCAGGGGGCCTAGGTAATGATTTTAACCCCCCTTCTAGCAACCCTCTTGAAGAAGGTAAAATCCCCCCTATCAAAAACCTAAGGAGGTCACTTGATCCTGACTCTAAGTTGGTGGATGAGAAGGAAGAGCTATAAAAACCCTCATGTAATCAATATTTTTGGGAATGAGACTTTATTGACTGACTTTGTCAATAATAGTTTAGGTAACTCAACAAGCCACATGGCTAAGGTCATCTTTACAAGGTCATAAAACTTGATTCCTATCAACCTCCCAATGTAAGATAGTGATTGAAAAAGTTACCAAGTCTATCATCCTCACACCTAATAGAAAGTCTTATATAATTGGTTTAACCACTAAGGCTTATCTTGAGTGGCATATCCAAAGGAAGAAGACTAGAAGTAAGAAGGGTGATGTGGGAATGAATATCAAAGATGGAAAACCAACTAAGAGAGTTAGAAGGCAGAAGGTTATAGAAAGGGAGATTGTCTATGATAGGTAGTTAACCCTAGACCTCAATTACAATACTAAGAAATGAAGTTCCTTTCATGGAACATCAGGGGACTAAAAAATTCCCAAAATTAATTTTTGATTAAACAATACAATCTTGATCATAAAATTGATTGATGCAGGAGCATCTTGGGTCTTGAGAAATCTTGCATCACCAAAAACATTTTATGTTTATGTACCTATCTATTGTTTGTTTTGTAGTCATTTTTGTCACTGGTTTCATGCTTTGCAAACTCAATGCGGTGTTGAGGACCTATTCTTGGACCTTCTCCTAAGAGTGCATGTCCTAATTCATTTGGATCTAGGAGTTATCTTCATTTTCCTCGGGTATCAATTTTCTTCCAATTTTTCATGAAACGTGTGGTATTTTGCCTTGTACAATTCTGTGTGGGGAAATTGGAGCTTGTGCGGTTGGGGATATGTTCTTGGATCTTATGTGGACCTAAATATATCTTCGCATCATGGTTTGTTATTTTTGTGTTTAGTTTTGGTATCTCACCTTAGGCTGGACCTATAATGTAATTAATACCTGAATGGATGACTTGTGGCTTAGCAAGTTATATATTGAGAGCCTTGGTTGATGTAGAGAAGAGAGGAAGAGTATTGAATGAGTAATATGGGATTAGAGTATAGGAGAATCATAATTGGATCTTGTGAGATCTTGAAGATCGTATGTTTTATCTGATATTGTAATAACAAAGCTAGTGGTTTACACACTTAGAGACAAGGAGATTGCTTAGAGGCTTGCGAGATCAAGTTTAGATATGCCTTAGTGTTTCCATCAGTTTCTGATGTGTTTTAGAGCTGGACTAGCTAGGAGATTGCTAAAATACTTTGTAATTTCATTGTATAAGGCCAAAACCTAGAAGGCCTCACTGTCAGGCATGTTGAATGAAATTCTATTTTGAAGCATTATATTGTTGTATTCTACTGTGATTGTTATTGCTATAATTGATGGTGTAGGTTTGTACTATCCATAATTAGATCATCCATCCCTACCTTGAGTCAAGTGGTATCAGAGCTTGAAGATCCTGAGTGTGTGGATAGATCACTAAAGGTGAGGCATTTTGCACCAAGACCTTGGATTAAAGATGCCTCTGAGGAGAGCTCATGAGATCTTAGAGGAAGAACCTGCTGGAGAATTCAGTCTTGATGATTTTAGGGCTTTGCAGAAATAAGTGCAAGATCTAAAAGATGAATTGAGAAAGAATACTACATTGAAAGAAGACAATGAAGATGAGTCTGAGGAAGAAGATCACTTTGAAGAAGCTATAGAAGAAGCTGGGGATCTAGAAGAGAATAGAATCCTGAAGGCTATGTCTAAAATTGGGAAAAGATTCTTGCTAATTCAAAGCTAATTGGAAAGAGATTCTTGCTAAAAATGAAATATTTTAGAAACAAAGATTGAGAGTTCAATGCTTGAAAGAGGGAGACTGTAACTCGACCTTCTTCCACAGGACTACCAGTCAGAATAAGAAAAATGAATACTATCAAGTTTCTATTTAATGAAAATGGGATGGAATTCACTGACTATACCCAACTGGGTCATATTGCTTCTTCATATTTTATGCAATTGTACTTGGGTAGTGATGACAGGAATTGTGCAGAGCTACCAGACCAAATTTTATGGAACCTCCCCCAAGATATCACTAATGAAGATAATGATCTCCTCCTATTCCATGTATTGGAGGATGAAGTTAAGTCAGCTATTTTTTCCATGGGTATTTATAAATATCTAGGGTTGGACTATTTCCCACCTGCCTTCTTCTAAGATTTCTAGGACATTGTAAGCTTTGATATTACTAGAACTACTAGGTATTTCCTCAAGACAAGTAATCTACTGAAGAAATTAAATGAAACCTATAGTGTTCTTGTCCCTAAATCTTAGGACCCTAGAAGTATGTCTTACTTCAGGAAGATTAGCTTATGCAACACTATTTACAAGATTTTCACTAAGGTGTTGGTGAATAGGCTAAAGCCCCTATTGTATAAGTTTATAAGCCCCAATCAGAAGGGTTTTTTCCCAGGAAGGAAAATTCTAGATGCTACAATTGCAACTCATTAGATAATTCATTTAATGGACAAATGTAAGGAAATAGGTATGGCCTTTAATCTTGATGTCTCTAAAGCATATGATAAAGTGAACTGATATTTTCTCTACAAAGTCCTTGTGAAGATTGGATTTAGTCATAAATTTGTGGGGATAATTAGGGAGTGTGTGGAAACTATTAGATTATCAATTTTGGTTAATGGTATCCCTTAGGAGTTGTTCAAGGCTAGAAAAGGTATTAGGTAACATGACCCCCTTTTCCCCTACCTATTCATTATGGTTGTTGAGGTTCTTGGGTGAAATATTATGTATTTTTCTAATAGGGGTAGAATCCAAGGAGGCAAACCTACTTCCACTCTCCCCCCCCCCCTCAGTCTTACAATCGTTTATCAATGACACTTTCTTCTTTGGTAAATATTTAGTTATCAAGGAGCAAGAATGAAGATCTCATGTGCACTTCGGAAGGCATCATGATTCCATTGTTTTCTAGAGATGATAGGGTTATCTAGACTCTAACCTAAAAAGGAAACTTCAGTATCAAATTGTCTTACATTCTATTGATCCAGGACCAGGGTGACCTGAGTTACTAGAGAAAGTATTGAACTTACAACTAATCCCAAAAATCAATTTCTTTTGGTGGGTTGTGATGGATGGGAAAATCTTGACACATGAAAACCTCATGAAGAGAGGCTTCTACATTGCTAATAGGTGTATTCTATGCAAAAGGGAAAAGGAAAGTGCATCAACCATTTATTTATTTATTGTCAATATGTTACTCATATTTGGAAAAAGGTTACCCACAATATGAGACTTCAATGGGCCTTCGAGTGGGACATTCAATAGTTTATTTCTTCTTGGTCCTCCACCTAAAACCACCCTCTCATCCAGAAAATGTGGAAGCATATCCTCCCCCCAGATCTGTTGGAGCATATGGAAAGAGCGTAGTAATAGGATTTTTAGGGATGTTTCTCTATCTTTGGATATTATCTTCCTCTTTTCTAGAAATATTTTACTTGAGAACATCTCAATTACTAATTGGAAAATCCCAAGCTCACCTCCCTCAGCTATGGATAGATCTATCGCTCAATCTTGGAATCTCCCTAATTTTTTTGATAAATATGATCATTCCTAAACTCTGGTCAAAAAGAATATAGTTTGGGAACCCCTGTGTCCACATTAGCAAAAGCTAAATTTTAATGTTGTGGCTAACTCTATGGTGGAGGATGGAGGAGTGATAAGAGACCATAGAGGTATGTAGATTGTTTCTTTCATTGGACACTTGAAGAATCACACTATTAACCAAGCAAAAGGAATGGCTCTCCTTTGGGGTCTCCAAATTTTTGTCTCTATTGGTATCAAACACCTTGAGATTGAGAGAGACTCTAAACTCATCATTGACGCTACATGTGGATCTACTATTGTTGGTTAGAAGTTGGGGGGCATTATTAAGGATATAGAGAATTTTTTACAAACTTGGATGGTTTCACTTTGAAGCATACCTAAAAAGAGGATAATGTTGTTGCTAACTCTTTGGTGGCTTTGGGTCTGCGAAAAAAGGGCTTGCAATGCTAGAGAGATGTGAATCATATACTAGAGACTTCTAAAAGTATTTTAAGGTAGGAGGATTACATTGATACCTGTAACAATGAATTTTGATTCTTCTATTTTTGGTATTCTTTGATTTGATGCTCTAATGGCCATAGGGTGTAATTTGAATTTCAACCCTTGTTTAAATATTAATGTTGTCGTGATGATTACTAGACAACTTGGTGGAAATCGATCACATGGTCAATACTTGTATACATGTCATCATCTCCATATTTTTTGTGACTTGAAATGGTCTTTTCATAATTTTAATTAGTGTCATTGTATGAAGATTGGAACTTGAAATAATCATAACCCTACTTTCCTATTAGATCTCCTCAAATTTGAAGATAGCTTGGATGTCATTTCTAGCCTCTTTGGATTAGAAATGATGGAAGTCTCAGATGAAACAAAGGACATCCTAAATGGTGTGAATTGTGGTGCCATTTATGGTAATAAGAGGATCCTATATATCTAGATATTTATTTTTTGAGTCTTTTTCTCTAGTTTTTTTAAGTTGAAAACTCTCAATTGGAAGCCATGGGTGGTGACAGACTGTGTGTTGATCTTTCCAAAATTGATGAGGTCTACAAAATGACCCCATGGTGTGGTTTGTTTGCAAGTAAGGTGGGATTATTTCGTTCATGGAGAATATGACTAGTTTTGATGAGAATTTTTCTTGTAAATTTGTACCTTCCTAGGATGAGAGGTGTGTGACTGTGGGTGGTACCTCCTTTGATTTTAATGAGGAGGTCATTGGAAAAGCTACTAATCTTTCTATGGAGGGAACTAGTTCTTTTATTCCAATGAGAAGTCGATAAAGCATTGTGGGGGTTTCAACCAAGAGAAGCTTCCTAATCCCTGGCCTAGGTTGTGTACAATTGTAATGAAGTAGTTTACATTGGAAGGTCACTTTGGAGTGTTCTATTACTATTTTTTTTTTCTTAATCACCTTTGCAATTGTGATCATATTTCTATTCCTTTCTTTCTACTCCACTCTCTAGGGAGTAATGTTAAAGAAATTGTTGAGGCTAAAAACAATGGGAAGAATTATACTATCCTCCATTAGGATTTGATTTACTACCTATATAAGTTTCATCTTGAGCTCTACCCTTCAAGGTCTATTTTGGTTCATCATGCCTCTATTGGCCCTTCCCCATCCTCAATTGCTCCTTTCCCGCCTGAAGCTAGTATTTTACCTATAATTGGGCCTGGTAAGAAGCATTACCTTATAAACCTAGGGCTTAAAGCCTTAATGGAGCCCCAGGATACTTCTCCTACTACTGAATCAATGGATATGTATAAGAAGAAACTCACTAACCCTAATCTTGATAATAAGTCTAATAAAAAGGTTTAAATCAATACCAATCAGGTGGATTCTAATGTTGAGATCATGGAGAAGGAAAATACTCCTTGTCACTCCACTAGAATTTCTACTAAGCTAGAAAGAAAGGAGAAAAAACATATTATTGAGTCAAGCTCTGATGACTCTGGGGAAACTAAGAGAAATGACAAGGAAAAATCAAATAAAGTTGACTCCTCCTCCCATGTCTCTGAGAGCTCAAAAATGATACCCCTTCCCTTGAGCCAAATATTGGAGAAAAATCATCCCCCCTCTCCTCAACCCGTTAATGATAATATTATTGTTGAAGAGACTCCTTGTGCTCCCAAGGTTCTTGGTGGCTTGATTGGTAAACTAAAAACTAACATTGCAGTTATTAATGATGCTATGTAGATTTTTAAGAATGAGGTTGTTGGTTTAGATAGAAAACTCCAAGATATGGGCCACTTCACTCTTAAGGTCATGCACAGCTTGGTGACCACTCTATGTCTATTGTAGGAGTAGATGAAGGGCAAAAAGTTAGCGGAGAAAGAGGACTACAAGGAAAATTTTAAGTTCTTAAATATAGAATGGGTTATGACATTGTTGTCCAAGACCTCTCCTAGGAAGAAATATTGATGCTTGTTATTGGCTTTATGGTTTTTTGGTTCTTTTTTGGCCTCATGGGCCTTAGTTTCAATCATTTCTTTGATAGTTATAATACTATGAAAATATTATGGTTGATTAGTCTTGTGTGGCTAAGTTTAAAGATGCATTTCATATCTGAAATCTTATAGTTTGGTTAGTACTCTTGATACCGCTATCTAGCCTTATGCTCGTAGATGATGGGTTGTTTTTTATAGAGGTAAGTTTAGGTTTTTGTCAATCTAACTTTCTCTTCTTATTGTTAATGTTATGTTAATGGTAATCTGCTAATAATCCTTTTGGATAGTTGTATTATGGGACAACACCCTTATTTTTTTGCTGCTAGTATCAAAAACATAATTAATTTTATATATTATTTTTAGAAAATTGATATAAAATATAATATGAAATATTGTCAACATAATTAATTTCATATATTATACCTACATAGTAAATTATCTATATTTTTAATGAAACTTGACAAATGTCTAAAACATTAATTAAGTAAAGAATATAATATAAGACCCATGAAAGTAAAATATTTATTTATCCTTTTGATAAAAATAAGATCTAGAATTTTTGTTAATATTTAATTGTTAAAAACTATATTTATTTTCTAATTATTATTATTAACAAGTATGGACCTAACCCTGCCAAAAGAATCCATAAATAGCATGCAAATAATTAAAGTTGGGGTCTCATGGAGGAGGAGGGATTCCTTAAAAATAGAGTTGTGGCTGCTGAGATTTTTTAGGAATATTTAAAGGTGGGCAGTCTTATGAATTTTATAGTGTGTTTCACCTTAAAGGTTTCAGCTCCTAAATCTAAGGAAAAGTTTTCTAAATTTTATTTTTACACTATATTTAGTTGGTTTTGGTGGAAATAAAATATGCAAATCTTTGACATGTGGCAAATTTAATGGTTATGTATTGTATTATATTTTATTTACATATCAATGTAAATATATTATAATTATTAAAATAATGGCTCTCTGCTCTTCTTTTTCATCAACATTTTTGCACAAATTCTTTAGTGTGGAAAGCCTTAAAAAACAATGGTCTTTCTTTACTGTTACTCATTAGGTGCAGCTATTTCAGTTTGGAACAAGAAGGCATTCTCCCCCACAATGTAATATTGCTCTCTACAATGTAGCTTCTCTGTCTTCGTGGAAAGATAATAAGTGCATAGAGGATTTATCGCACCCTAGAACAAAGAGTAAACCCTCTCATCTCTGAGTTTAGGTAAGTTTTCTTTGCATGATGATCTCTGGTCTTTGGTATCTTCTAAGAAATCTAAGAAAGAAGGTTCTCAATCGAGACCTGTGGGGTTCAAACCAAAATCAATTACCAATAAAATAGGACCTTTTACATTGCATTTAGAAAATCATCTATGGGGTTCAAATCAAAATCTGTTACCAATAAAATAGGACCTTTTACATTGCATTTAGAAAATCATTAGGAAAAATTAGGGATAATGAAAGAACTAAAGCGCATCTCAAACCTCCTAATGTTGCTCCTTATTCTCCTCTACATCGAAGGCACAATATAGAACATATTCCTTTAAAGGGGAAAGAAGCCATAACAAACCCTAAGAAGACTAATATCCCTCTAAAAATAGTCCCTTACTCACCCCCTCATCATATGTTAAACCTATTACTTCTCAAAAATTTGAGATTTTGCATCACCAAGAGGATTAGAATGCCCTAATTTTAGAAGTTGACAATGGTGTTATTGAAAGTACTCATGAGTTATGTAAGGATAAGGGAGTCTTTTTACATTAGAACAGCTATGGATTTTCTCTAGAATAAATCACATAATGGCTCCAAAAGGAATTCCCTAACCAAGTGATTGTATATTTACTCCCTGATGAATTTATCTTTGTTTATTGTTTTAACAGATAATTGAAAAAAATAATAATGAATATCCTAGATTTTTTGGTTCACACTTTTCTATGATTAACCAGCCCCATGCTTTTAACTTGAACCAGCTAAAATACTTTTCAGTAGCAAGAGCAATGCAACTTAAAAACCTTCCTATAGAATGTACAAATAATATTATTCCTAGAAAAATAGGTAATATGATGGGATCATATGTTATATCTTTAGACACTACTCATCCTCGCTTGGACATCATAATCATAGTAAGTATGGACATCTCTATTAAAACATTAAAACTAGTTATTATAAAGAGTGGCTCCTCCCTTTTTAGGGTCAATCATGTTCTTCTAATAGAATTAGTAGCTGCAAAAAAGAAATCCCTAGTTATTAGTAACCTAGTAAAGGTCAGGAATACAATCCCTAGTGATATAACTATCCACCTAAAATAAGATGGACGTGGTTTCTCAATTAACATCCCTTCAAATTCAGTAACTGGCACTCGATTCCCCCCTTCCCAAGCTTAGAGCTTGGATAAAAATACCCCCTATACCCCCTATTTATATCAAGAAACCTACTCCTCTCCATCCATGGAGGGGTTAGCCAAATCTAGGGTAGTTATAGAGGGAAGAAGAAAAAGTGATCAAACTGATATATAAACACCTTATAAGAATAAGGAACTAATAGACATAGGCTTGTCTCTTATCCCATTGAAAATTAATGGCAATCATTTGGAACTAGTTAGGGATTTAAATGACATTAGATATTTCGATTCAAGATCTTCTATAAATTCCTCTTTGGCCACAATATTAGATGATATTAGCTTAGAGGAATATAAAAATTCACTGGTTCTGGTCAAAGACCAAGCGGAGGAAATGAAATAATTTGTAGAAAAGGAACTCATTAATATTGAGGAAGGGACTATGGAAGGGGAAAATTTTTGTAGGGATGTTGAATCTATGGATAGGAAGGCTAGTAGATCTAAAGCTATAGTATTTTGGACAGAACAAATCATCTCAAAGGATCAACTTTGGAAAACCCGACCTAGATCTAGTGGTCTAGGACTTGTAGGTAATGAAGGTCATTTGGGGAATTATTATACTGTGATTTTTAACCCTTGGGGGAAAGAAAAGGACTAGGATATTACTTATTTCTTGGGGCTTGGCCCTCTCCCTGACGATGTAGAAGGCCCTAAGAATGGGAAAAACATGGATATTCTATGAAGGATTATGGAAGCCCTAGAAAGGGAGGAGGAGGAACTGAATAAGGCAAACTTACTGCATAATGAGTCTCATCCTTGTGTTGACTTGGGATTTAAGACTAAAAAGAGAGGCAAAAGTTTTTCAAACTGTGCATTAGCTCCTAAATCTAGAGGCGGGAAATCCCTTAAGGTGTTGAGAGAAAAGGAAGGTCAGGCTATAGGTCAAACCAAAATCATAGAACCTTTAGATGCAGGGAAGGGGAAGTTCCTTCCCTCTCAACAATGAAAATCATAACGTGGAATGTTAGGGGTCTAAATGCCCCTAACAAAAAATGTCTGGTCGAAAGGCACTTATCTCTCTTTGATTCAAAATTAATTATACTTCGGGAAACTAAATTAGATGAGGAAGGTTATCTATCTTTGAAAAGGAAACTAGGAGGATGGGAGATTATGGGCTCTCCATCAATAGGGGCTTCACAGGGTTTAGGTGTTATTTGGAACCCCTGGAAATTCAGTTTTGAACCTTTCGAAGCAAGAAAAAATTGGATTAGTGATCGCGTGAGAAGAAAAAAAATAACCTCAACTTTTTGTTGATTAATATTTATGGACCTAAGTTCCTCCATGATAAGAGAGAGGTATGGCTAGAAATAAGTAACTACACTATGGCACACTACAATGAAACAATTATTATGGGACGAGACATTAATTTTATCTTGTGTTAGATGGAAAAAGTAGGAGGATCTAAGAAAATAATGCAAACCATGAGAGAATTTAATTCTTGGGTAGATAACCTTAGGGCTATGGAAATTAGAATAGGTGATGGAGGATACACTTGGTCCAATAGAAGATCAGATATAAGCATCATAACAGAAAAATTGGACAAGTTTTTATTTTTAGGAAATCTAGTAAACTTTAACTTTGATATGAAAGCTAATATCTTTCCCTATTCAGGCTCTGATCATTTCCCCGTAGAATTGGCTCTTATAGAAACCAACCTCCCTAAGAGAAACCCCTTTAAATTTGAAAATATGTAGCTTTTGGAGGAATATTGTCTAAAAAACATTAAAAAATGGTGCAAGGAGGCCATCTTTGAAGGATCCAATACATGTATAGTAATGTCTAAACTAAAATTAATAAAAAGAAACTTGCTAGATTGGAATCATCTCCACTTTCACGATATTTTTGAGAAAAAATTAGAGGTATAAAATAAGCTAGCAAGCTTAAATGAGGAAGTGTCGGCTAGGGGAATGAATTTGATAATATTTGAAGAGGAGAATTGATGTAGAGGGCATCGATGGTACTCTTCAACCGATCAACATATACTTCTTTTGTCTAAAAATACTTCATTATCTTTATTTGAAAACATCAAATTAGAGGCTCCCAATATTCTAATAAGCAATAATTTCAACTTAATCTTCTCTTCCATTAAGCATTACGGATATAATGTAATGCTTCATCATGTGATCTGTCGTTGTACGGATATGCATGTAGAACAAAACTTTTACCACCTTTTCAAAATTTGAGTTCAAGTTGAAATGGTCTTCGACTATCATCTTAGGAATTGTCTCCCATGCCACTATCTAATCCAAATACAAATACTTCTCCAAAATATCTCTCATGGTCTGGCTTCCATAGTGACTGTCTAAACATAAATTCCCTGGCCCCCATGCAGCATAACCAGACATTGCATCTTCCCATTCGAAACTAATGTGAGAAGGTGTAATGGTTTTTGAAACCATTTTAGTATATATTACTTTCTAGAATAAACACTTAGATTTTAAATCAATCTCTTGTTAAATGCAAATGACCTCCACTATTCCAGATCGGGCTTGTGGAGAAACCCATAACATAGACAAAGAAATACAATAATGGCATAATTATTCTTGAAATGGTTGCAGACTTGAATACAATCAAGAACTAGCACTGAATAGATCAAGATTGAACTACTAGTATCTCTAATACCAACTCGAAAGGAATCTAATTTCATCATTGCATACGGGAATATCATAAAAGAAATCGATTCATAACCAAAATAAACTCTTTAATGTCGACTGCCAATAATAAAGAGAAACTTGATTCATGTTCAAGGTTATGTTCTTCATAATAGAGATCAAAAGTCGACAATAGGGAACACATAAAACTTAATAAAAATACATTTCATTCATAGTCAAGGCAAACAAAACATTCATGGCTCTCTGGCTGAAGGCGAGAGCTCAATTCTTTCCAATCTTCTACAATATATGTCGTAACCTCTCTCTCGACTCTCCTTTTGTGATTACATTATGCTATCTATTTAAATACAATTCATGATAGTTGAAAACCGGTCATCTACTCTAGGACCATTCATATTCTATTCGACCTATATGTCATATAATGCATTTTCGAATACATTTGAATGAAACTTAATAAGTGAACCATTTAGTGACATAGTGTCATACTTTTAAAATGACTCAATACTAAATATGGTTAAATTTGAATATGGTTGAATGATGATGTATGGGGAGGAATGTACGATCTATCCCTCATCCAAATTCCCAAAAGGAGAGATCCAAATTGATCAACCACAAAGAAGTGATCAATACACAAATGAATCAATCTATGGAGAATATGAAGAAAGGAGAAGATCTTATAATTTTATATGAAATATATTTACTTGGAATCTTAAATGTATTGAAGACAAATACTAAACTCAAAATAGGATGAATCTGGAAAAGACTATTTTCTAATGCCTATGCACAGTTTTGGGGAATTCTGCAACTTGCTCTGGACTAGAAATGCCAAGAAAGAGAAAACCCAGAAAACTTTTTTCTTTCTAGAGGTAGGTCGACCTTGACCCCTCACTAAAGGTTGACCTTGACCTAAAATATCTCTGACAAAAATTTTGTTTGTGGATCTTAGAAGTTCACCGAAAAGGGTATCCAGATCTAAACTGCAATTCGTTGTCATGTACCTGTACCTACAAGAAAAATGTTTTTTGTTGTTTGGATGGGGGGTTTGCCTTGGCCAAGCCCCAATTTGGAATCAACCTTGAAATTTAATTGAAATTGTAATATATAAACAAATTAAACAGAACTATTCACCTTGCTTATGTTGAAATCCTTGTGGAGGATTTGAATCCTTGAATCCACAAGTATGGATGCTCCAAATGAATGTAGAATTATATGTAGGATGTCTCAAATCAATGGCATTAGATCTTCAACACCAATCTTGAATGGATCTTAGCATAGGAAGAGGCTTGGGTGAATGTGAATGGAGAAATCTTCAAGGGGGCTCCAAAGAGATTGAATCCTTCAATAGCTACCAATGGATCTCCTTGATGAATGTTTGAATGCTTGAGGATGAATGAATGCTTTATTTCTTTCCTTCTCCTTCTTTTTTTCTTGCACTTGAGAGCTTGATCATGAAAAGTGGATTGTAGATGGATTGAAATGAGAGAGGAAGGCTTCCTTTTAGAGTGATCTAGGGCACAAACTTCTAGAGAGGCTGACATTCGATAATTAAATCCTAATTAACCTTAACCCCTAGAAATGGACCTAGATTAAATGCAATTTAAGATTTTACCATTCTAAAATTTGAAACAGCCAACCTGAAAGTGAGAAAATGAAACTTTCTGAAACCCGACATCCTAAAACCTCTGGAACTTGAAATTTGGACCTAGGATCAAGGTCGAGGTCAACTCTTCCATAGGTCAAAGTCAAGGTTGACTCTGCCCTAGGTTAGAGTTGAGGTTAACTCTTCCCTAGGTCAAGGTTGAGGTCAACCTTGACCTAGGAGATTGACCTTGATCCTGATGTCTCAGATCTCAGGTTCTCAAGACCAGGTTCCAGAAAAAGGCTGGAAACAAGTAGAGAGAGAAGTAGAATAGGGGGAAATAGCTAGATCCATGAAAATACCTATTCAAGGTGTTTGACATGACCCCAGACCACTTACTTGAAGGGCTAAATGCTCTTAACATGGAAGTGCTTCCATTTTAAGATGATACATTAAGCCCCCACTTTAGAAAGAGTATGGACTTGATGCAAACTCTTGGTAAAGGAGATCATAATGACAAGATAATATTATTACAATCAAAGGGACAAAGGAAACCTCAAGCACCCAAGGACTCAAGTCTTCACCAAACTCCAAGATCATAATAAGACAGACATCTCTAGAGAGAGAGAAAGAGAGAGAGTGTGTGTGATTACCTTGCCCAATGAGAACTTATGTCTCATTGTGAACCACACAAGGAAACAGCGCAACTGGAAAGATGGAATTGAACCACCTAGTGAATGGGGCTACTCACTAGTCAACCCATCAAGGATTCATCCTTAGGAATATTCTATTCCACAAGAGCAAAGCCAAAAGAAAAAGAGATACAGTCTTAAGGACACCTCCGACCTTAAGAGATCAAAATTTGAAACTAGAGGGATCAAGAGATCCTAAAATATAAATCCATGCTTTAAGGATTACTCACTAATCCATAAAGGGAGAAAAGTATCTTGAAAAATATATGTATTGAAAGTGCATGTGTGCAATAGGTGAGAAAAGCGTATGCCCCCATGTTAAAGTCATTTCTATCACTTTAACAGGAGAAATGGCTTTAACAAAAACATAAACAACTCCACTGATTATGTTTCCACTACGATATGCCCCAAGACAAAGAAAAATAAAGGGAAATACCATATAAACATACAGAGAACATAGAAGGGATCTACCTATCATAGGGTCAGTATGATCATAAGATAATATATATATATGATATTATTACAAATGAATTGACATCATTCCCCAAAGAAATTAGAACTACAATCATAATGGAAGAAAGATCACATAAGAGATACAAAGAAGAATCTTTTCGAACCATGACATGGAGACCAAAAAGAATCAGTGCTACCAAGTCTCGAATCCAAGAAGATTATACAAGGAAACATTTATGAACAATAGCATAGGTACAACATAACATGAAACAACATATAGAAGAATAGAGATACATATAGAGGAAATTGTACAAGTTCAATTCCTTTATCACCTTGCACCAATAGAGTAACAAGGGTCGTATAAAAGAAAATAACAACATTTAGCAAACACATCACGAGAGAAGCATAGTACAATAGGAAAATACACAACAAAGCTACCATAAAGGACAAGCCGATCAAGTGCACTACCTACTCTCCCCATCTCATTCTATATCATTTAGGGAAGGTGGGTAACTCACAAGAGGGACTATATCCAACACAGTAGGAATGATAGCCAATTCCAAACAAGGATCCTCTTGAGAATCACAATGTTCGATACTAGGTGTAAGTGTCAATTGTGATGAAAGCATATTAGGTAAATCAACGTCAATGTCAATAGTCTCATATTCATCATTAACATCATCAAGAGCATCTTCTTCATCCAAATTAATCAAAATAGGATCTAAGATACGAATAGAATCATCATAATATTGCATTTTAACATCATTATTAGCAATGACTTCTTCTAACACATCATGTATAGGTTTATCCAAAGAAGATAAAGAAGAATTACAAGCCTTAGCTTGAGCACAATGCTTCTTATGATTTTCATTATAAGATCAATTACATTTTGTCTTACTTGAAATATGTTGAGAACTAGGAGGAACAATTATGAGATCCTTCACAGGTTCTATAGGAGGATTAGTAGGATTCACATCAGACTAACAAGAAACACTAGGAGCTTGATTAACATATGTAGAAGCCATAGATAAAGGAGGTATGGAAGGTGTAGGAAGAAGACCATGATTAAGATCCATCAGAGGCATGCTTAACTCGAGAATCTTACAATGCTTATAAGCTTGATATGAACGGAAAATATTATCAGGTCGAGAAGGACATGAATTATGTAATGAAGGCCAAAAGAAGTCAAGGGTAGCACAATCCCTGGGCCTAGAAGGTTGGTATAAACTATGATTAATCATCTTCACTTCTTCATCATGAATGAATTTAAAACACTTATGGATAGGTGAAGCAACATCATGCATGGAATTTAACCACGGAAAACCAAGCTTAACTTGAAATTGATCAGAAGTAGGAACAACAACAAAGGTAGTTGTTGGATTAGGAGCGGCATCAATCTTATCAACTGGAACAGGATCCATTGGAATGTTGCTCTCAAATTGACTCACTTGTAATTGATAATGATGAAGCGTTGCAGAAAGTTGTTGAAAAGAGGTAAATTCAGTAAGGAAAATCTTATCTCTAATATCCTTTTACAAATTTGAAATAAAGATACGTTGAATATCAATATTAGGAACAGGATAGGAAATCTGAGCATGTAAATGCTTAAATCTACCAATAAATTTAGTCAGTTTTTCCTTAGCACTTTGTTTACAATGCATCAAATCAATCAAAGACACTTGCGGGCCAATATTATTTTGAAATTGTTGAATAAAGGCATTGGAAAATTATGGAAATGAATCAATAGAATAAGGAGGCAAGGAACAGTACCATTGTAATGCCTTGTCACAAAAATTTCTAGCAAACAACTTGGCTAAAATCCTATGGTCAAGAGCATAATCACTATAAAGGATTTGAAATGTTTTAACATGATGAACAGGGTCTCCCTTACCATTGTAATTCTCAAGATGAGGCATATCGGCTTGCTGAGGAACGGGAGTATGAATAATGTCTCGGGATAAAGGACTTCCCATGTCACATGTAGGAATGCTAAAAAAAATTTGAGTCAAGGATGCAAGTTGTTGTAAAGATGATACAGTTTGAGCCAAACTGATGATTGTTGAATCATTAAAATAAATAGGAGGAATAGAAACATTAGAAACACTAGGTAAAGTGTAAGAAGCTATAGAAATGGAAGACACAACTAGAGGAACACTTTGAACTACAGTTGGAAGAGGATTGGAATAGGTAAAAGGAACATTATGGTAAGAAGGTTGTGATGTAGGAAGGGATACAGGAGGAACACTCATAGGAACAGAGGGAACCGTCGCAGTCACCAATGAAGGATTATAGGTAGGAATACTAGGTAAAGGAATAGAAGAAGGTTTTATACTAGTGACAGGAGGAATCAACCCTAAATCTTGAGGTTCTTGAGCTAAAGGTTTAACATTTGAATGCACAAGATGAGTAATACCACACAAGAGATTAACACCTTAATCACTACCATGAAGAACTTTCTTAAGAGCCTCTATAGCTTGAATAGAATCTTGATTATGGTTTTCTTGAATAAGCCAATTACCCATTTTATCAAGTTCGGTTGAAATTTTTTGGACTTCTTCAGGAGGAATTCTTAAAGCATCATCCTCATCATGAGATGAGTGAGAAGAGTTTTGCTCCATAATAGGATTGGAATCATGAATAATCAAATTGTCATCTGGGATCCTAAGGAAAGGAGAGGAAGACTCAAGATCAAAGGCACCCATAAGTCTACGACTTCATCTAATCAGAATATTATAAGTAGGACTAGAAGTAGTAAAGCTCATACACCAATGCAATGCAAATGAACTAAACTAAGAAAACATAAAACATGAACAAATGAATATTTTTGTATTTTGAAAGAGATTTTGCAATTTTTTTTGTATTTTTGAAATATCAATGTGAGAAATCTAATAAGCATGCAAGATTTAACACAAAAGGCAAATCTAACACCAAAAAGATAATATAAAGGGAAATCTAACACCACAAACACAATAGGGCATCGAATTCCACAAAAGAAAAGAGGGTAAGCCTATTGGATTCACCAAAATGAATATGGTTAAATTTGAATATGGTTGAATGATGATGTATGGTGGGGGAATATAGGATCTATCCCTATTCCAAATTTCCAAAAGGAGAGATCCAAATTGATTAACCACAAAGCAGTGATCAATACACAAATGAATCAATCTATGGAGAATAATGAAGAAAGGAGAAGATCTTATAATTTTATATGAAAGGTATGTACTTGGAATCTTAAATTCATAGAAGAAAAATACTAACCTCAAAATAGGATGAATCTGGAAAAGACTTTTTTCTTATGCATGTGCACAATTTTGGGGAATTCTGCAACCTGCTCTGGACTGGAAATGTCGAGACAGAGAAAACCCAAAAAAAATTTATCTTTCTGGAGGTAGGGTGACCTTGAACCAAATAATGAGGCACAATTTTACCCCAAGGCATAATATTACCCCTCACTGAAGGTCGATCTTGACCCGAAATAGCTCTGACAAAAATTTTGTTCGCAGATCTCAGAAGTTTGTCGAAAAGGGTATCCAGATCTAAACTGCAATTCGTTGTCTTGTACCTTTACCTCCAAGAAAAAGGGTTTTTGTTGTTTGGATGGGGGGTTTTCCTTGGTCAAACCCCAATTTGGAAGCAACCTTAAAATGTAATTGAAATTGTAATATATAAACAAAGTAAATGGAACTATTCACCTTGCTTATGTTGAAATCCTTGTGGAGGATTTGAATCCTTGAATCCACAAGTACGGATGCTAAAAATGAATGTAGAATTGTATGTAGGATGGCTCAAATAAATGGCATTATATCTTCAACACCAATCTTGAATGGATCTTAGCATAGGAAGAGGCTTGGATGAATGTGACTGGAGAAATCTTCAAGGGGGCTCCAAAGAGATTGAATCCTTCAATAGCTACCAATGGATCTCCTTGATGAATGCTTGAATGCTTGAGGATGAATGAATGCTTTCTTTCTTTCCTTCTTCTTTTTTTCTTTCACTTGAGAGCTTGATCATGAAAAGTGGATTGTAGATGGATTGAAATGAGAGAGGAAGGCTTCCTTTTATAGTGATCTAGGGCACAAACTTCTAAAGAGGCCAACATTGGAGAATTAAATCCCAATTAACCTTAACCCCTAGAAATGGACCTATATTAAATTCAATTTAAGATTTTACCATTCCAAAATCTAAAATAGTTGACTCAAAAGTGAGAAAATGAAACTTTCTGAAGCCCGACATCCCAAAACCTCTAGAACTTGAAATTTGGACCCACGGTCAGGGTCGAGGTCAAGTCTGCCCTAGGTCAAAGTTGAGGTTGACTTTGCCCTAGGTTAGGGTCAAGGTTGACCTTGACCCTGAGGTTTCAGATCTCAAGTTCTCAGGACCAGGTGCCAGAAAAAGGCTAGAAACAGGTGGAGAGAGAAGCAAAACAGGGGGAAACAACTAGATCCATGCAAAGACCTATTCAAGGTGCTTGACATGACCCCAGACCACTTACTCAGAGGGCTAAATTCTCTTAACATGGAAGTGCTTCCATTTTAAGATGATACAAATATATATACATTTCTCGACATGATTTAAATGATATAAAATTTGAAGGTGGAGGTGCCCCTACACTATACTCCCAAGCTTTAAAATTTTCCATGTCCCATGGAAATGCTTTGGTGAGAATCTACAAACAAACCTTGGCCTATTTTTTCTTCATCACTGCATCGACACCTCTGCTAATTTCACTTTCACTTTCAACTAATTCCTATCAATGGAGTTACATTGGTCACCTTCAACGGTGATTCTGCCATTGCATAGTCCACTCCTTCATGTTGCACCACCACAACCTTTGTCCCTCACCTAGGAGTCCCATCATGCCTCTCTCCCCAGTCTATCAGTGACACACAATGGACTATCCTCTTTGGCCCTGGATCATCTCCTATGATCCTTTGGTAGACCTTTCATTTCCACCCACTATAGCTAAATGAACCAGCACCAACCTGCAACCAAAACTTCATAAAAAGAATCTGAAATAAACCCAGCATAGGGCTAATTCCTGGTGTGAATCGTCACACTCTCAAGAGCTTCTATCTCTAATACCACTTGATGCAGAGAGCATCGATGGTACTCTTCAACTGATCAACATATACTTCTTTTATCTACAAATACTTCATTATCTTCATTTGAAAACATCAAATTAGAGGCTCTTAGTATTCTAATAAGCAATAATTTCAACTTAATCTTCTCTTCCATTAAGCATTACGTCTATGAATGTAATGCTTCATCATGTGATCTTTCATTGTACGGACATGCATGTAGACAAAACATTCACCACCTTTTCAAAAGTTGAGTTTAACTTACAATGGTCTTCAACTATCATCTTAGGAATGGTCTCTCGTGCCACTATCTAATCCAAATACAAATACTTCTCCATAATATCTCTCATTGTCTGGCTTCCATAGTGACTATCTAAACATAAATTCTCTGGCCCCCACGCAGCATAACTAGACATTTCATCTTCCCATTCGAAACTAATGTGAGAAGATGTAACAGTTTTTTAAACCATTTTACTATATATTACTTTCAAGAATGAACACTGAGATTTTAAATCAATCTCTTATTAAACACAAATGACCTCCACTATTCCAGATCAGGCATGTGGAGAAACCTGTAACATAGACAAAGCAATACAATAATGGTATAGTTTTTCTTAAAATGGTTGCAAACTTGAATACAATCAAGAATTAGCTCCGAACACATCAAGATTGAACTACTAGTATCTCTAATACCAACTCAAAAGGAATCTAATTTCACTATTTCATACGGGAATATCATAAAAGAAACTGATTCATAACCAAAATAAACTCTTTAATATCAACTACCAATAATAAAGAGAAACTTGATTCATGCTCATTGTTATGTTCTTCATAATAGAGATCAAAAGCTGACAATAGCGAACACATAAAACTTAATTAAAATACATTCCATTCATAGTCAAGGGAAACAAAACATTCACAACTCTCTGGCTGAAGGCCAGAGAGCCCAATTCTTTCCAATATTCTACAATATATTTTGTAACCTCTCTGTCGACTCTCCTTTTGTGATTACATTATGTTATCTATTTAAATACAATTCATGATGGTTACAAACCATTCATCTACTCTAGGACCATGCATATTCTATTCGACCTATATGTCATATAATGCCTTTTCGAATACATTTGAATGCAACTTAATAAGTGAACCATTTAGTGACATAGTGCCATACTTTTAAAATGACTCAATACTTGTACATTTCTCGACATGATTTAAATGATATAAAATTTGAAGGTGGAGGTGCCCCTACACTAAGAAGGCTCTTGTGTTGGAATATGAAGATATTTTATCTAGAGAGGATAGTTTTTGGAAACAAAGATCAAGAGAGACATGGTTAGCTGAAGGAGATAAAAACACTAATTTTTTTCATAATAGTGCCAAACATAGAAGATCAGCAAATAGGATATTGAAAATTAGGTTCAGAGTAATAGGAAATTGATAGAAGACCCTAACCTAATAGCTTTAGAGGCAATGGACTACTTTGAGAAAATCCTCAATAATATAGAAGGATCAAATTTAACAGCTCAACATAAGATATTAAGTCATATACCAAATGTCATATCGAAATGTCAAAATAAAGCTCTAAATGCAATATTTACAATGGAGGAAGTAGAAAAGGTTCTTAAGAATCTCCACCCTAATAAATCCCCTTAGCCAAACAGCTTTCCAGCATTATTCTATCAAGAATATTGGCCCTTTATTGGTCCAAAAATAGTGGGGGCTCTTGAAGGTATGAGAAACTCTGGCAAATTATTGAATGAAATGAATAACACTTTTCTCACCTTGATCCCTAAGAAACCTAATGCTGAAAGTTTTGATGACTTTAGACCAATAGCCCTTTGTAATACTTTATATAAAATTTTAACAAAAACCATTGCTAATAGACTTAAGCCTCTTCTCCCATCTCTAATCTCTAAAGAACAAATAGGTTTTGTACCAGGTAGATCCATTCTAGAAGGGGTAATTATAGAACAAGAAGCTATACATTTGGTTCAATGCAACAAAGCACCAAGTATGCTCATCAAGTTAGATATACGGAAAGCTTATGAAAAAGTAGACTGGAGATTTCTATGCAAATGTCTCAAAGCGTTTGGCTTCTCAAAAAGATGGATTAATTTAATTTATCAATGTATTTATGGTCCACATATGTCAGTAGTGATAAATGGATCCCTAGTAGGATTATTTAAAACATATCAAGGTTTAAGACAAGGAGACCCCCTATCACCCTTTCTTTTTATTATTATGGTGGAGGCCTCAAGGAGAGATCAATATCTCAAGAAAGGGAGGAAGACATAATTAAGGGGATAAAAATTACATTTGAACTAGATTCTTGCACTCACCAACAGTTTGTAGATGACACCCGACTTTTTGGAGAAGAAAGTATTAGAGAGGCCAGCTCTCTTCATAACATTCTAGAATCCTACACTGCAGCCTCTGGTCAATGCATCAATAAGGACAGGTCAAACATTTTTTTCCTTAATTCAAAAAGAGAAGAAGAAATTTATGTGTAGGATTTTAAATTTCAATATAGGAACTTTCCCTTGTAGATATTTGGGGTTTCAATTGGATAGAGGGATAAGATCAACAAATCTTTGGAATGAAGTAATTAGCAACATTGAAAAGAAAACTGAATCATGGAAAGGAAAATGGCTTTCTAGTGCAGGAAGGGCTCTAATCATCAAATCAGTCCTTTCAGTGCTACCCATTTACCAAATGATGTGCTTTAGGCTTCCTGAAGGTTTTAAAGAGAAAATTATGAAAAATATTAGAGCCTTCTATAGGCAAGGTTCTGGAGAAAAACCCAAAATGTCCCTTATTGCATGGGATACTATTTGTAAGAGTAAAGAGAATGAAGGGCTAAGTATTAAGAATATTTTGCACCAAAATAGAGCCTTAGGTGCCAAAAGAGTTTGGAATATGATTAAAACTCTACAGGCCAAGTAGGTAAGGATTTTAAGATTTAAATATCTAGATGGTTATGATAACCTAAGTATTTGTAGAAATCAATCTCTTCCAAAAGGATCAAGAATATGGAACTTCATAAGGGAATGTAGAGACATCATTCTTAATGGTCTTTCTTGGGATGTTAAACAGGGGGAAATGCTCTTTTTTGGGATGAATCTTGGGGAGATTTCCCACCTCTAAGGACTGTATTAGTTGATGATAGATCAATAGATTAGGCTATGTCTTCAATGGAATGTTACATTAAGGATTATATAGATTTCTTTGATGATGATCTAAAAGAAGGGTGGAAATGGAAATATTTAGATCATATGAATCTCCCTAGGTGATTCTTAGATCTTCTTAGAGATACCTTAAAAAGTAGGATTATAACCCCAAGAAGAGGGTAAGATAAAGTTATCTGGGCTAAAGCAAAAAAAAGAAAATATAGTGCTAAAGAAGGGTATGAACTTCAAAAATGTAACTCAAGGAGAATGGAACTTCCAATAGACCTATGCTCACACAAAGATTGTATGCCAAAGGTAGGAATGTTCACCTGGGTGGCCATGCAACAGTTAATTCTTACTACAGATTGGTTCACCAAAATAGGTTTTAATGGACCCTCAAGATGTGCCCTTTGTGAAAAGGATTATGAGGATGTGGATCACTTATTGGTGGGATGTGATTACTCTAATAAGTGTTGGAAATGGCTGGTTGAGAAATTAAATTGGCAATCCTGTCTTCAAAATGACATTGTAGGAGTTTTAAAGAGTTGGCCAAGGAACGAAAGTAAAGATCTGTATGGAAAAATTTGGAAGATAGCTCCTTCTATTTTAATATGGGAGTTATGGAAGGAAAGAAATAGAATAATTTTCAAAGACTCAAAGTTAAACATAGACCAATTCTTGATTAAGGTAGAGGCCTATATTGTGGAAGTAGTTAACATTAGGAATATTCCTAGAAGAGGGGATATGAATTTCTCACATTCTAACAATTTCTTATGTAAAAATTGGCACAGATTAAAGATCTCTCCCTTCATTGGTAACTACAAAGAGAAGGAAATAGAAAAAAGGGCCTGTTGTGTATGGAAACCACCAGCATAAGGATGGTTTAAACTCAATTTTGATGGGTCATCTAGGGGTAATCCAGGGGAAGCAGGTGCAGGATGTTGTATTTGTAAATGGTATGGTAGGAAGATTATCAGTAGATCATCATACCTAGGGAAAGAGTCTAACAATTATATGGATCTTTATGCTCTATTTGAAGGATTAAGGTTATGCAAAAGGCTTAAAATAGAACATAGAGAAATTGAAGGAGATTCAACATTAGTAATTAATGCGGTCAAAAGAGGAGAAACTCCGAATTGGTTCCTTAATGGTTTAGTAAAAAAAAAAAGATATTTTATCTACTATCCCCCATTATATGATCAATCTTATATATATATAGAAGGTATTAAGATAGCTTATCTATTAGCCAAGGAAGGGGCGAATAGAATAGATAAGGAAATCTTTTCTCTAGTACAGGTGAAGGGTAGAATTATAGGAGTGAGAAAAGTAGCATAAGGTAAGTAGACTAAAACATCCCTTGTATGATGAATAAGTTAATAGATTTGTAGAACTATCCATTAAGCCTTGTTCAATTTAAGAAACCTCCTAGACTGCAAATAGACCTAGACGGTTGACAACAAGATTGAAGACAATATTTGGGGAGGAAGTGTTATGATGAATACTAATGTAATAAAGGTACTAAAGTAAAATTTTAAATACATTAAAAATTAAAATTAGCTCCTTCTCTAACTATCATCCAGGACCCTGTCAAGAGGACTCAATAGACCTTAATTATATACTATCTCTAGGCAATTTAAAGGCATTAGTATTTCAACATTTATTTTTTAATTAAGCTCAATTCTCCTAGCCAATACTCCCTCTCCTTCTTAGGATTCAAGACTCTGCATTGGCTTATGAGAGCTTGATTATTAAATTAAGGTCCCTTAGATTTACCTCTTATGAGAATCATAAGGATGTAATAGCAATGATGATCTTTGTAATAAAAACTCAAGCCTCAAGGACCTAGGTAAATAATGATGTCATTTTCCTAATTAAGTCACAACTCTCTTTTTTCCCATTAGAGTTTCATTACTTTCAAGGATTAGTCTGACTCATGTTAGCCTTGTAAGCACTATTATTATACCCCACCTCTCATCATTTTAAATCACTTATAGTAAAGAGCCTTTTTAAGGATCCCTCAATAGCTATCTCTTAACCTCTTTTTTCATTCCCAAAAAACTTTAAAGACATTACCTTTTCTCCTATGTCTAATTATGAAGTAATTAAGCATGACATCAGATTTAGATTTCTAGGGAATTGTTTCCACAAATTTAGCATAGATTTCCTCTCTCTAATGTTGTGAATCATGAATCTTCCTATCTTTATCAGAAATAGCCCTTTTTGTAATCATCTTGGCACTAAGTATAGATAGTGAGCTTTCCTCAAAATTGCCCAAACACTTAGGCATGTTGTCAGTTGATCAAGTAATAATGAGTGTCATGATTAAATCCAGACTGTATCATCACAAAAGAGGTAAGAAACATTTAAAGCATTAAAACCAATTAGTCAGTGCTTACAAGTAGAGTTCTTTATAAGCTTTTAGTAAGGAAATTCAAAGTCTGCAACATTCTCTCCATGTCTCACTAATGGAGTCGAGAATCTTAACTTTTACCCTTAAGGATAATAGACAAATGGTGTTTAGGGGAGCAATTAAATTGGAAAGATGGAATGGCATCTTGAACTCCTTATCGAATGCATCTCGAAGAGCGGTAGAAAAAGGTATAGGTGATTGTCATTTTGATAATGAATTCTCAATCTGATTAAATGGTCATATTGTAGGGCTTTTTATCTCGCTTGCTACCTTTGTTGGTTTTTAAAAGGCCAATACCATTTCAGTAGCAGGAAAAATCTTCAAAGAAGATTTTCCTGTTGGTTTAGAAAATACAGTGTATGGCATAGACAAAGACCTAACCACCCTTCCTAGAGATATATATGAAGACAGAAATAGAGAACATACCCTCTATCTCTAACTCTCAATGTATGACAATTTTGGTCTTGAAAGATGACGATCTCTTTGATGAGTTCTGGTTTGAAATGTGGAGGAACCTAGACTTTCTGATGAAAACTATTCTTAAAGAGTCAATGGAGATGGAATGGGTGTTGAATTATTAGAGGGCCAAAGGATTTAATATTCCTGAAGAATTTAGTGAAGAAGAATTAATCAATGTGAGGATCATGGCACCTTCTATCCAGAAGAGCTCTCACAGTGTTAACGATGACATTGTAGATGAGAACACCATCATCATCCTAAAACACAACGGAGGGGAATGGAGTTGCAGCCTAGTCAATAAGGAGTAAACACGCATTTTATGGCCAGATCATGAAGGAAAGTTTGGTTTTTTGAAGATCCCTTTACTTTTTTGGTTAATCATAGAAGAATTTTCTACTGACTTGGAACATAAGGGACTCCTTAGGATTTAATAGTATATAATTTATTTTAAAAATAGCCTCTAGTTAAAACACTGTATAAAGCTATAAACTTTATTTAATGGTGTTATAAGATGATTGATAGTACTTGATGAAAACAGATTAAAGATAGTAGTTATGTTTGTATAAACACCAAGTATAGCTCTAAAATCAATCTATGGCATCTTTATAATGAATGTGTTCGGTTATCCCCTTCTTTCTGTAATTTTTTTATTAAATCAAGGCAAAAAGGTCTTTTGTGGATCAAAATAATAAGATTAAGTTAAAATGCTCTCGAATTTTCTTCGTAGCTATTAAATTATGGTAGGAAATAGATTGAGAATCCTATAGCAGGCATTAATATCTTTGAATCATTGACACCCAGCTTCTACCTAAGGAATGTAATAAAGGAATACAATGGCGACCGCCATCTTTAAGTGGTCACGCAAGTTCTTTCCTAAGTACTTTAGCCCTAGTACTTTGAGTAGCTCCTTGTGGTAAAAGGAGGCCAAGAGTCGTATTTGATTAAATATTCCTCCTCTTAGGTTTCTTTGTTGAAGTATATATGCCTTTTTAGCCCACCTCCTCTTTATTTCTATAAGTGTTCAACTTCTTTTTCAAGGAGCATTCCCCTATAATCAAGTAGAAGCATTCCTATGCTAACGTTACAATAACCCATAACACTATTTGGCATTCTAATGATTTAGCTTCATTAAGTTTCTTTAGAAGTTGTATAGTTAGTATGCATTCTTTCAACCACGAATAGGATACCTGACCCCTATTTAAATGATCAAGAGTGACTTCTTCCTCCCAACCCTCCATGTCCAATAGTATCCTAGCTAATATGTCAACCCCAATCAAATTAGTAAGCTCTAAAACCCAAATTTATTTTGAGGGGGAAATAACAGTGAGAAGACTCAAAACAACTATGCTAAATACACACCCTCTAATCTTGAGAGCATTTTTTTCGCATACTATTTATGGAATTCCTCACTGATGAAGATAGGTATAGAGTTAACATGGAGATACCTGCAATGTTTATTGCAATAACTACCCAAGTGGATCATGAAAAGGAAGAAATGGGTAGGCTATGTGCTCGCATTTTCAAGAGGAGATACCTTGGAGACTTGGATAAGGTCATCCAAAACATCAGGAAGGACTTCATGATACCGAGACCCATATTTTATGGCATGCCTATGCTGGATGTAAGACCGGTCCCTTCCTCCCCCATATTAGTTACAAATCATCTTAATACGCTATTAACAAGAGCCCCAACCATAAAGAGAAATTTGGACTTCCTTATGATCTCTATGCATGTGAGAATCCCAAAGAAAGAGAATTGGTTCTATCTATATTGGCATAAAGATGAGGTAAGCAAAATTGATAGAGAATGTTTCAATGATACGGATTTGGAGGATTTAGTGGAAGTGTGGTTGGAGGAAGGCAGACATAGAAAGAAGATGAAGAAAAGGCAAAAAGTTTTATCGGATCCTGATACCCAGCTAGAAAAGAATGAAAGTGGAAGGGATCAAGATTAACATGTTCTCTTTGTCTTGAAACTTGTTTTCGAACCAATTAGGATTTTCACATTATTAGTTCTTGGCATTTCTTGTGCTTCTATCTAACAAATGTTTATTATTATTTTTTAAAGATAGGATTACAATAATCTAATGATATGCTTTTACTGATTGTAATTCCAAGCAAATGAAGTAGCTACTTAATAAATATTATTAATAAAAATGTAAAAGGGGAGAAAATTAAAGATACTCAGATTGCTCATATATAATCTCTGGCTTTAAGATCAATTACTGCAAGGAGTAGAAATGGTAAGAAGAGTATTAGAGTCATGGTCATCTAAGAGTATAAATCTATATAAGAACCATGGTTGCACCTTGAAAGCAGAAAGAGTGAAAGCCTCCCTGATTAATAATCTCCTTCAAGAGTATTTGGCAAGAGGGAAAAATTAAGTAGTTCTCATCTTAACTGGTATTCATAAAATATTGTGGACAATTTTGATATTTGTTAAATTTACAAATGAATTTGTGCCAGGAAGGCCTATTAATACTTGAAACTGTGAAGGAAAATAAATATAAGTGTCACATTCACAATAAACTCATATATGCATACATTTAAACCATAGACCTACTATTTGCTATTATACTAATACTTTCATAAGGAAAGGAAGTTATAAAGATGGTTTCATAAGTTTAGAATGTCTTCTAATAAGATCCTTCGAAGTTAGATTTAGGCTTCATGAACAAATAGTATAACCTAGTCTTTTTCAGATTAAGGAACTTAGCCAGCAACTTGAGAGTTTACAGTTAGCCCATGATTAAAAAGAAAAGGATGATGCTATGATTGTTTTAATGTATATACTAATTAACAAGTACAGAAATTCAAAACCAAACTGGTAGACATGGTAGCTTATAGTTGATCTCTAAATTTTCACTCCGTTAATTTTAATTTTGATTCTAATAAGTCCCGAACTAAGGGGTAATTAGTAATGATTTAAGACTTTCTAGATAAAAACAAAAATAAATATACATGCCTATTAACATTTGACCTTTAACAAAAGAGGATAAAAGTCATAAAAGAAGATTTGAATGATGGTCCCTCTTGAGAACCTAATTGTGAACTAAGATGATTACAGGGTTAAGGAAAATAACTATCAAAATTTTGATAGATATAGTTGAATCTTATTAAGAAAGTCAATTGGTAGGGATATCTCTTGTGTTCTTTGCTTTCATCTTATCAAAGGTTTAAAGAGATATGATGATATGCTTTCTAAGTCTTTAATCTTAGGCAAAGGATTAATTAAATAACATCATTAATAAGGAAATGGTCTAAGGTGAAAAGTAGAAGATACCTGGCATGTTCTTATTTAATTTCCTATATTTTCTCTGGATTAAGATCAATTACTGTTAGATGAGCAATTGGTCATGGGAGTGTTAGAGTAAAGATGGCCTAAAAGTTTCAAGTTGTACAAGAACTCAAGTAGCCCCTTTGAAATTGGTAAGAATTGGAAGTTACCCTGAATGGATTAGAATCAGGATTTTGGAGAACTCATCCAATGAAGTCTGTATATTTGTAGTAGGGATTTCATTAACCATGCCCCTTCTTCCCTTCAATATTTTGTGATAAAAAGGGCAAAATTTGGTTGTTCTCATCTCAACTGGCATTCATGAGAAATGTTAATAAAAATGCAAAAGATAAGTTTAAAGATTAATGTCAATCTTAAAAGTATTAGTGCTAGGAAACTACAGGCTACAAATAGATCCACACTACTACATTTGGGGCCAAATTTCAACAAGAACTTCCGACAGATAATTATTTTTTTATGAATTTGGTGTTTTTTTGTCATAGTCTCCGATGGTGTCGGTATTCCGATGGGTTTTAAATAGACCATCGGAATTCTGACAGTTTCGGGGTATAGATGGAAAAAAAAAAGTGAAACAACCAAATCATTTTTATTTTGATTGCAGAGAAAAGGAGCTGGTCAAAGCTGAGCACGAGAGAATGTATGTGATTTCTTCATCTTTGATCTGGTATCCTTGATGGGCAACGTCTTTCGAGCCTCTGGCATCACATTCTACCACAAATTTCAAATGCATTGCATTTTATTTGATCATGAATCATGAAATTGGATTCACGTTTGTTGATATTACTGGCACGGCCATTGTATATTGCTCAGATGCTCACTGAAATGACCGCATTCTACTGGTGTCATACCCTAGCCCACGATTTATCTCCATTATTTGATGTTATTGGTGCTTGTGCTCAAGGATATCGATTCACTATGTTGAAATGTTTGGATTCACGTTTGTTGATATTATTGGCATGACCATTGTATGTTGTTGAGATGCTCTCTGAAATGACCGCATTCTACTAGTGTCGTGCCCTAGCCCATGATTTATCTCCATTATTTGATGCTATTGGTGCTTGTGCTCAAGGATATTGATTCACTATTTTGAAATGTTGACTGTTGTTATCAAATGGACAGCTCGCGAGCTTCTAGCTAGGCATCATTTGTATTGATAGCTTAGGGCATCAAATGTATTGTATCATTGATAGTTGAGACTTTGTTAAAAGGAAATAGGATGAAGAATGATTTTGATTTATTTTCTCTATTTTGATCCCTAAGTGGTTGTCACCATGATTTTTATTTTGAGTGCAATTTTGATAGAATTTTAGTTGGGTTTTCACTAGGGTTTTCAGTATATTGAGCTACAACAGAACACAATTATTTTTGGTGCTTTTCTTTCCCATATTCAGTAGATAAAAATCATGGCGGAAGCCACTTAGCCATCTTTTTGATGTTCCATTTATTTTACAAAGATACAGGTATGTGGATTTAGTATTCAGCTACTTGCAGTTATTGGTCAAATGCAAATATTTTGTCAAGTTGAAAGGGCAAAAAATTAGTTTGGTGTTTTCGATTTATGTTAAAAGTTGATTTGGTAAAATCCTCAGAAAACACACATGTTCTAAAATGTAAAGAATTTGAATGTTAAATGTAAGATATATATCTCATCCATAGTAATCAAAAGAAAGGACATGAAACTAAGGAGATTTACCAATCCAAAAATATAAGTGAATAGAAAACATGATTGGTACCTTATGAATTGGTTTTTGAGGTGCATGATCTTCATCAATCTCCTCAAAATTAGACCCCTCCTCACTGCTACTGCTTTCTTGTTTAACAATTGATTTGGAAAAATGCATTTAACACAAAAAAAATTGTAAAACTGAACCTATGGCATGTTTACAACAAAGAAATAGAATGATAATAATATGCTAAAAATTCTATTATGTTTAATACATGCCAAAGGACCAGTCCCAATTTTGTAGACTGCTAGCACGAAGGAAGATTTGACCTAGCCAAATCTTCCTTGTACCACACAAAAAATTGTGTGATAACTATGTCTACTCCAACCTTAGTCGTTTAAGAATTCATCATATCAGATAAAGTATGTTTAAGAATTGTTGGGAGTTCTATTAGACCTTTGTTGTAAACATGCCATTGGTTCAGTTTTGTAAAAAAAAAATTGTGTTAAATGCATTTAAATGGAACATTAAGCATAGTAATAATATGCTTAATCTATTAGTAATTGGAAGATTAAATGCAGATAACACCTTTATCAATTTAGCATGTTTTTATAAGATATTAAAGAAGACCTGCTATTTGTCAGAGAAGTTTTCATTGTCCCCCACAATGAAGACAATGAAGATTGACCTACTACCCCACAACAAAGAACATTGTAATAAGACCTTTTAATCCTAGTGACAAGAACATAGAAGCACTCTAACTCATTTGTAAAGAAAATAAGCTTTGTATAAAATGAAAGGTTCAACCTAATTAATACTAGCACTTGCACTCAAAGGATAGTGATCTGGCTGAAAGACTTAAGAGAGACTTTGACCAAAGAGCTTCATCATCAAGCTCTACAACCTCTTGTAGCTATCTTCATAGCAACAAGAGTCATTGGATACGTCAACTTTCTCAGAAGTTTGTACTTAGTTTGTAGGTTGACTTTGTACAAAGTCGATTGTAATTGAAAATTTAAAAACTATTTGCATATAGTCATTATTCATGCACTATGCAATATGCATTGTGCAATGCAATGAAATCAGCAATGTGTATAGAAATGACAAAAACTATATTCCACAATTCTTGGGCTAAACTCTAAACTTATTTTCTTTTTATATCTCTATGCTATTGAGACCACTTCCATTTTATTAAACACAAATTTTCCCAATTAAAAATCTCTATTAGAATAAGATATAATATAGTGTTTGAATAAGCTTTGTACAAAGACATGTAATGCTTATGTTAATGATCAAACACACATATGGATTCACTGTGCTATTCACTATTCCACGAGACAGTGGATTACCAGAGTTGCAGAGAATTTAATCTTTTATTGATATTCCTCTTCTTTATTTCATACATCTTGATGCAGAGCCCTCTACTATCACCTTAAGGAGACCAACTCAACTCGAGGATTCAACAAGTAACTTGGAATCCACTCAAGTAATTAGCCTCAACTCAAGGATTAAGTAGAGTTCCCTGACTTTGTTTATCACTTCCACAACCCTGCTACACAAGTTCACTTCCTCATTTCTTGGCAATTCCTCCTAGCACCATCTCCATCCTAGGCTACCTAGTGCACCTAGTGCCTCCACCATGTCAAAACCTCAACTAGGCTTTTCACCCTGATCCTAACATCAAGTATCATCTCATCATGGTATATTCACCATATTTCAACACCCTATTCACTCTGATCTATTCAACTTACACCATTCTTCTTCTACAACCCTTCTACGCCTATCTAGTAGCCCTACACACACAGAAATCATAAAATTGCACCAAAGTCTCCAAACAACCTGGCAAAGTACTTACCTTTTCATGAAATACTCTTTTCAGAGTTACTAACCCCATCTCAATCTCAGTCTTCCATCCTTTGACTGGTGAATTCTTCCATCCCCAAATGCTCTTCTCCTAGGCCTAATTAGCCCTCACTCAACCAAGCAATTCCTATTTCCACTTGTCTCCAGGACTCAAAGTCTTGAAACAGTCTTCCTAGATTTTTCAAAACACAAGACTTTCAAAATTTCAAAGTCTCACCATTTTTTTGATACTATGCATATTGGAAAGAATGTAATAGAGACATTGTGGAAGATATTGGATGGAAGGCGTGACAAAGAAAAAATGTCAAAATTTGTATTAATTCTAATCAAAAGGCCTTGCACTCCTAAAATTTTGAGTTATAAAGTTATTGTCCTTCTCTGTAATTCATTCCAAGAAGTCACCTAGGGAACTCCTAAATATACTTTTAGAGTTGCTATAAAGCATTAACTAATTGGAGATGAAAAATAACATATTCGTTTCATGCATATGTGGTAAAAATTCATGAGATACTAAAGAAGACCTGCTATTTGTCAGAAAAATCTTCATTGTCCCCCACAAAAAACTAAGTAATAACTGCTCTACCCTTAATTTGTTTAACAATGCACCATATTAGATAAAGTAGGTTCTATCACACATGACACGGACTCTCTTCAAACTCACAATACATTGCATGTGTAGTACAAAACTCATGAGATTCTAAAGAAGGCCTCACTCTAGCTTAATCAGCCAAATCTTCTTTGTACCACATAAAAAATTATGTGATAACTATGTCTACTCCAACCTTAATTGTTTAATAATTCATCATATCAGATAAAGTATGTTTAAGAATTGTTGGGACTGGTCCTTTGGCATGTGTAAAACAGAATAGAATTTTCATCATAGTATTATCATTCTATTTCTTTGTTGTAAACATGCCATTGGTTTAGTTTTGTAAAAAAAAATTGTGTTAAATGCATTTAAAATAAAGGTCTAATTCTGTAGACTGCTAGCACGAAGGAAGATTTGACCTAGCAGTCTACAAAATTAGACCTATATCTATAGCTTTGTCTAATTCTGTAGACTGCTAGGTTTGTTGTAATTTGAAGATTTGACCTAGCAGATTAAATGCAAATAGTTTGAAGACAAATCTTCAAAGAATTAGTTAAGTATATTATAATAACATGCTAAACTGATAAAGGTGTTATCTGCATTTAATCTGCCAATTACTAATAGATTAAGCATATTATTACTATGCTTAATGTTCCATTTAAATGCATTTAACACAAAAAATAAATTTACAAAATTGAACCAATGGCATGTTTACAACAAAGGTCTAATAGAACTCCCAATAATTCTTAAACATACTTTATCTTATATGATGAATTCTTAAACAATTAAGGTTGGAGTGGACATAGTTATCACAGTTTTTTGTGTGGTACAAGGAAGATCTGGCTAGGTCAAATCTTCCTTCGTGCTAGCAGTCTACAAAATCTTCCTTCGTGCTAGTAGTCTACAGAATTAGACCTTTACTAACAATTCATCATATCAGATAAAGTATGTTTAATAATTGTTGGGACTGGTCCTTTGACATATTGGATTTAATTTATAAATGGATTTTATTTTATTTTGTATGTGAAATTTTGGGAGTTGCATGAGAAGTTTTAGTGTCTAAACACTCAACTAATCCCTCTAACCGATTAGGAGTGGTTGGGGAAGTTGAGAGGAAGGTTTATAGATGTCTTTGGAATCCATAGTATGGCAGAGAAGCCTGGGGTATGAATGAAACAGGAAATCAACTAAAAGACAAGATTTCTAATTGAAATCAGTGATCTTAAAGGTGTTAAAGTCTTGTTCTGGTTTTTCCTTTCCACTATACAATAAGGAATAGTTTTCAAAAATTCATATTCACTTATTGAATGCTTTGGAGACTACTGGTTTGACTGTTCATGTGTTACCAATTACTGAGATTCATTAAAGGATACAAAACCCTTCATTTTGGGTTATTGTGTGTGGAATCAAATGTAAGTTTGATTTGGTTAATGTTTAGAAGAGATCAATAAAGTATTTAAAGACAATCTTACATTTTTGGAGAGGTTTGAGAGGCACTTATCATGATTGTACCCTCACAAACAGTGGCATAGACTAGTTTTACTAAGTTTCATTTCTCTATTTTGAGGTTTACTTGTAATTAATAACCATTCCATGGACTCAGAGGCCTAGAATCCATGGAATGAGAATTATTAACCATGTACAATATTAATCTAACTTGGAAGTTGCAAAAGTTTGAAGGAAAAGAGTGATCACTGGTTGTGACAGGGAGTGTTCCATTGAAATTCATGGCACAAGTATAGCAGCAGGCGTTTGGGTTGAATGACATAGGGATTTTATGATTGGAATAGTCTTGTATGGTGGAGTGAATGGTGAATCAATCACCAATTGATCCAGGAAGTTCTTGGAAGGGCGAGATTGAAGAAACCCTTGAATCAAGGGTTTGGTGTAACTAATTTGGGGCTTTTGATGTTCCCCAAGGTTTGGGTCTAATTCCTCTTGGATTTAGAGGTTTTGTGTCATAAAGAGACATTGCCTAGAGTTTGGAGGCTTCAGGATACAAAAAAATAGTAGTTGCTTTGAAAAATCACCAACTTTCTAGTGTATTTGTAGGGGGTACAGGCAGGGTACTGCAATTTGGTCCAAAGTAAAAATACCTAAGTCTTTGGTATGTTTATGTATGGCCAAAAGGGTTTCTATATCTATGTTTAGATCTTCAAGTGTTTTGGGGAAGTGTGGAGTTTAAAGACCAAAAAGGTCTCTGGAGGGCTATAAGGCATAGCCATTAGGCCTTTGTGACAGTCTAAAGCTATTTAGCCATTTGGGAGTGTGGGTAACCCTTGAAACCACTTTAATATACCCACATACACCTTAAAGACACCAAATCCATCATTGGTTTGCATTGGGAGGATTCTTGGTTGGGTTGAGTCTCTTGAAGAGTCATTTGGCATTGTGGAAAATAGTTCATTTGTAAACCAAATTTGAGTAACTTATCTTGTCTACCAGTCAACCACCCTTTCCTCTGCATCAAGGGCTTAACTAAGGATCCAAGAAGCCAAACTTCTCAAGACCACTACAAACATCATGACTGCTACTTGTTTCTAGTGGGTCCCTGCTCGTTCTATTTTTTGACTGAGCAATCAAATTTGGGGAAGAATTAGCGCAAGCAAAGAGAAAGAAAAAATGGTGCAGTATAATTTCAAGAACAAGTTGGCCCTTGGCCAGATCAATACTGCTCGCAATCTCATTACCAAAGTGGCCAAAGACTATGTTAGGCTGATAAAATATGGGGATTCTCTTTACCGCTGCAAATCTTTGAAGGTTGCTGCACTTGGACAGATGTGTACCATTGTTAAGAGAATTGGACCGATTTTGGCTTACCTCAAACAGGTAAGGCAGCATATGGAAAGGTTGTCATCTATTGACCCAAATACCAGGACTATTTTGATCTATGGGTACCCTAATGTTGGCAAGAGTTTTTTTATTAATAAGATTACTAGGGCAGATGTGGATGTGCAACCTTATGCTTTTACTACTAAGTCTTTGTTTTTCAGGCATATTGATTATAAGTACTTTCAGTATCAGGTTATTGATACCCCTCATATTTTGGACCACCCCTTGGAGGACAGGAACACCATCGAGATGCACAGTATTATTGCCTTGGCTCATTTGAAGGCAATTATTTTTTTTTTCCTTGATGTTTCGAGGTCCTATGGTTATAGTATTGTGTAATAGGCAACTATGTTTCATAGCTTAAAACCTCTGTTTGCCAATAAGCCTCTTATTGTAGTTTGTAATAAGATTGATTTGCAACCACTAGAGACACTACCGGAGGAGGATTCAAAATTGATTACAGAGATGAGATCTGAGGCTAGGAAAAATATGGGTGGGTTCTTTGGGAATTGGGAGGGGGGATGATGATGCACTACTCTCTATGAGTGCTTTGAAGGAAGAAGGGGTGATTGCGGTGAAGAATGCGGCATGTGAGAGGTTGTTGGAGCAGAGAATAGAAATTAAGATGAAGTCAAAGAAGATCAGTAGTTGTCTCAATAGGATTCATGTTGCAATGCCCAAGCTACGAGATGGGAAAGAGAGGCCCCCTTGTAGATTCATGTTGCAATGCCCAAGTGAATTGCAATGACTGAGGAATTTTGATAAGAACAAGGAATATGGATTAAACAGAATGGGAAGACATCTTTCTAGCCTGGGCCTAGATCCTTCGGCAATTAGCTTCATAATAAATGAAGTAGATGAGAACTGAGCAATTAGCTTCCCAAGAAAAATCTTATAAATGAACTGTGTACCCCAATTCATGTTCCCTCTGTGCATACCTAAATGATATATTTGAAACAACAAGGGTAAGGCTTAAAGAAGTTAATTTTGCATCACAGTCTATAGTTGTTGCAACAGCAGAGCATTAGGTGCCACCTTCAGCACAATATGATCACTAGACAGGTTTGTATTTTTTATGAAGTTTGGTCGTTGTGGATAGGTGATTATATTGTGCTGAAGGTGGCACCTGATGCTTTGCTACTACAACAACTACAGACTGTGATGCAAAATTAACTTCTTTAAGCTTTACCCTTGTTGTTTCAAATATATCATTTAGGTACGCACAGAGAGCACAGGAATTGGGGTACACATAGTTCATTTATGAGATTTTTCTTGGGAAGCTAATTGCTTAGCTCTCATCTACTTCATTTATTATGAAGCTAATTGTCAAAGGATCTAGGCCCAGGCTAGAAAGATGTCTTCCCATTCTGTTGTGGATAGGTGTTTCATAAAACATACATACCTATTGCACGTGCATTCTCAATTCAGAGTGAGAAAATCTTATTTTGGATGTGAGGGAGAGAAGCCAAACACATAAAGAACATGCACATAAACACGACAGCTAAGAAACATAAATGTAGATATCACAATAGTTGAGAAACATACATTTAGGCATCATGGTCATAATTTTTTGGAGACACTACATAATTGAATGGTATACCCAAATGATGCAACACAACCACTACTCCTATGGTTCCAAGTTGACACTGCGGGATCCAAAAACCATAGATAAGGAATAAATTTAGAGAGCGGAGGAGGGCAGTAATGACCAAAATAATACAAGATCCCTATATTATTTTGGTCGTTATGGCCCTCCTCCACTCTCTAAATTTATTCCTTATCTATGGTTTTTAGATCCTACAATGTCAACTTGGAACTGGAGGAGTAGTAGTTGTGTTGCATCCTCTAAGTATACCACTTAATTATGTTGTGTCTCCAAAAAATTGTGACCATGATGCCTACATTTATGTTTCTCATTTGTTGTGTCCCAAGACCCCTTATGACCCTTTACGACCCTTTGTGATCCCTAAGAATACATCTTAGAGGTCTTAAAATATTGTAAAGGGTCATAAGAGGCTCCTAGGAGGGGCTAGATGAGCTTCCACATTCACGTGGTTGGCCCTGTTAAGTAGAGAATGTTAAACTATTCTCAAAACAAAGAGAAGCTCAATAATTTAAGGTCTCAGTCCACGGAGATGCTGAAAAAATGATAGGAATCAATGATGGAGAGTTTTTAGATACTAAGAAGACGTATATGCAGTGGAGACCAGAAGGGATTTTTGTGGAGATTTTCTAGATGTGGAGATTTGCTAGAGTGGGTTTCCAGATTGAGTACCAGTGTAGAGATGATTTAGTAACCTACATCTATAAAACCTTCACAAATATCCCTTTTTTGGCCTCCACTCATACCTCTTCTCAGAATCTAGAAACTTTGGATATTGTTTATCATCCATGCACGAAATGTGCTAGTGATCGTATAAAATTACTTTTGCAAGACTGGGATCAATTATGAGAAGGTAAACAACAAGATAATATTATTATATCTTTCATTTCTTTTATCCATTCATATTTTTTGCCTTCTCTTATATTGGATACTGTGCAGTGTACATAAAGGCAAGGCGGTGATTATTCTTGACAATCGACAAGTATAAGTCTTGCAGGCCTTACCCAGTAGCTAGGACTAAAGATAGCAGAGCTCAAGAGACCATCGTAGTTGGTCTCCATCTTTGGTCCATATACTGATAAAACGTGTTACATTTTGTTAGCTCATTCAATCTGGTGATTTGAAAGAATTTAATGGATGATATTTTTATGTATAACGTACATTATTTTAGTTTGATGTTGAACGAATTTATCTACTTCGCGCACTTGTAGACATTGAGCACAGCCATAAAGAAGCATCCCCTACCATGACTTGAGTAATGTAGGCCATGGGAGGAGATGTTTCTTTATCGCTATGCTCGTAGTCTATAAGTGTGCGGAGTCAATAAATTTGTGCAATGTCAACTTAAATAATATACGTTATCATGAAAATATTATATTAAATTCTTTCAAATCCCCTCATTAGATGAGGTAACGAAAGGTAAAATATTTTGTCAGTATATAGACCAAAGACGGAGACCAACTATGATGGTCTCTTGAGCTCTACTATCTTTAATGTGAGTATCCGTCGCTTTTTCAACAAAACTTATATTTATTTCGATAGCAGTGCTATATGTCCGACGAGTTTTCCTGTCGGAGAGTCGCTGCCTATCTGTCGCACTTTCGACCATTATAATGTCAGAGAGGGTCCCTTTTCGACAGATATTGGTGACAAGAATGTTATCTCTCTGATGGGTAGACCTGTCAAAGAATTGTTGCATATCCGTCACCAATCCGACAGACTCTTTGACATGTTTGTCGGAGTTCCGATAGATATACCGTATGAAATCCCATTGTAAAGTTGCTATTAATGTGGCAAGTTCCGACGGAAAAGGATGTCAAAATACCGACGAGTATCACTTCCATCGCAATTTGCAACACAAAAACACCAACGGACACGTCTGTTGAATTGTCGACAAATAGGCATTGCAAATCCGACAAATGGTCGTTGAAATATAGCCTCAAATGTACTAGTGCCATATCCTTTGCTATTATCAAGTATTTTCTAGCATAAATTTATACACAATACATACTTGTGTGTGTGTGTGTGTGTGTGTGTAAGAAACGGATATTATTCATATTACATTTTTGCTATAATGGTCTATGTCCCCTTAATAAATCCCATAGTTTTTCTCCAATGTTGAAGCTTATTTAGACCTACGTAGGGAACGGAATGTAATATGATGATTTCACAGCTTAGATTGTTTCATGAAAAAAGCTTCTAAGTTTTTAGTATCAGGCCTCATGGAGATAATAGTAATACCTGATATTTTAGTATTCACGAGCTTACTTAGCATTTCTTGTATTAAAAAGACTATTCATGGTTAAAGAGCTAAGAATAATGCTTAGATCACTAAACTAAATTTGATTCTCTAAGTAATATGTAAAGCCAATCAAGGTCGAAACTGGTAGATTTAGATAGCTTTACAAACAATCTTGTATATAGATTCTAGAAGTTGTCACTTTTGTATTCGGAATCTGATAGTACTAAGAAAGGATCGGTGGATTTAAAACTCAAAAGTCAAAAGGCATAATATTAAAACAAAGACACATACTCATAAACACTTGATCATTAAAAAAGGATGCATAATTTTCAAAAGAAGATACAGGGGATGACTCCATTAAGCTTCTAATTGTATTTTAAGATAATGGGAGAATTCTAATCAATTTCCTTACCTAGAGTTCCAATCAGAGTTGAAAATAGATTGTATGCTAATATATAAAATCCTTTATAGAAATTGATTTTAGTTTTAGAAGGTAGTAATCTACGTTCATATGTACTAACAAGTTGACTAATGGAAGAAAGGGGGTAAGTTACGAAGTTTTTTAATTCTGATAGATATAGTCAATTATTGACGCCCAAAAGGCAATAATAGTTTGTTATTATTCTAGAGATTATACTAACATGTGAATTTAGCACATGCCTAGTATCCTGTGCAGGACAATCTTGCAAGAATTTCAAATGAAGATCATCAGGTTTATTTGTAGAGTAGCAGCTGATTTTCATGATAATTAGTTTTAAATGAGACATTGTACCATGCAAAAGGCTATGGGCCCTGTATTATGTAATCATCTAAAGCAATCTTTGGAAGTCCTCAATTAGTGGGTGACATATAGATTGAAATTTATAAATAGGGGAATGCCTCTATCCTTCTTGTTTTGTAAATAGGGGAATGTCTCTATCTTTTTAGCTTTGTAAATAGGGCAACACTCTTTCTATTGATGTACTAGACAACTATCCCGGACTAGACTTGAGGTTTTCTTCTCCCTTCTTTCCTACCAGTGCCCGCACTGAATAGACTCATGTATCTTACTTTTAATAATCAATAAAATCACTATGGCTTCAACCTTTTACTGATCATATATATATATATATATATATATATATATATATATATATATATATATATATATTAAATTAAATAAAGTATTCCTATTAAATTATAAATTGTATTTCATTTTATATTTATTAAGAGTAAAAATTAAACAATTTCTTGATCTCATATTTTATTTCTAGTTAAAATTTCAAAAAAAAAATATTAAAATTAAAGACATATTTTTTAAATATTTATGGGCATTCTTTATATGAGATAAATATGCTAGTTAATAAAAATTTCCTCTATTATAACTTTAGAATTGTGCCCAAAATTTAACTAATAGAAAATATGTTCTACATTTATGTAACACTAGAATAGAGAAATTTGACAAATCAAATAAAAAAATTTCATAATCCCTTGAAACTTCAGAGAGTCTGCCCAAAGTTTCTTTTTCATCTGATATGATATTATTTTGATTGTACCTCAAATTTATTAATCGAGAGAACAGATTTCACTAATAAACTACAAATGTATTCAACACTTCAACGCTTCAGTAAGACATGGCCTGGTTAACTTTCAAAAACTATTATTTTCCTGTTTGAAAAATGCGAATCTACAATTTATGAGCTATTAATATTATCACTAAAATGCCAGACATCAGCTTGCAACCTGGTTTCAAAAACTATTATTTTCCGACCTACGTTAAATTTTGAAAACTATCAAGGTACCTAAGGTATAATTTAAGTGGATCTGAAAACGCAACTATGTAAACCCGACTCCATTTTTCATGTTCTCGAGATATATTGAATATGTATAAGTACGACAAATGCTTAAGTCGAGAAAATTATAGATACGTCTTATTTGAATGAAAAAGTTACTGTCAGAGCATCATCAATATTATTTTTCAAGGGGTTATTTAATTTATTTTGAATCACTGCGCCTTAAGAGTTCATGTGTAATAGAATTGATGGTATGAGTGAATATAACATTTATTAATATTTTTCACCGTATGTTTTGTCCTAAGGTTTATGAAGTATTTTGTACGAGATTTAAATGCAAAAATCTATCAAGATAATTTGTTTGATACCACCACTCTACTGCCTTGATTGCATAGGGACTTTTTTAATACAGAAATTCATTGTATCACAAATATTAAAATTAAGGATTTTATTTAACATATCGCAATGATTTAAAGTAGGTTTATTAAGTGACTACTCCACAGCTTGCTCAAAATACCAAATAGTGCTTTTTTATCTCTCTTTCATTCTTTTGATGGATCATGGAGTGTGACTCAAAATGTTGATTCAAAAAATTCATACACTAAAAAATTTAGAAACACGGCAATCTATTGATATGGATTGTACAAATCTGTTGATGATTATACCAAATAATTCCATAAATTTTGCCAGTGCAAAAAAATATATTGCATAAGATTAGAAATTGTGTTTTGTGACTACTTAAAACAATTGCCTTGTCCAACCAAACAAACGGTTTGTTACGTTGTTAACGTGAATACCAAATGTAAAATGATCACATGCTGGAATTCAACAATGAAACACAAGTTAGAGTGAAAAGAAATGTGAGATGCAGCTATAATATACTTTTATTTTTCATTTTTGCAAAATGAAATATGTAATCTCTGACATTGCTCAATTGATGATACTTTGTCTTTGACACAGTTAAACCTGCTTGTCAAACCCAAATATGGGAGTTGGCCTGCTATTAAAGTATGTTGCAGCAGCAAGATAAACACAGCTCAAAGCAACATACACTCCTATCCACTTAATGGAAGAAAAAGTTAAAACTGAAAATAAAACAGTTAACCCGACCATTACAGCCACATTCAGTAAGCACTTGTATGTGGGAAGTTCTTCTTCAGTGCCAGAGTTGGGGAAAGAGCCTTCCTTGTAGAAACTTGAAAGCAGCTGATCTTTAAAACGAAAGGTTTCGTTAAGCCAGGTTGTAGCTTCATCCTCTGAGGTGGGAATGTCACTCAAAGGTATTCGACGAACATGTATATGGACTTCGGCTGGATCAATCCCAAAGGCATTGTCCATGAAAAGAGGGCATCGAGGTTTGTAAGTAATAGTCAAATCATACACTGCAGACATCAAAGAAATTGAAGTGCATTAGACTAGGTAAGGAAAGGACTGCCTTACAATAAGTACATGTATAGATAGATAGATATGAGAAGAAAGCATTGATGTTTGTAAGCAATCGGCAAACCATACACTGTAAATATCAGAGAAAATGAAGTGCCTTGAACTAGATAAAGGAAAGAACAGCCTTGCAAAATAAAATTTAAAGTATGTTTCCAAATGATGTAGGTTGTAATGTCGTTCACCAAAAAAATCAGAATTTGAAATCAAACCAAAAATGGTTAAGTAATTGTGAATTTTATTTTGTTTAATGATTTGTAGCAATGAGCTAAAAAGAGAGGCATCAACATATATCATTGGTGGTAAACTACCTTGGCATCCCACTGTTATTTCTTTTTTGTTTTTTTGTTTTATGAGCAGGAGTATCGGTTCTTCTAGAAATGATGAACTAGATGGAAGTGGACAAAAGAGGTGTCGGAGGTTCTTCTAGGTGTCAGAATGGTGAAATAAGTGAAATGAAAAATCTTTTTTATAGCACATATACCACTGTGAAATCTTACACAGAGGAACTATTCAAAGTCCTTTCACATTTGTTTTGACAAAACCAAGCCCAAAAAGTCAAATAAAGTAAAATTTGTTGTGCCATATGTGTAACAAATTTCAAAATTAGTAAGACCAGGGTTTCTTAAAATTTACCTTGCAGATCTAAAAAGGAGTTATGATTTATATTAAATAAGCCACTAGAAAACTTGTTAATGAATGTTTAAGCAAGAGCTATAGGTTACCCTGTAGAACCTGCCATGGATTCTTCGAATTTGTTTTCTACCACTAGGATAGATGAAGAGAAATAAAGGGGAGAGGAACACCATATGTGATGGGCTAATAACAATCTCAGGGATAATAATCTTGTAAGCATATTGTAGCCAAAAAAACAATTATGCCCATGCCATCTCATTTCATATTACACATTTTCCATCTCATTCACATTCTCCATACTTTAATAGCATATTGAAATAGACATACTTGGTTTCTCACATAGACCCTCCCCACCCCCGACATAAATTGCATGTCATTTTCCTTGACACAGTATTCGAGAGTGAGTTGATTGTTATAGAACAAGAGACAGACCTAGATAAGAGCAGGCTGCTTCATTATCACTTAAGCATGGACTAATATTAGACATTGATGACTCATCGATATTATTGTTAAATGTGCAACTAACTCATCTTTTCTAGGACGTACTAACTGCTTAAAGAAGTGCAAGGATGTTGATTTCCAATTTTATCTTTTATGGAAGCCATAAAGGAGTCTGGGGCCTCCGATGTTTTGCAGGCTGTAGTGATTTATAATTTTATATATATTGGAAAGTTAGCTGATATGATGGTGAAGGGTGCTTACACACAATTTTTGGACTCCCAATCAAGTCCATGGCTGGACAACACATTAAATAACATTGCGAAGATGGTTTGTGTGGAATTGGTAGTGAAAGCTGAACACATACGAATGTTTATTTACAACCCATCAAACTTGCTCTCTTTATGACTAATTTGAGGAAGCAATTCCTCAGATTAATGAAAACTGTATACACAAGCCACTTTGTTTTGCTAGAGGACACTTTCAAGTGCAAAAGGCTCTACAATCAATGGTGGTTTATAGTGAGTGCTCAAAGTAGGGAGGGGCCATACTAGTTGAAGGGAACAAGATGAAGCAAAAGGCACTTGGTGATGATTGGTAGTTCCACTATAATGTATGTAATTAAGAATGGCTGCAACTTCTCTTCATCTTCATGTATTAATTTCATTTACAACTTTGAATAGGTTTTTGAAAAACATTGAATCCACTCTTCTTTCAAAACTGTGCATGTAGATTGCAAACAATTAGATATGCCGATACAAACTCTCCTAGCCATACAAAGATTAATGAGACATGTTTACAGCGTGTTTGGATAAATAAAATAAATAAGTTATAAAAGAGACCTTGATTTGGAAATCTACGAGCATATTTGACAAATTTGTATTTTAAATTTCTTACTTCTATTTATAATTTTAATTCAAATTAAGAAAAAAACTGAATTAACTCTATCCAAATTTTCCATGTAGATATGTTTGTGAATTATTAGATATGCTAATACAAACTATCCTAGCCTTAGAGAGATTTACAAAAAACTTTACAAACATGTTTGGCTAGATAAAGCAAGCAATTCATGATAGGGATCTTGATTTAGATTCGTATGAGCATATTAAACCTATTGTAACACAAAGGTGTAACACAATGAACTCTCCACTAAATATGGCTGCATGCATTGTCAAGAATAGGTGGTATATATTGTACACCACCTGTTTAGAAAAGTGTCTCTTTTATTATGATTACTGCAATATCCCCAATAGCATATTTTCTAAAATTCTGATTTCCACCCTAATTTCTGATTCTCAGATTCTGTTCAAACCCTAATTTCTGATTTTTCTGATTTATTATTTTCAGACTGATCAGACACTTATACAGCCAATATATAATATCAAAACACATCAAATTATTATGCCAAAAGGTTGGCCCGATATTAGAGATGAAATACAACAGGAGATACACAATGTATGAACAACAATGCACAAGACTGAAATTTGGGAGATAACTCTACTGTCATAAATCAGAATATAGAAGCCTAAAAGTACATCCAAACATGGGTAAAAACATGACAATCATGCCCAGAAACGCTGCAGTCCCAGACCAGTTACGGCATATACATACCAAATCATCGCAAATTGAACAAATGATAAACCTGTCCTAGGAATGGCGCCAATTTTAAGGCATGAAACCCTAATGCAAAGTAAACACAAACCACCAAGAATGCTGCTCCAAATGTGGTGCTCAAATCTGCTCCAAAGGCTGTTACAAATTAGGGTTAAAGAAACAATAGACAATGAATAAATCCTCCTTCCAAAAGTGCAGTAATCCTTCTCCAAAACAATGGCAATCCTCCACAAATGCCACGGCTGGGATATAGCAGGATAAATATAGACTTTTCTCACAGACCCAGCAAGTCATAAATCCGATCAGCCACCTTTATTTTTATTTTCCCTTCACAAAATGTCACCAAAATGATGACAAATGATAAACGATAAAACCCTAGACAACCTGCATTAAGTTTCCATCAAAAACCTCCAAACCCAAATCAAGATTTAATTCAAATCCTTTAACTTGATGTTCCAAACCCTAGTTGTCCAAGTGCTGATGTGAACCCTGCCAAATTGATCTTCAAGCCAGCTCCAAAAGAGTGCCAAAAATCTGCAACAAATTTCTGCCTCTTCCAAAGTTGGGTTTGGCACAAATCTTCAATTTTGGGAATTAAAACCCTAGTTTCAGACCTACAATAAAATGCCTCTTGAACACTTGTTCAAACCTGGTAAATTCTCTATATTTATTTCTGAATCGTTCACCAAATTTGTCTCCAAAGGAGACTTCACAAATTTGCTGAATAGCACTTGCTGCCTTGCAAACACTCCACAAAAAGGGATGGATTTTCGTCCATACCTTCAACTCCAAGGGTTTTCATCCTCAAAAGTTCACTCCTCAGAGGAAATGAATCATATATCAATTTCAATAAAACATCTGAACATGCCAACTACATTGGAAACCCTTCCTTATAAATAACTCCAAGAAACATCTAGAATGTTAGGCCGACTTTAATAATTGGAGAGCTTTATTTAATAAAGTGATTTATTTTATTATTTTATTCTTTTCACTTTCTTTAATAATTAAATTAATAAATTAAAATCATCCCTTTTGAAAAAATACTATTTTTTGGACAACTTAATCAATTAATCTAATTTAGTCACTTTATGATTATTTGGAGACATTACAATGACAAGGTCAAGGGTTTACAAAGACCCTTCAAAAGATGTACAATAGTGAGGGCACATCTAGACATCGAAAGCAATGATTGCATTTGCAAATTTTCAAAATTCAACATTTTAGTAAACCAAAGGGCTATAACAAACATAACTCCTTTTCTTGAACACACCCTAGAGTGCCTCTTTTTTATGATGATAAGAAATGCTTTACAAAGGCCTTTTGGAAGACATTTTGAGGTGAGAGTTGATCTTAACTTCAAGAGTGATGGATTACATTTGTAAATCTTCAAGGTCCAACAGTAAAGAAGAGGCTAGAGTGATATAATAAAATTGCGAATGCTTGCCACTCCCCTCCTTTTGTAGGTTGCTAGTTCCTCTGTTACATAAAAGAGTTGGTCCGCATACAACGTTTTTCACTCTACTAAGAAAAATATGCTTACCTATGAACAAACAAAGATATTTATTTTTGAACATAGAGCCTTGCTAAAAACACATATTGGATGAAGGACATGGTATGGGAACGATAAAGCAATTTTTTCTCTGTTGTGTGTTTTCCCTTCTTATACCTGTTTTTTCTTCCAACTCCACTCTTCTCTTCTTTCTATTGAACTTTGGAACTTTCCCTTCCCGGCGTGATTGTTGCTTGACCCCCCATGCCTTGTCCTATAGTTTGAGTCTTAATATGACCAACCCCCTATCCGTAATACTTTCACCTATGTTTTCGATCCCCTCCTAGCTTTCCAACATATATTGTTTCCAATGGTTTGTTTTTGACACCATTACTTTCAAAGTGGAATCTTCCCTACCCATGATCACTATTCAAATTTGAAGTTGCCAATGTATGTGGTGCCCCACCTATTATGTTTGTCAAAGATATAAAAGAGTAAATGTTTTTATCTGAGATTATCATCTACACTTTACCAAATTCCTTTCAGAATCTGTTTTGAGCATTTATGTTCAAGCGTGGGAATTCTAGGACAAAAATCCTAGTGATATCGAAGGACGGTTTCATACAAAGTTCATATATGAGCTTTACTAGATGGGGGAACTCTAGTCACATTGTATTGATCTATTTTTCCATTGCTGTTGGTATGAATTAATGTTGTAGTCACTGATATTGCATATCCATTTGAATGTAATACAGCCATTATCGTAATAAGAAAGAGATCAGAAATTACACCTGTTATTTTTTTGTTCATGATAATAAAAGGATCAAGAACTGTTTACTCATTGTTGTTTGAAATGTAATGATATTGCCGATACATCAAATAATTTTAATCAGAGTTGTCAAAGATATGAATGAATACCGGGGCCCATAGTGTTGTTATCCACATAATGACAACAACCAGATATCACTTGAGTGAGATCAAGAAACAAAGCTGATCTATAGAGAGCATACAAACTCAAATGTCTCCTATGGAGCCCATTGTAAAGCATAACCATAACCAACAAATGAAGCAAATGCATCTGTAGATAATAATCTATATGCCACTCAAAGCCACACACAAAGGATTGTTCTTGGTTCAGCTGCAAGACCAATCCAACCTACCTTTCTAAACAAGGAGGTGTACGATCTAGAACCTAAAGCCCAAAACTTACTGTTTGATGATGTTACAGCTTACCATGAAAAATATAAAATTATTCTTGAGGAGATCTTAAGTGAAATGTAACTCACCAATTATATGAACATGAACAAAGTCTCAAAATGGTCACAAACCAAAGCCTAGACTACAAGTATTTCAGAGAGATGTGTAGCAGGATTTGAGGAATTTGACACTCTTCTTATGTGTAGCAAGATTTGAGGAATTTGACACTCTTCTTATAATGGATTTAACAAATGCTCAGCTCATGCATGGGTACAAAAGCTAGACACAAACATGTACCTCAATCCAATCACTGAAGAAGGAGCAATCAAGTTTGTCACCTTGCACTTGGATGCTACTACACAAGTTGGTGGTGCCACAATCTGATGACTTAAGGTCACAGATCCATCACCTCACATGTTGAACTCTAGAAACATTTGAATGAGAGATTTGATCAAAAGGATCCTAAAGTATATATTTCAAAGATTCAACTCAGCTCAAATAGTGTGGTTCAATGGAGAACTACGTAACAGAGTTTCAGAAGCTATCAATGATGGTGCCAAACATCACAGAGAGAAGATTGAATATGCTCTTCATCATCGAAGGGTGAACTAAATCTCTCAAGGGGCTGGTCAAAGCCTTTGAGCCATCTACACTAACAAGAACCTAGAGGCCATCAAGTATGCATTGGCATTAAAGACTTTCATGCCAAAGAATAAGTTCCAGAGCACAAATCTCATTTCAGAGGCCCTTTCTCAAAAAAATGTACAATAGACCAAGAGTTTTCTATCAAGACCACACATTGAAGCAAAGAATGAATTGAGAAGGAAGAAGATTTGTTTCACTTACAAGGAGCCATGGTTATTTGGACATAGATGTCTTGGGAAATGGCAAATGCATTACATTGAGGTAAGGTTCAATGATGAATCCGGATCTAAAGAATTTGAACCATAGAGTGAAGAAGAAACTGTACAAGAGATTTGAGAAGGTCAACCAAGGTTCAAAACAGGAAGAGGTAATCTCAAGGGACACTCGTGCCACACTCTATGGTAGTCTGGGGTACAACCCTTTTTGCATCCATGGGATCCTGCAAAGTCAAAGGGTGAGTGTACTCTTTGACATTAGTGGCACTCATAACTTCATTGATGAGGGACTAGTAACCAAGTGATGTTCTCAAAACGGGATGACTTTGAAGGGTTTTTTATTATAGAGGCTAATGATTTCACCATCCAATGCAATAGAAAGACCTCCTAGTTGAATCTCAATCCAGCAGGATGCAACATGGACAATTTCTATCTTGTCGACATAGGAAACACGGATATGGTCCTAGGTATCCAGTGGTTGAATTCGTTAGGAGAGATAAGAGAAAACTTCGAGGCCAAACTAAAGTCTTCATTCTAAGGGTAAAAAAAGTTACACTAGAAGAATGTCAAATAAAGCATCCAAGGGTATATTGGCTAAGAGAATGGGAAGGATTTTCCACATGGCAAGCTGCCTAGGCAACTCAATGTTTGGTGACTGTTACAAAATGCACTGAAGGAAAGAAGGCTTAAATTTGACCAATGTGTGCATCATGGCAATTTTTTTTTAGCATAGACGGAGAACCATCTTGATAGGCATACAATTTGTGGTCAAATTGATCACAACAGTTGAGATAATTTTTCAATCAAAAGGATCTAAATGAGCATAGCAAAAGTAGCTGAGAAAACTCCAAGTGTATGATCTTGATACTGAGTGTGTTAAAAAGAAGAAGAATGTTGATGTGCTGTCTAGAGGGATGAACCTATGTTGCATGTCTCACATCCCCATGAATTGGAAGAATGAAATCATAACATAATATGCCAAAATAGCATTTGCAACTAATGTGTTAGAAGGGAAGTTGTCGAATGACAAGTACACCATTTGCAATGAGCTCATTCTTGACAAGGGAAGAGTCTACTTGGTGCTAAATCAAGGATGATCAAAAAGATTTTGTGAGTAATCCATGATACTCCCTTGATTGGCCACTGTGGATATTTCAAGACATACAAACAGATCAAGGAAAGGTCCACATGGACAGGATTCAAGGATGATGTCCTTGCTTATACCAAACAAACATTTCCAATAGGCCTTTTAGAGTCCTTACCCATTGTGGAGCAGAAATGGTAAAGTGTCTCAACGGATTTCATCATGGGACCTCCTAAAGTTCAAAGTAAGGATTGTATATATGTTGTAGATAGACTAACAAAGTATGCACATTTGCTTGTCATCTAAGGTGCCACAAGTGGCGGATCTGTTCTTTAACGAAACAGCAAAACTACATGGACTGCCCAAGAGCATTGTGAATGAATATCAATGAAGAACTACATCTGAGCTTTATCTATAGAGATTTTCTGGTTTGCATCAGTTGATTTTGAAGAGGTTCAGAGGTCAGAAGTGTGGGGACTTCATTAGCAGATTTGTGGTGATGAAGCTGAGCTTTTCAGACTATATGCTGGCCGCCCCACTTCCATGTTAGTTGTACACTCTACAAGGGGGGCATGTGCATTCTAAGTTTGGATGCCTAGGGTTTGGGATTGATTCTGGCAGTATTTTGGGCGCCTAGGTTGTGTTTATGTTTGGTTGTCATTTCAAAGGTGCAGCTAGTCTTTGACAGATTTGGGTTCATTTCGGAGCTCCAATTTGCTGTTTTCAGATCTACATCAGTTCCATTTTGCAACAGCAGAAAAATTGGCATGCCAATATTTTGATTTAAAGGCATTTTGGCCATCAGGGTATTATTTTGTTTAATAATATATGGCTGTCCTCAAACTCTAATAAATCCAATATACATTTCTAGCTGTGGATTTGTGTACTTTTGAGCATACTGGGCATATTCTTTTACTTTGCTGCAAATATTATCTCTGTATTTCCTGTTTTGGAATTATTGTTTATCTTCACACTACACTCCAACATTCCAGAAACTTCAAAAAAGGAGAGTATATTACAGAAACAAATGACTATAGAACATGTGAAGCATTGTGGGCTTCATTTGTGATCCACACATATGAAGCATATTGGCATCCATCTCATCCACTTCAAGCAGAGCACCTGGATGCACACTACAGAATAATTGTCATTGGAAAATACAAGGTAAACAAGGAGGTGCACTGAGAAGCAAATCAGTCATGTGCCATTTTTTGGCATTTCAACAACCTTCCCTTCAGTGGGACAAACAACCCATATTGGATGAATTTGGTAACTGCATTGACAATTGCAGGAAAAGGTTACAAGGCACCCTCACGAAAAGAATTAAGTGGAAAGTTGCTCATGAATGTAGTTGAAGATACAAAGTTAGTTGCGGACGAAAAAAAGAACCTATGGTGAAAGTATGGATGCATTATTCTTTTAGATGAGTGCTCAGATGGAAAGAACTGCATTCTTCTCAATTTTTGGGTAGCTTTGAATGGTGAGATAATTTCTCTAGAGTCAGTTAATGCCACTAATAAAGTACAAAATGTAAACACTTCGAGTCTAATGCTGCAAAAAGTTTGCTTAGAGGAGAGCATAGAGCATATAGTGCAAATTATAATTGACAATGCAACAACATATGTGGCAGTTGCAAGATTGCTTCATGAAAGGCATATATCACTACTTTGGACCCTTTGTGTAACATAATGCCTTGATCTTCTTTTGGAAAAGAGATAGTCAATATTGATTGGATGAGATCAATTGTAGAAAATGCAAGAAAGATAATTTATTTAAAATCACCCTTGGGTTCTTAGTTTGATGAGAGATCACACCAAAGGAAAAAGAGCAAGTGCAATCAAGAGTCATTAGGTTTGCAAATATCTTACTCAAGTTGAAAGTGTCATTGGTTTGTTGAATTCTACAAAACAAATATATGTGAGTCAAACATGGCTAAATTCATCATATTTAAGGAAACATGAAGGAGAGAGGATAGCAAGGATAGTCTTTCATAATCTCTTTGCAGAGAGAGCTATAGAGATCAAGGTAAGCTCTAATATTCAATTTATAATTCAAATTAAATCTTTTATTTTTAAACTTTCAAATATTTACTTCAGTTATAAATTTATAGCTTTGACTTGTTTGTATTTGATGTGTTAGAGGCCCTAAGTTACCGATTCGGGTTCGGGGCCGGGTTCGGATATGAGAACCCGGTACATTGGTTCATGAAAATTTTTATTTTCATTATGGTTTGTATGGGTTCGTGTGCATATATATATATATATATATATATATATATATAAAAAGAGAAATATACGTAAAACTAAATCATTTCATAGAATGATGCTTGATCATTGATCAATGCCAAATTTCGTAAATAAACATTAAAAACTAAATACTTGATCATTGATATATATTCATGATTCTAAAGAAAATCGTCACATTGAATTACTGAATTACAAAATGAAAATTAAAAATATAGTTCAAACTTCATTAAAGTTTGAAACATGATTCAATGTGAAATAGAAGTGTGTTTGGAGGCTTCATAATGGGCCATTTTAGGTTAGAACCAAAAATAATAATAATAAAATGTTTTTGGGCCCACTTTCTAAGTTGGACGCCGTGAGTTCTCATGGGTCTGCGCAGGTCCTTGCTCAGTTCGCTCGGGTCCAGGCAAGGTCCGCGCCCAGACCTGTGGGTCTGCATGGTTTCGTGGGTGTGTGGACCCGGGCAGACCCATAGGTTTGTGCGTGTACCCTGCCCGTCCCACAGACAAACGCGGACCCAGCTCGCACCTGGACCCACAGACAAACCCGGACCCAGTTCACACCCAGACCCGGTTCGAGGGTCCAAGGTGCAAACCCGGTAACTTACGTGAGCACTTAATTAGACTAATATGCTTGACGAATGGGGATCAAAACCCAATGGGGTGCATTTATGAGGACATGGATGAAGCCAAAGAGTCCATCCAAAACTATTATAAGGAAGACAGACATAATTTTGATCTCATTTGAGAGGTGACTAATCGAAGGTTGAACAATCAACTCCACCAACCCATTAAAGAAACAAGGTACTTCCTCAACCTTAGATTTTTCTATTTGAATAGCTTAACAGATCCTGATTGAGAGGTTATGGAGGGCCTCACAACATGCATTGAGAAGATGATACCCAATGATAAGGTGAGAAACCCCATTGTTCAAGAATTGTAGAATTACGAAGCTAGTGGAGGGAAGTTCTTTTCTTTAGCACTATTTGAGGAAGAACCACTCAATCACTAAGTAACAAAAATTAGAGTCATTACATGCACCTTACAAGCTACAAATTTCAAATTTACAACTATTGATAAAATATAATTTGCTTACAAGCTCTTGAAAATCTTATTTTGTAGGTTTCTAGTGGGGAGATTGGGGTGTAAATAACCCAGCCTTCAATGATTAGCCCTCTGCATCCTATATCAACCTTATAATGCTTCTTGTTTCAAGTGCAACTAAAGCTTTTTTGAAGCCATTCACATGAAGAAGTAAAATATATTAACTCAAAAACACCTCAGTGACCTTGTCTTTGTACAATACAACATTCAGGTTTTACACAAGAAAGTTAGAGGACAAATCAAAGGAGGTCATTGATTTGGATTCCTTATAAAAATTGGACAATACAAGCTTGTGGGCACCCCCTTGTTTACAACATATGAGATTCTTGAAATTGAGAAGCAAGCAATGGAGGATGTGCTTGCAATACAAGCTATTGGATTGCCATAGGATGACATTGATGAGATAGAGGAGTCATTGCCATCCAGCAACAGAATGGATGTCGAGTCAAAGCCTCAAAGACATCCTTCTGTGTTGAGCAAAGAGTCATATTGTTGTGCAAGGATTTGAACCTCTCCCCAATTTTCTCTAAATCTAGCAAGAAAAAGATGTAAACTATTCTAATATGCAATTTATGAATAATGATGATATTCAAAGGCAATCATCATAAATTCATAGTAGTGTATCAGGATTCCGCATAATGATGTGATTGTGTACTCAATCTGTATTTTAATGAATCAAATTTAATAGATAATACTTTTGTATTCATTTATGAATTTGTTGAATACAATTGAATTTTGCAAACAAAAAAAATGTGTTTTGATGAATTTAGCAATTATTTAAATTGTCAAGGTTTTTGCTAGGTTTCTGCTAAGTTTCGCTGAGTTTTGTGCTAAGTAATTGCTGAGTTCAAGTCTTTAAACTATAGCATATAGTATTAAAATAATATCTCCTATGTTTATATTTTAATGGTCAATTCTAGATTTTGTAAATATCATGTATAATAGATTCTTTCTATTGTTTGTATGTTTCTTTCTAGAAACATTTCGATTGTAATCTCTATAAGAACATTTTGTTCTTTGTAAATGTATCATTTAATTACTTACCAATTACCTCATGTAATATTGTATCAGAGATAATACTTTTTTTTCGAAAATTTTATAATTTCTTAAATGAAATTATTTGTCTAAAATTTTCGAAATTATTTTCTAGAATTTGTTCAAACGTTTTTGAAGGAATTTGTTTTGCAACCCAACTAGGGTTTTTCGCGTCTTCATTGACGTCATTCTTGCAAACCTTCTTCTCTGTTGTCACGCGACCTCATCCAGGTGTTTTTTTGTCTGCAAATTCGACTGGTTTTGGTCGTTTTTTTCATTCATGACCCATCTATGGTCATCTGTCACAGTTGCCTTGTTCTTCTGACACTAGGGCTGCGCGTTTTTTCCTATTCTCTGCGCCCACGCGAGCCATTTTTCAGCCCTCTGTCTACACTCGCGTCGATTTTTTGGTGACTATTTTTTCTTTGTTTTCTGCAAACAACAATTTTTGCCTCTGGGATCTGCGGCTTCCACTCACTGACATCCGTCTTCGACCCTCTGTATGCTCGACAGGATCTCTTCTGGCCGTTTTTTTACAAGAAATCCACCATTTTTATTCTTCAGACACAAAATCTTGGAGTTTGCGAAGCATGTAGGCAGAAGCAACATCGTACTCCTTTTTCAGATGGCGACTCCTAGAGGTCTTCTAAAGTATTACCACCGGTCCATGTTGATGTTTGTGGACCTATGGCTACTCCCTCTGTTACTAGGTCCAAGTATTTTTTACTTTTTGTTGATGATTTCAGGCGTAAAATGTGGGTGTATTTCCTTTGTCAAAAATCAGAGGTGTTTGTTGTATTTCAAAAATTCAAGTCATTTGTAGAAAAAGAGTCTAGTCAACATATTATTACTCTTAGAACTGACAATGGGGGAGAGTTTTGTTCCTCTACCTTCTCCCATTTTTGTGATCAACATGGCTTAAAGCACCAATTAACAAAACCCTACACCCCTCAACAAAACGGTGTCGTTGAGCATAGAAACTGCATGATCACTGAAATGGCCCAATCTGTGCTTAAAAACAAGCAGGACCCAAGAAATTTTGAGTTGAAGTTGTCCACATTGTCGTCTATCTTCTCAACCACTCTCCTAGTGGCTATCAAGAAGAAGACTCTAGAAGAGGCCCAGTCAGGCCGTAAGCCCAAAATCAATCATCTCAAAGTTTTTGGCTCCACTACATTTGTCTGAATCCCTAATGCTAGACGCACCAAGTTAGATGCCAAGAGCCTGAAAATCATGCTCACTGGCTATAGTGATACTCACAAAGCCTACCGCCTGGTTGAGATCGAGACTAATCGTCTCATCTTCAGTCGTGATGTAGTCTTTGATGAGGAACGAGGGTCATTTCAGCTCTCTCCTCCAGTTATAAATTCAGAGCTCAAGACATGGATATTCATCTCCCATTAGGTCCACTTAATGGGAGGGACTCAACTGAGAAGGCTCCCGCTGTTCTTGTTCCTACATCTCCTCCAGTTCCTTCTTCTGCAAGCTCACCTAGACATGCAGCCACACCTCCTGATTTTGCTCAAGACTCATCCAATCTTCTATTTGATGATCATGATCCCCTTGCACCTCCTACTTAATGTTACCACTTCTACTCTTCAGCCTAAATGGTGGGCTAAGACAATTGGTGATCTTCATGATGATGAGCTCATTGAGGGTAGAACTGCTCGAAAGAAGAGAAAACCTTCTGAATCTATAAAATTTTCTCTCATGGCCAACATTCGCAGTGTGTATGAACTTCAAACATGCACAGAGGCAAAAGGAATACCTGAGTGGGAAGAAGCTATGCACACTAAGCATCGTAGCTTGTTGAAAAAAAACACTTGGGTTCTATCAAATCTTCCTTCAGGAAAGAAACCCATTCGATGCAAATAGGTCTACAAAGTCAAATACAAAGTTGATGGTACTTTAGATAAGTACAAGGCTCATCTTGTTGCCAAAGGCTTCTTTCAGCAAAAAGGAATTGACTATGAAGAGACCTTTGCTCCCATTGCCAAGATGAGCACCATCAAATTAGTCCTTGCCATGGCGGCTCAGTGTGACTGGAAGGTCCATCAAATGGACGTCAAGAGTGTGTTCCTAAATGGTGACTTACAAGAATAAGTGTACATGACACAACCCCCTGGATTCAAGGTTGTCGGTAAAAAACCACAGGTACTCAAACTAGTGAAAGCACTCTATGGCCTCAAACAGGCTCCTTGGGCATGGTACATGAAAATTGATAAGTACCTCACAAATCAGGGTTTCCAGAGGAATCCTTCTAACTCAAATTTGTATGTCATGATATCATCATTCTAGTTATATATGTTGATGATTTGATTATCTCTAGTAGTTCCAAATCATTGATTCAGGGAATCAAACAGCTGACCAAACTGTTGATATTCTCACCAAGTCCCTACTTCCAGAGAAGTTTGTCAAATTCAGGGGGCAGCTTGGTGTCGTTGATAAGTTGACCATTAAGGGAGGATATTAAAATAATATCTCCTATGTTTCTTTTTTAGTGGTCACTTCTAGATTTTGTAAATATCCTGTATAATAGATTCTTTCTATTATTTGTACGTTTCTTTTTAGAAACATCTCAATTGTAATCTCAATAAGAACATTCCGTTCTTTGTAAATGTATCATTCAATTATTTACCAATTACCTCTTGTAATATATAGTGCAAAAGGTACGATGTAGGGTGGTGATGAAATAAGACCTTGTGAAATCAAGCAACATATATGGATTAATTCTTATGTAAATTTGCATCTCACGTGGATTGAAGGCAAAATTGTTCCAATGTTGCCATTAAAACTTTAAGAGGTTAATTTTCAAACTTATTGGAACCTTTAGTTTTGCTTTTCTTTATGATTATGTATCGCATGCAAACAAGGAATTATTATTATGTCCAGCCAAGGAGCCAAGGGCTTGTGTGCAAGGGACTAAACGAAAATCAACAAAGAAATGAGGTTATGAGAGTAACACTCAAAGAGGGTGGCCTGCATTTGAACCATATGTCAAGCCAGATAGCTGCACAGCCCATAAAGAATACTGTAAACCACATATCTTACATCTTCCACACAACAAAGGAGTGTACTTTCAATAATTCCCTAGTGCCTATTTGAATGAGATGTGCCTTCAAATAAGACTGATTTTTTTTATCCACAACATGTCTTTGACAGGTTGTTTGTGAGGATCTGTAAGAAAGGGACCAAAGGCTGGTCTTAATTAGACTGTAGCACTATCAATCTCTGTAAACCATTGGAGCAAAGAAACAATCTTATGATGTTGCAGATAACTCTGATGTACAACTCATGCATATTGTCTTCCCAAGAACATGCCAACTCATTTATGGTTACTGAATCCACATACTCAAGCTTAGAATCACACCTGCATCAAGTTCAGTGCCAAATCCAAAGCTTCTTTATGAGGTGGATATCCTTGAACTTGTTCCAACTTAAGTTTTGGCTTCTATGAGACTTGTAATCCTTGGGAAACAGTTTAACATTGCAATCAAAGTTCAGCTGTGAAACAGTTTACAAAGCCATGGAATCAACAGGTACTTCCCAAGAGATATTAATATAATTGACCGCAGCAGAAACATAAAAAAGAAATGTGCATCCTTTCCTGAAATTTATGTAGATCTTCTCAAGACAAGTACCAGTGCACATATGCTCAAGCCAAAGATGTCCAAGAACCACTCAACGGGATTGCTCATCAATTCTACAATCAACTGCGGTCTTGGAATCGATACTTCTCATCTGCACACCAACATCAGGCAACACGTGCAACTGTCTAGAGAAGATGTTATAGCATGTTTACCCTATTGATTGCAAAGACTAGATTAAGCTTGTAGGTTTGTCCCATTTTCTTCAGGATCTATTTGTCTTTCAGTTCAAATAGTAAGCACCTACCTACTGGAATCTCATTGCAATTACAATGTCATTAAATATGATAGGCAAGGAAGCATCCAAGTTTGCTATGTACCAAAAACAAGTAAATGTTGTGTTGTGCCAATAAAGAACAATACCAAGTACTATTAACAGAATAACTACGAGCAATTGCTCATAACACAGAATTGGTTAGAGTCTGCAACTGTGCTGATATACTATGCAGTGAACATTCATGGTACGGTACAGAGAGAATGTGACAACATATGAGAGCTCCCCTCCTTGATTGAGATCTTCCTAGATATAGATGAGTTGACTGAAGATGTGCTGGTTCAACCACAATGATCTTGTTACCAACCTATGGTGACCAAAACATAACTATGTATGTTGCATTATATCAACCCAAATCATGGTCAGATCTCACTACAAAAAATAGCGATCAAATGATTACGAAATAAGTGTTAAAACTGGCCAAATACATCTACCCCCCTCTTTAGTTAAATCAGTGTGCTTGTCAACTCAAATTGGTACAACTCAAGAAGAACAAGGGAGATGGAGGGGGGGGGGGGGGGGAAGCTGTTATAGATCGACAAAAGGCTTCTGTAGAAGGCAAAACTGATACATGGCATGGCCTGGCTGCTCCTGCTGCTGCTCCATATGATTCTGACCTAAAGAAACAGATGCACCAACCATGGATCCCTTCACCCTGGCTCTGACTTGAAACCTTTCAATTCCTTTCTCCAGATGGTACTCTAACTTCAACATCTGCTCTTTTGTTGTATTTCACCATCTAAACAACCTCCCTAATTTCCATGTGAGCTTCCATTTTCTGCAACAACCTGATCTGCTTCTTCCCCTACTGCTTCCATCTCTTGAAGCTGAGCTTGCATGGCTGCAATTTTCTTCCGTAAACTAGATACCTGCCCCAACCTCAGTGAGCTATGCATCCTGTTGAAGCTGGACTTGAAATTCTTTGACATTTATACTTCAACCTCATGCATAGTTCATATTTTTCTCTCAAGGCCCTATCACTCTTCTCAGTCAAAATGTCTATTTGAAACTGTCAAGCAATTGTTCTTCCACTATAACTTTTCGGCTGCAAGTAATGAATCCTGAAATTTCACTTCGTGTCATTCAACTCCTAAAGCACATTGTAGGCAACTCGTACCTGGAAGCCACTACTTCAAAATCCCCCAAGTATATTGATATTGTTGTGGTCACTGCCAACTCCAATAAATCTACACAAACATGTGCAGCAGTCCTTTTCAAAAAAAAAATTTCCTGTGATCCCCTCCAATTCTCCCACTGTCTTCACAATACCCAGAAACAATGTAACATTCATATCAGGTTTTCTAAAATGGTTCACGGTAACAAATATCAGCAGAATCCTGATTCCACATAGCATCAAATATCAATGGAATCCTGATTCTGCATAGCATCAACTGTCAATGGAGTCCCAGTTCTTAGGTTGACACAAGAACATCTGATAAAAACCTGGGTCTACCATTTAAGTCTTGCTAGAACCTTACTGTATGATACAAAAATAAGAGGAACATACCATGTGTAATTTCATCATCCTTCCTCCTAGCAACAGCCTCCTATTTGAAACCATCTGTAATGTCCCTTGTTGGGGTATACCTGATTTTTGCCCAAAGTACCAATTCCAACAACATAATTTGTTTACAACTAATATTCCATAATTAAATCATCTAATAGTGATTGAACATTAAGAGTGAATTAACAATTAACATGAATGAAATGATGAATAGCATCACTACTTGGATCTAATCTATAGTTCATTCCCAAAAACCAACCATAGTAGGGATTGGAAGGGAAAGCATGACAGGGCAGATGGAGACTCTTCATCACAACTAAGCCCAAGTACGTGGAACGTCCAGCCAAGACAATTCAACCCCTTGGTCCACAAGTGGTAGGAACTCTTGTCCATCCAACATGGGGTGGTGTTGTGTAGTCAGCAGTTTTGCCATGTTCATAATTAAATGCGTTAAGTACGGTTTAGTCAGCGATTTAATGTCATTTGTTCCTAATGGGTAGTTGTTGGCAGTTCAGTCTTAACCAAACCGCCAAGTAATATTTATGGTACCCATTTTGTGTCTCAGGAATCAGTTATAATCTTGTATACATTACATTCTAGAATAAGTGATATATCTTCTAGCCACATTATGTTGAATTTATTATGTTGCATCATAGTGTGGTATGATTCTATTTACTATTTATTTTGCATAATTTAACAAGTTCCCTTCAGGAGTAAACATTTTGGTGGTGGTGTTATATGAAGCCTAGAGATCTAAGTCGTAGAGCACAACGGCAACAGACGATATGGCAGTGTAATGGGCTGACTGATCAAACAACCAGACACCTCCGAAGAAGACGAAGATATAGTTGAAGACGAGTTGATGCAAGACCTTGTATATCTGTGGGAAGCATCCATTAACTAGTACGTTCGAAGGGAAGCTCTCCTACGAGAGGTCCCTGAGGGTGCCATAAGAGACAGCCTAACGATGAACACCATTGTCAACCATCTTCTTCAAAGACTACCAAGGTTGTTGGCACACAACTTCATTACCCTCCAAGATCTTCGGGAGAACAAAGACCGGGAGCATTGTCAGCATCATATACTGCAACAATACAAGGAAAGGAACTGGAGGGAGGAGGAAGAGTGTGACACAAGAAGACATTGAACCTCTACCAATCAATGCCCATTCTGCCCAATAAAGACAGAAGATGTATTGTGCACATTCAGGAAGAGAGAGGGGGATTGGTGAGAAAATCTCTCTAAATCAGAGAAGGTGAAAGACGATGACGGTTACGGAGAATGGTAAAAAAATCTCAGAGTCCACCAAGAAGTAAAAGCAGAATTGTTAGCCAAAGTGTAATCAGGATAGATGAAAACTATCTGACGAAGAAGGTACAACATGACGTACATAGAGTGAGTGGAAGGAAATTGCAAGAAACCTACCACTCCCCGACGAAGTAGAGGAAGATCCTGCTGACCAAGCAAACAACCCATTTGTACTAGTTTCGAACAAAGAAGATACGAAGAGTATCCCATCAGTACAGTCGGTACATGATGAAGAGAATTAAGAAAGGAACCTTGAGAACAAGGTTGCACAACTACTCGAAAACAATTTGCACTACATCAAGAACCTATTTGTAACACATGAACCAAGAATAGGGTGGCCTTCACTAAAGAGCTAGGGGAGGAGGGAGTTTAGGAATAAGAAAGGTAACCAAGGTACAAGGGATGCTGACGATGGACATGTAGAGCGCTCACACATTACTGAGAGTGCAAAAGGAGCACCAAAACGAAGGCAAGAGTGAAGCACTCCAATCAGGTCCCTAGTACATAGTACATGGTGACACCCCCAGCGAGTCCCAGAATTGGTAGTTAAAAATTCCCAAAGTTCATGGGGAATGGATCGAAGGATCCAATGCAACACTGTAAGACATGAAACTATATGGCTGGCAAGCAGTCAAATGGATAAGGAATATTGGGTAAGGTCATTGCCCACCATGTTATGAGGGAATGGCCATCAACTAGTTTACAAACCTGGTAGACGAACACACATAATCTTGGGAAAAATTGAAGAAGGCATTCCACGAATAATTTAAACTCCTCAGGGACAACAATGAAATTGTGGCTGAAATTTATAACACCAAACAAGGAAAAAATGAAAATGTAAAAGCTTACAATCGTAGGCTCAAGAAGTTTCTGAGTGAGATGGAGAACCAACCTACCAATTGGTTAAAAAAATGTTGGTTCATCAAAGGATTGATCCCTTCACTAAGAAATAAGATGAATATAGTACCCCCATCCTCATTCGTCAATGCTTACAATCGAGCGATGGACATTAAAAATGAAAGTGAAAACAAAACATCACAGGGGAAGAAAAACACAAGTGCTGATGAAAGTATGGAAGATAGCAGCAACGGTCATGAATCAAAAAGAATATACAAGCCCTCTGACAAGAAATGCTACAAATGATGGAGTTGAAGGCCGATAAAGAGGGCCCCAAGGGAAACAAAGAAGTGTGGTGCATCGACTATAAAGTAGGCCACACAAAACGACCTATCTGAAGAAATTATTTTGTAACATCTATCAAGTACTGGGAAATTTCATCAAGGAATGCTCATACAACCTAAAAACAAGCACACAAGTGCTCTTTACCCAAGGAGAACAAGCAACCTCACTGTCCATACCGCTAAAACCACTTGCCAAATCTAATGCATCCCTAGCGGATGTCATAACAACAACTGAGAATATATAATAATCACTATAATAACAATAATAACTAACAATAGTGACACACAGAGTGGAATATGATACGACACAAAGGGGAGACCAATGATCTAGTGCCAAAAATGCAATGAATGGGGTCACTTTGCCCGTGAGTGCCAAAGCGGTCAAAACAACTCCAACTTGCTATGCAAGTGGTGTGGACCTGGGAACCATGAAGACGTTAGCTGCCCAAAGCCAAAAGGGGTAAACACGATGGTCGCGGAAGAGCTAGATGAAGAAGTGCTAGCAATCACCAAGTTGCAAACAAAGAAAGCAATATACCGAGATCCCCATACAAAATGGAGAGACTTCGAGAAGCGAAAGCTAACATGGACCAGGCAATAGCAAATGAAAGAAGAGCCTCAAATGAAGCCCCAAATATTCCATTGCAGTCGAAGTCTAAAAAGAAGATAGTAAGACAAGTGTTGCAAACAACAATTCATGTAAAGGTAACATATCTTCTACAAACCATGCCATAATTAATAATGGCAATCACAAATATAGTTAGTGATGACATAGTCAGTCATAAGAGAAACCGTCAAGAAACCACCACATGAAGGGGATGAGGCTAGTGATCCAATGTTGCTAATGGTGAGCATCAAAAGGAAGCCAACAGTCGTTGAGATGGAAATTTTGACAAACACCATCATTCACAAAGGCTCCAAAGTCAATGTGTTGTCGGATGAAACATGGAAACATTTTGGGAAGCCAACACTCTCGGATTCCAATCAACATAACATCAAGCTATTGAGGACATTGATGGTACAAAAATGTAACAATTATCACACAGTATTTTTTCCTGGATTTCATGGTGATCCCATTGCAGAACGATCTCCTCGAAAGGGATTGGTTGATCAACGCCAAGGCAAACCACAATTGGAAGCAAAACACATTATCCATCGAGAGTAAAGGGAGGAAGTATGTCATCGACTTGAGGAATTTGGCAGTAAGCAAAGAATTGCATCCTCCAACTCATAGTTTCAGATGGGGTATTTTGAGATGGATGAAAGAAGGAAAGCAATGGAAACTAATGATGGAATGCTCAAATTAGAGGATTGCTTTGAAGTTGAAACTATCTCTCTCAATGGATTGTTCGATTGGAAAATGGAGGATTACATAGTTTTCCACCCCAAATCTAACATGTTACAACTCAGGGAGATAGAGTATGGAGTGCATAAACAAGGAGTGGCACGAGTAGATGAGACATCTGGCCAACATTTTAAAAGAGACTAGATCATCAAATACGAAGAGCCAAGTGTGAAGAAGGTGAATTTGGGCAATGAAGACAATCCAAAGGTGATCCTTGTCTATAACGATTGGAACCCCATACTGAAGGCGGTCGCATCAAGATATACATGGAGTACAAGAATACCTTCATGTGGACATACAAGGGCCTAAAGGGGATACCACCAGAACTTTGCATACATATAATTCCCCTTGCACGGGATGCACAACCTGTACAAAAGAGGCCCTACCGAATGAACAAAAACTATGTCACCAAGGAACATGAAGAAATTGAAAAAAGTGTTGGAAGCAAGTGTAATATTCAAGGTGGAAACAAACAAGTGTCTCACCAATTGTCATATCTCTCAAGGAGGCAAACCAAATGAGGATTTGTGTGGACTTTAGATGCCTTAACACAGTGACAATCAAAGACCCTTTCTCAATCCCATTCACAAACACTATAATAGAGGAAGTTGCAGGCCACGAGATATTCTCCTTGGAAAAAAATTTGGGGTTTAATTAGATAAGTATTGTTGAGGAGGACAAACTAAAGACTACCTTCTTGGTAGAAAATGGGGTGTACACATAAAACAGAATGTTGTTCGTCTTGTGCAATGCCCCAGCTACCTTTCAACGCTTAATACTACACAATTTTTGACAAGATGTCGGTGGGGAACTTTAAGGCATTCATGGACAATTGGTCAATATATAGTGAGTAGGAAACTCATCTCATCAAGGTTCCCTAATGCATGGAAAGGTGTCGGAGGGCAAGGTTGGCCCTAAACCCCAAGAAGTGCAAATTTATGGTACCTCAAGAAAAATTGCTTGGCCACATAGTTTGCAAGGAAGGATTGGAGACAGAACTTTGTTAGCCATTGTCATTGATGTCACAAACAAAGCAGAGAGACAAATTGTTTAGTACATACTTACCATTGCATTTTTATCACACGACAAAAAGGTTGTGTACTTGTTCTATATAGTGATTTGTCTCTACAGATATTTCAATTTCTTTTGTTCTCGTGCCACATCTCTGTCTTCAGTGTTAATCCTAACCGATTACTGAGAGGGGGGTGAATCAATAAATACAATTTCTATTCCAATTTAGCCTTATAAATATATTCTTGCAGAATTAAAAGAATATAATCAACAATCATAAACAGAAATAGAAATACACAGGTCAACACAGCATATATACGTGGGAACCCTCGATTAGAAGGAGAAAACCATGGAGGGACAGAACCCACAACTTTACTACTGCAATAATAAAGATGCCCTATTAGAGGCTTACAAAGCACTAGTCAGAGTGCTACCCGGTAAAGGGATTTCGTAGAAGACCTGTTAGGATTTTGACCCTGTAAGGAGTCGCTTGGTAAGAGGACATTCAACATCAACAAAAATGTTACCCAGTAAAGGGATTTATACAAAGAACCTAATAGGGTTCACCCTGTTTAAGGGATTTGAATATGCTTTACAATCTAAAGCAATGATCTATGATAACACTTTCTGTCTAATTAGATCATACCTGATACCCTTTCCTCGGCTCGACTGTTAAACCTTTCTCTGCCTTTCACTTCTTGTGACTGTAACTCCTCTCAGAAGATATCTCTCTCCTGCTCTAAATATTCAACAACACTTCTTGTGTATCCTATGACCTATATTTATAAGAAATTAATCTTATTAAAAATAATTCTCACAGTTCCGCCAAGCTATAAACTCACCCATAAATCATGCATGCAAAAAAGCTTGCAAAATGATCTTGAGTTTAACTTGAAACACCCGTAGAAGAAATAAAACTAACTCCAGTTAAAAAGCTAACTTTGTTAGCAATTTAAGTTGTCATTAGTGTAAAATCTACACAAACCCCATGTACTGGTAAAAGTTCACTGGTCACTCACGTTACTTAGAAGTCACCGGTAGACTGTAAACAGAGTGTATGCACCGGTTGATGCAATGAATGGTATACACCGGTAGACCGATCCAGTACCGGTCTCAGAGTTCATACAGAGTTGAAACCGGGTACAAGATACACCAATCGAACTGTCTAAAAGATCCACACCGGATTCTGCAAAAGCAATTTGAGTTAAAACCGGATTATACGGGATATGCACCGCTAAGAAATGGAGTTAGCTTTTTAACTGAAGTCAACTTTATTTCGTCAGATAATCTCATGGTAAACTCCAAATCACAACGCATAGCCTTTTGCTAATTGCATGATTTATTGGTGAGTTTACAATCTGGCAGTTCTGTGAGTTCAAGGTTTCATTACGGTGAACTCTTGTATAAATACAGGTCATAGGACGCAAGAAAGTTGTTGTTGATTATGGGTGATTACATAGAGAAGAGGAGAGACATCTTCTGAGGGAAAAGCTGCAGACACAGAGGTAGCAAAGATCAACAGCCAGGCAACCAGAGAAAGAGGTATGATCTAATCAGACATTCAGTGTCATAACAGATCATTGCTTTTATCAGTAGTGAAAACATATTCAAATCCCTATATTAGGGTGGACCTAGTCGGTTCGTTGTAAAAATCCCCTAACAGGATAACATCTTGTTGATGTTCAAAGTCCTGTAACCAGGCAACTCCTAACAGGGTCTAGATCTTAACAGATCTCTTGTAAAATCCCTTAACCGGGTAGCACCTTAACCAGTGCTTTGTAAGCTCCTAATAGGGTGCCTTCATTCTGAAGTAGTGAAGTTGTGAGCTCTGTCTCACCATGGTTTTTCTCTTCTAATCGAGGGTTTCCACGTACAAATACTTGTGTTGATCTGTGTGATTCTGTTTATGCCTAAGAATGACTGTTATATTATGTTTATCAGTTAAGGTTAATTAGAGGAGTTTGTGTTAAAAATCATAACAGTGAGTATTTACTGATTCACCCCCCGCTCTCAGTAACCGGTAAGTAGTAACAAATGGTATCAGAGCCAAGTTCTCTATACTTAAAAGTCTAACAACTTGAGAGAAAGATCATGGAGGTCTACCGGTATCAGAAACAGCTGGAGGAAGCCAACGACATTATTGCCTCTCTGGATAATAGACCTAGGAGATCACTGGCAAAGTGAAAGGAGTTGGCTCTACAATTGAATGAGAGCAATGAAACCATCGATGAACTCTCTAGGCAGAGTGGATCTGATGAAGCAGAGGAGGCAATATCTGAACTCATGAAAAAAATGAGACCCTGACCGATCAAATCTCCAACCTTAAGAGGGACCAAGAAGAGAATGCCCTAAGGATGATTGAACTAATCGAGAAAATGATAAAAGCTGAAGATGAAAGGAATACAGCACTTAAGTCTCTGACTGCCGCTGAAAGAGCAAGGGACCGAGCAGTGGACGCTGTAGGGGCGACTGAACTAATGCTTCTACGACTTCAAGAGGACATGGAGGATATCACCCAAGAAAACACCAACATACACAAGGCATGGAAGGAGAGGGATGATGCATATAAGAGACTGGCGATTGAGGTGTATCAAGGGACAAAAGAAAGTCCTTGAAGAAAGAAATGATGTCCTAAGAAGATACAATGAAAGTTCGGCCAAGCTCAATGAGCAACTCAAAGCTCAAAGGAGGCACAAAACGAAACCGGTCTTGGATTCATCGGTGAAGTCACCAAGGAGACTGGTGAATCTTCTGGAGCCAAGATAAGCAAGAAAACAAAGAAGAAGCCGCTAGCACACAAAGGTAAAAAGACCTTTAACCTCTCTTGCAATCATTATGGGAAACCGGGTTATAAAACAAATGACTACAAAAAAGCACCAATAAGACCCAACAACAGTCATTGCAAGGACTGTTGCAAAAAGGGTCACAAGACCAATGAGTGTTGGTCAAGCCCTGTATCTTTGTCCAATGGAAGCAAGGGACGCTTCAAAGGCTACTACTATGCATGCAACAAGTTTGGACACAAGGCTGAAGAATGCAAATCAAAGACAATGGCATTCAGATCCCCTAGACCGGTATTCACCAAGAAAAATAAGAACCGAAGCACAACCCATTGTACAAATTGTGAAACAGTCAACCCCAATGACGCCTGGAGCAAGTCACCCAATCAAAGAGGGGTGAAACCATGGAAGGAAACCAGAATAGTCTGCTATCGCTGCAACAAAGTTGGACAATTGGCAAAAGATTGCAGAAACCGGTCGCTCAGCAAGAAGAAAGAACCGGTCAAACCGGTTGACAAGATCATCAAGGAAGAAAGAACCGAGAAGACAGCAAGACAAATTTGGGTCAAAAAGGAGTCAAGGAGCTCCACTGAGGAAAGCTCATCTCCTACAGAGTGTGATATCTCTTCTGCAAACTGAGCCAAGAAGGGCTAGAGGGAACCGATAGACCTTTCACTATTCTCGGTAGAATCATTGAAAATCAAGACTCAGTCTACAAGCTTAACCAAACAAAGAAGCAAACAATCATCCGAGGTTTGCCAACCGAAAAAGGCGGATCATCGGTCAATAAAAACGAAAAGAAAGGTTAGGTAAGTCATTTATTACTATAGCCGTTTAATGAATAGTTACCATTTGGCAATTACCGTTATGACCTTACCCTATAAAAGGAAGAAGAATTACTCATAAGTGTTACTTTGCCTTCACTAAGATTAACGACTTCTTATGAGCAATATTCTTCTGCTTTGATCATCGTGAGAAATCATCTATAAGACCGATCAAAGCTTTCTTCTATCAGTCAACTGTCTGAAATGGCATCATCATCTTCCTCCGTAAAGTTGTTCAAGGGAGATTAGGCGAACAGGCCTGCTTACAACATCTTGTCGATTCAGAACCGAGAAAACGACATGGCTGGTGCACTCTCATCTGTACCAGGAGTACTCCTAACCGAAGATGTTACAGCATTTATCCATGCCAAACAGGAAGAGCTAGGCAAAACATATATTCAAGGAGATTATCTGGCACTATGTGAAGGGAAACTTCCTGATAAGTATGCCAAGCTAATATCTTCTGGACTTATCAACGGAGTACACTACCCGAACATCTTTCATGAAGACTTAATCCGACTGGTCCTCAATCGTCTTCATGATCCAGGTTTTTGGCTAACAAAAGGTGCATACAATCTGATCACCAAAGATTATCTCCATCGTGTGACAGGTTACAGCATCCAGGGGGAAGCTCTAACCCTAAGAACAATCTCAAATGCCGTCATCACTAAATTAACCAAATCAAGACCTGATGGTCGACTCATGACCGTGACAGACATTGAGGATGATGGAGTCCGCTTCTCATCTGCAGTTATTGGGTACAAGGTATATCAGTCAAGTAACTTGAACAGCATACCGCGTGGAGCTATTCACGCCACACATCGGATAATGCACGATAATGCCCAATACGATATTTGTGCAATGCTTCAAAGCCAAATATTTGAAAACATGAAGAAGCTGGGAGTCGTGAAGAAGAAATCAATGAAGTACGGGACCCTTCTGGTATGTCTCTACTTCTACTACTCCAACTTCTTCCCTGGATTCGGGAAGGTTGTATGGAAGACCGATAGAACAGTGATGCAACAAGTAAGCGAGATGGCCAATCAACTGGGGGACCGATTAAGAGGTGCACTGACTGAACATTTTGAGGCATTTCAATTGAAGATGCACGAAAGAGAAAGAGTGTCGTCAATAATCATTGACCTATATAAGGACGATGTATGCTTTCTAGTCACCACCGATAACTGCATTATTCAAGCAGTAGAACCAAGAGAGGTGTATGCTCCTGAGCTAGGTTACGAGATCACTACCAAGATTGCCAAAGCATATGCTGACGCCCTAAATGAAGCCAATCTGGATCTTGGTGCGAATCGGTTTGGCACCTATGACGAGATTCAACAGAATCTGTTAAAAAGGGCACCCATAAAGAATGTCTACAAAAGGACCCCTACACCGAAGACGAAGTTGGCTACCACACAACCCAAAGCCCGAAAGAAGCAAACTGAATCGGTATCTAGTGCCCAGCAAGCAGAACAAGAGGAGACAGACCCTGAAGATACTATTCCTTTAATTAAAAGGAAGAAGGGTTTAAACAAACTAGTAAAGGAGCCTGAGCCAAGACCAAGAAGACAAAATACTGATGAAGTCTCAGCATCAATAATGAAAACAGGAAAAAGCTCCACAGTACCCGTCATCGATATCGCTGATGACAAGATCACTGAACCAACAGTCCTCATCTCACCAAGCACAGGTAACTCTAAACCGATGTCAGTAAATGAGATTGTTGATGAAATAATGGATTTCGGTATGATAGACAATGCTGCCAAGTGGTATAGTGTGTTAGAAGAAGACAAGCAGGCAGTTATTAAAGCAATAGTGGAATCTCCTATGGATTTCCACAGAACTCCAAGGGATTACAGGTCTAAGTTCCCACCAGAATTAAACTCTAGGCTTCAAACAAAATGGAGAGCAAGTCTAGAAACTAATACAAGGATAAATAAAGAAGCTCCGTCTCAAGCTAGGCCTGGCCTAAGTGAAGATAGAATAAAACTTCTGTTAGAAGAAGTGTCAATGAATTTGCAAACTGGACTCATAGTTGCCAAAATAATAAATGGACTCGATAAAGAGGTTTATAAAGAGACCTTGGAATTCTGGATAAATCATGATTATAGTACATTGGACAATTTAGGTCCTCAGGATCTAGATGAACCACTACAAGGAAACACTAAAACAAAGGAGTGCATAGCTAGTGAAAACATAAATGTTGAACAAAAGGTAGAAAATGAAGCACCATTAGGTAAACTTCACATAGCTATAGAACAACCGGATGCACAAACTGATCAGGAACAACATTTACAGGTTGAAGAGCAATCGAAAGACGATCCTCCGAGAAAAGATGAATCCTCGGCAGAACAAGTTCTACCGGAAGTAGCGGTTCAAGCAGAAAACACAGCTCAACAAGGAGCCGATGAGAATAAAGAACAAGAAAAAGAGATAACAGTCCAAAATAAGCAAGTTCAACCTGAGAAAAAGAAAAGGCAACAAAAAGAAGCAGACTTACCAAGCTCCTCATCTAAGAGGAAGTTGTCGCTATCAGAGGAGAAAGAAGCCAAGAAAGATAAGGTCACTGATACAGTGGTAGACATCAACAAGATGTCAACACGGCAGCTGAAAGAGCTGACCAAAAGAAAATAGGACATGGTCCTGACCTCAGTACAGAAAATCCTGTGCAACTTTGTACCAGATGCTGACGTTGATGAAGATGAACCGGTCATCGATCAATTAGCAGTTCTCACACAAGCAATCAGTGAAGATCTAACAAATCCAGAAATAGTGGCCATTGATCACTATGAGAAGAAAAGAGTGGAGATCCTCCACAAACAGGTTGAAGAAACCAAGGTTAATGTATCAACTAACCTGAGAATGTTACAACAGCAACTTCAAGTGGCAGGAAGTTTGATGTGCAGAACTTCAAACTTTGAATTATTTTTACAAGATCTAACAGAGAAATCTGCTAAGACCACAGAGGACATCAAAGCATTATCTTCCCAGTTTAACATACAGAATAAATCTACAGTACATTATAGCAGAGAAATTACAAGTCTGGCTCTTGTCAAAAGGAAGACTATAGAAGAGGAAAATAAAAGAATCCAAGATATTATTGGATTTCAGATGTCTCTAGCCCCAACATTTGACTCAATGCAGCGCATTGCCACTACAACAAAAGCTCTAATAAATGAACCGGATTACAAAACTATTGAAGATATGGAAAACATAACTGTTTCCCTCACAACAGCCCTCAAGAATATTGAATATGTAACCAGACAATGGGCACCATTCCTTCACTCGGCCAAGACAATTTACAAGGATATCTTCACCAAACTACAAATGTGAGGTGAAGAATAACCCTTTGTCTTTTGGAGGCAAAAAGGGGAAGATTAAAAGTAACAAGACAGTGAGTGAAACAGGAAGAAGAGATGAAAAGCAGAACAAAGAGGATCCAGCCAAATACCACCAGAGCACTTAGACAAGGGAAGTGTTTTACAGGAAAGACAGTATGGTTTTGTATAGTTTTGCCACCAATGACAAAGGGGAAGATTGTTAGCAAAGTAAGTTGTCATTAGTGTAAAATCTACACAAACCCCATGTATCGGTAAAAGTTCACTGGTCACTCACATTACTTAGAGGTCACCGGTAGACTGTAAATAGAGTGTATGCACCGGTTGATGCAATGAATGGTATACACCGGTAGACCGATCCAGTACCGATCTCAGAGTTCATATAGAGTTGAAACCAGGTACGAGATACACCGGTCGAACTGTCTAAAAGATCCACACCGGATTCTGCGAAAGCAGTTTGAGTTAAAACCGAATTATACGGGATATGCACCACTGAGAAGTGGAGTTAGCTTTTTAACTGAAGTCGGCTTTATTTCGTCAGATAATCTCATGGTAAACTCCAGATCACAACGCATAGCCTTTTGCTAATTGCATGATTTATTGGTGAGTTTACAGTCTGGCAGTTCTGTGAGTTAAGGGTTTCATTACGGTGAACTTTTGTATAAATACAAGTCATAGGACGCAAGAAAGTTGTTGATTATGGGTGATTACATAAAGAAGAGGAGAGACATCTTCTGAGGGAAAAGCTGCAGACACAGAGGTAGCAAAGATCAACAGCCAGGCAACTAGAGAAAGAGGTATGATCTAATCAGACATTCAGTGTCATAACAGATCATTGCTTTTATCAGTAGTGAAAGCATATTCAAATCCCTATATTAGGGTGGACCTAGTCGGTTCGTTGTAAAAATCCCCTAACAGGGTAACATCTTGTTGATGTTCAAAGTCCTGTAACCAAGCAGCTCCTAACAGGGTCTAGATCTTAACAAATCTCTTGTAAAATCCCTTAACCGGGTAGCACCTTAACCAGTGCTTTGTAAGCTCCTAACAGGGTGCCTTCATTCTGAAATAGTGAAGTTGTGAGCTCTGTCTCACCGTGGTTTTTCCCTTCTAATAAAGGGTTTCCACGTACAAATACTTGTGTCGATCTGTGTGATTCTGTTTATGCCTAAGAATGACTGTTATATTATGTTTATCAATTAAGGTTAATTAGAGGAGTTTGTGTTAAAAAGCATAACAGTGAGTATTTACTGATTCACCCCCCCTCTCAGTAACCGATAAGTAGTAACAAACTTCAATTTCAACTGTGAATGCTCTGTATAATCCGGTTTTAACTGGGAAAGCTCCACATAATCCGTTTCGGATTATCATGCATTCAACCAGTAATAAACTTGTACCCGGTTGGTCATACCTTCCATGTCTGTCTCTCATGACCGGTTGGAAACACTTAGACCGGTTAAGGTATACTGCTTCCTCCTTTAGTCTATCGGTTTGTAGTTATGAGTACTGGTGGGATTGATGTTTGCCTCTGACTTTACCGATGACAACTTAAATATGTCAACAATCTTCCCCTTTGGCATTGGTGGCAAAACATCACCTGAATCATCATAACACCTGTCTTGAAGACTTCCCCTATAGACCTTCTTGTCTATATGTAAGTCTATTTGTAACATACACTGTTTATCTGATCGATTGTATGATCTTTTTCCATCTGATCTCTTCCTACATCTTCCCTCTTGTATCTAATCTTCTTCTCTTCCTACATCTTCCCTGTATCTGATCTTCTTCCCCTTTTTGCCTCCATATGTCAAAGGGTTGATTTTTCTGGAAATGTTGCCTTTCATATTTGTAGCTTATTGAAAATATCCTTGTATATTTTCTTTGTTGAATCAAGGAATGGCTTCCATGTACCTATTACATGTTCCAAGTTCTTTTTCGCTGCTTGTAGTGAGATAATAACGTTCTCCATGTCCTCCACTTTTGTAATTCGGTTCCTTGATCAGATTGTCTACATCAGTTGCAGTTGTCTGCATTAGATCAAATGTTAGTGCAAGAAACAATTGAGATCCACTAAGATCTTGAATTCACTTTGTTTTCTCTTCTGATGCTTTTCTGAGAATAAGTGCAAGACTGGTCAATTCCCTGTTGTAATCCGTTGCAGAAGAGGTCTTTGCATCAAACTTAGATGAAAGAACCTTTATCTCTTCTGAAGTCTTGGATGTCTTCTCAGTTATATCTTGAACAAAGTCTTCAAAGTTTGAAGTCCTTGCGATCAGTCTTCCTGCTTCCTGTACCAGCTGCATTAGCTCACCGGTTCCTGCAGATATAGTTACCTTCAATTCTTCGACCTATTTGTGAAGAATTTCAACCCGCTTCTTCTCGTAGTGATCAATGGCTATTGTCTCTAGATCGGTGACATCTTCTCCTATTACTTGTGCTAGTATCTCCAATTGATCAATAACATGTTCATATTCATCAAAATTTGCATTCGGTACGAAGTTGTACAAAATGTTTCTCACACTAGAGAGGACCATATCTTGTTTCCTCTTAGTGAGTTCTTTCAGTTGTCTTGTTGACATCTTGCTTATGTCAACTACTATATCACTAACTTTACTTTTCTTTGATTCTGAATCTGTGGCAAAAGTTAGTTTTCTTTTCAATGTTGAAATCTGGAGGAACTTTAGCACTATAATCTCTAGGACTTCTGTTGAAATCTAAGAAAGTTTCCAACAGGGCAATCTCTATTTTCTACTTATCCTCTTCTACTAACACACTGAACCACTTGGCTGCATTTGACACTTCGCTATAATCCATAACTTCATCTACTATGTTACCAACAGTTAAGGTTCTAGCCTTACCTTTAATTGGGGATGCAAGTAAAGTTGGTGGAGTCAGATCACCAGCTTTATCATCAGTGATATCAACAATGACCGGTCCAGATGATATCTTTTCTTTTCCCTAAGTCTCAGCTCCCAGTATGCCTTTTCCTTTTCCGATATCTATCACCGGTGACTCTGTCGTCTTCTGGCATTCTTCCTCTGCTTGGTGTTGTTGCTGAAGAAGATTTGTCCAAATAGTAACTCCTTCATGTACTTTGTCTACTTCACCAATCAGCACCTAACTTATTCACTTTCTTATCTTAAAACTTTGTTTATGCAAGTTAGCTTGTTGGGTTGCTTCTTCCAAAGTGAGATGGTTTTGGACTTCAAGTAGAGCTCTTATTCTTAGCTCTTTTTCCTTGTCAATTGAAGACTTCCATCTTCCTATTATCTCCAGTAAATCATTCAGTATTATTTTGTGAAGTTCAGTGGGAGTGTAATTGAACTTGTATAGACAAAAAACTACAGCTTCTTCAATCTTTCTCTTATTTTCTTCATCACTTGTTGCATACCTTCTTCCGGTTGCTCCCAGTCCACCTGACTCCTTAATTCCTTCAACAAATTCATCAATTGTTGGCTTCCTTTCTCTTGGTGCATCCTCTTTCACTGGTTTCCTGGTCTTTCTCTTTCTGTGAAGAGTGGCAGTCTCTTCAATCTCATTTTCTTTCGTTTCTTCCCCTTGAGTACTGGACACCTGTTGTACTCTTTTCCTTTGAACCTTGGTTTCCTCTATTACTGTTTTCTTCTTCTTCGGTGTGGGAGTCCTTTTCACATATACCCTTTTAGGTTCCTTAACTGATGACTTCTTCAGATTTTCCAGAATTTCTTCATAAGTCCCAAACCAATATGTAGAGAGATCTAGGTCACTCTCCTGCAATGCTTCTGTGTATGCCTTGGCTACCTTGGCTACCTTGGTAGAGATTTCGTATCCAAGCTCCGGTGCATAGTCAGTTTCGGCTCAACGGCCTGAATTATACAGTGATCGGTGCTGACCAGAAAACACACCTCATCCTTGTATAAATCAACAATGGCCGAGGGAATTCTCTCCCTCACATGCATTCTCAGCTGGAAGGCCTCAAAGTAATCGGTCATTACTTTATTAAACTGATTTCCTAGTTTGTTCGTCATATCTCCTATTTGAATCATAACTGGTTTATCTGCTAGCCAGGTTACTTTTCTTATGCCCGGAAAGAAATTTTGATAGTAAAAGAAGAAACTTTTTCTTCACAAAACCGAGCTTCTTTAGATTTTCAAAAATTTGCCCTCTTAGCATGGCACAAATGTCATATTGTGAGTTGTCATGCATGATCCGGTGTGCGGCATGTATAGCTCTTCCCGGTACACTGTTGATGTTGCTTGATTGATAGATTTTGTACCGTATTACCGCAAATGCAAATCGAACGCCTTCATCCTCTATGTCGTTAATAGTCATCAACCGACTATAGAACTTCAACTTTGTTAACCTTGCGACTACAACATTCGCAATGGTTCTAAGGGTAAGAGCTTCCCCTTTGTCGCTATAACCAGTAACCCTTCACAAATCCTCCTTGGTGATCGGTGTGACTGCGCCTTTTGCTAGCCACATCCCTGGTTCATGAACCCTACTTAGAACCAGTCTTATCCAATCCGGTCGAAACACAGTTGGATGCCTAACTCCATTGATCAAACCTAAGGTTTCAAGCTTCGCATACTTATCTTGAAGCTTTCCATCCTGGCAGAGTGAGAGATACTCGCTTTGGATGAAAGTTTCACCTAGTTCTTCTTGCTTGGCGTGAATGAATGTCGTAATGTCTTTAGTTAGCAGAACTCCATCAGGCACCGATGACAACACACTTGTCATATCGTTCTCTCTGTTCTGCACTAGCATGATGTCGTAAACTGGTCTATCGAATTGGTTGCCTTGAATTAGATTGACAACAAAAGATGATGATGCCATCGTATCTGACCGGTTTACACAGAGAATTCTTGATAGGATTTACAGAGTTCACTTAGTAAAGATCGTAAATCAAAGCAAGAAGAGATTACTCACGCTTAAGAAAACAAAAATCACAATTTGCAATGTAAAGTGAAATGAGTAATCATCCTTCCCTTAAATAGATTTAGGGTATAACGTAATTACCAAACAGTAACAATTATTAACAACTACAGCATTAATTACCATACCTAATCTTTCTTACGACAACTGGTTCTAATGAGTTTACTTGTTGATCAATCCTTGGTTGTGATGTCAGCACTTACCTTTCCGAAATACCTAATAGACCGGTGCCTTCTCCCGGTTGCACCTTTTTTTGACTGTGTGAGATCATTGCTCACCAGTTCTTCTGGGAATAGTAGGCAAACTGTCAGTTCCCTCTAAGCCCTTAGGCTAAGTTTGTTGAAGAGATATCACCATCAGCAGATGATGATCTTCCTTCTGTCTTCTCATCAGCGGAGCTCTTTGATTCCTTCTTGAACCAAATCTTCTTGACTTCTTTTTCAATCTCTTTTCCCTTGTTACCCTTTTGGTTGGGAGACAAGGTCTTCTTCACCGATTTGGTCAGTCCTTTTCTTTTGTTCATTGGCCGGTTCCTACATTCCTTGGCCAAATGCCCAATCTTGTTACAGTTGTAACAAGTCATCCCAGTTGCTCTCCATGGATTTACCCTTCTTTCCTTGTTCATGAATGAGTGACATCGAGAGTTTCTATGGTCAAATGTTCCACAGCTAACATAGTTGGTTGTGCTCCGATTTGTGTTCCTATTATGGAATACCAGTCTCGGTGGGGATTTGAATGCCATGGTTTTGGATCTGCATTCATCTGCTTCATGTCCAAACTTGTTGCATGCATAGCAGTAACCTTTGAAGCTTCCCATTCTTCCACTAGACACACTGTTGGGACGTGACCTGCACTCAAAGGTCCTGTGGCCATACTTGTAACAATTGTTGCAGTAACTGTTAGAACTGAATAGTTTCACCAGTGCATTTCTACAGTCATTTGTTTTATGACCCGATTTACCACAATGATTGCAAGAGGTTTTGAAGGTCTGCTTACCTTTATCTTCTGTCAGTTTCTTCTTTTCCTTCTTGCCCTTCTTGACTTTTGAGGATTCACCGGTTTCATTGTTGCTTTGACCAGTGTACCCAAGTCCTGTGGGATCCTTGTGCTTTTTTTGACCTCTCAATTGCTCATCAAGCTTAGCTGAGCTTTCATTGTACCTTTTGAGCGTATGATTTCTCTCTTCAAGAGTCTGCAATTGTTCCTTCAGTTGATACAATTCAATAGCCAGCCTTTTACATGCATCATCTTTATCATGCAAGTTCTTTTGCATAATAGCATTTTCTTGAGTTACGATCTGCATGTCTTCTTGAAGTTGTAAAACAACAAGATCACTTTCTCTTACTGCATCTTTTACCAGATTTCTTGCTCTTTCAAAGACTACCAGTGATTTCATAGCATTGTTCCTTTCATCTTCAGCTTTCCTCTTTTCTTCAATGATTTCAGTCATTCTTAGAGCATTACTTTCCTGCTCCCTTTTCAGATTTGAGATCTAATCAGTTAGACTCTGATTTTTCTCCATAAGTTCAGAGACTGTCTCCTTTGCTTCATCAGATCCACTTTGCCCAGAGAGTTCCTCAATTGTTTCATTGCTCTCACTCAATTGCAGAGCCAACTCCTTTCTTTTCGCAAGGGACATCCTCAGTCTATTCTCAAGAGAGGCAATCATACCATTCGCTTCCTCAAGCTGTTTTTGATACCTGTATCCCTCCATGATCTTTTACTCAAGCGGTTAAGCTTTATATCTTTGAGAACCAAAGGGCTCTGATATCAATTGTTAATCCTAACCGGTTACTGAGAGGGGGGGTGAATCAGTAAATACAATTTCTATTCCAATTTAGCCTTATAAATATATTCTTGCAAAATTAAAAGAATATAATCAACACTCATAAACAGAAATAGAAATACACAGGTCAACACAGCATATATACGTGGAAACTCTCAGTTAGAAGGAGAAAACCACGATGGGACATAACCCACAACTTTACTACTGCAGTAATAAAGATGCCCTATTAGAGGCTTACAAAGCATTGGTCAGAGTGCTACCCCGGTAAAGGGATTTGGTAGAAGACTTGTTAGGATCTTGACCCTGTAAGGAGTCGCCTGGTAAGAGGACTTTCAACATCAACAAAGATGTTACTCGGTAAAGGGATTTATACAAAGAACCTATTAGGGTTTACCCTGTTTAAGGGATTTGAATATGCTTTACAATCTAAAGCAATGATCTATGATGACACTTTTTGTCTGATTAGATCATACCAATTACCCTTTCCTCTGCTCGGTTGTTGAATCTTTCTCTGCCTTTCACTTCTTGTGATTGTAGCTCCTCTCAGAAGATATCTCTCTCCTGCTCTGAATATTCAACAACACTTCTTGTGTATCCTATGACTTGTATTTATAAGAAATTAATCTTATTAAAAATACTTCTCACAGTTCCGCCAAGCCTAAACTCACACATAAATCATGCATGCGAAAAAGCTTGCAAAATGATCTTGAGTTTACCTTGAAACACCCGTAGAAGAAATAAAGCTAACTCCAGTTAAAAAGCATCAACTGTGAATGCTCCATATAATCCGATTTTAACTGAGAAAGCTCCACATAATCCGGTTCAGATTATCATGCATTCAACCGGTAATAAACTTGTACCCGGTTGGTCATAACTTCTCTGTTTGTCTCTCATGACCAGTTGAAAACACTTAGACCGGTTAAGGTACACTGCTTCCTCCTTTAGTCTATCGGTTCGTAGTTATGAGCATAGTTGGAAAACTTGCCAAAGCCAAAAACTCGCCAAGGCCTAAAAAAAAAGTTCAGGATAAACTCAGCCAGTTTTTGGCAAAAACTTGGCAAAAAACTCCAGAACTTAAAAAATTGCTTAAATTTAATTAGAAATGCATTTTTTTTGGCAAAATTCAATGAGAAGATGCTTCCAATGAGTCAATAAATGAGAACAAAAACGAAACAAGCTTAGTCTAGATATATTTAAACACAAAGTGGATACAAAATCGCGTTCTCGTGAGGAATGTTGATGTTTGGAAGCAAAATAGTAAATAATTTATGTTAAACTGAAAGTAAATACATCATTACAATTACATCTTCCTCTTCCCAACTCTAGTAAAAACTAAGGGAGAGGTAGAACTAGAGGGTCTAGTCCTAGAAGTCTGCACTGGGCATGACTGTGCCTCCTCGCTCACTATGTTTGACTCAGTCTATGGCTCGTCCTCCATCCTAGATGTAGCTCTGCCTCTAGCTTCTCTTGGCACTAGCAATGACTACTCATTCAACTCAATGTCATCCACTGTGAAACCGAATCTACCCCCCTCCTCCATAGCCTGCCTCTCAAAATCACTGATGTCATCCTCTTCAAAAACCACCTCAAATCCGATTCAAATCAATAGAAACTAGTTTGCAAGTGTTTGGAATACAAGTGTTTGGAAGACTATTTTCCCCCTCTCAGCAAAATACAAGTGAAGAAATAAAATATGAAATTAATTCGAGTCATTTTTTGCCTTTAAGTGTTGTTATAAAACTACAGCTGAGTTTTTAAAAACTCGCCAGGCTAGAAAACTCGGCCAGTTTTTGCAACTCGGAGAGTACTCTGCCAGTAGTACATCTATGGTTATGAGTACTAGTGTGATATACCTGTGGGATTGATGTTTGCTCTGACTTTACCAATGACAACTTAAATATGTCAACATTCAGCACCAGAAAAAATACGAACTTTGCATTATCAATTTATTCCTCTGTGGCCGAAGATTTGTCCTTTTCTGAGTTTGGATTATATGGACTTTGATTAATTCATAAAAACATTGTGCTGGTTCTCTGCTTGCTAGCCCGATAGTCAATAATCAATGATAAACAAAAAACTTTGCAAGCTATCCACGTAAGGAAGGAAACTAATTAAAATATGTGATGGCTATTGGAAAGACTTAAAATAAGAAACATAGACAAAATTTTATAAAGACTGAATTTGTGTCTACGTAACTTATACTAATGATGTGTCCAGTTTGGAAAACCAACAAGAGGTTAACAGAACCACCTTACGGTTCTAACATTCCTTTCATAAGAAACAAGTGTTATAAATATACCTTGTTCTGAGTTCAATGATGTGTTTTTTTTTAAAGAATAAACAGAAGAGGAGTGCTGATTAAGTCATACTCTGCAAATGAATGAAGACAAAAACTTCTGTGAAAAGAAGTTAAAAGGATATAAGGAGACAGAGCTCCAAACGTGGCCATAAACAATAGAGTGTTGAAAATTTGTCTTCGATACTTCTTGCAGATCGTCCTAAGCCAGAACAAATATCAGAACCTTAATATGTACGTTTGGTAATTATTCTTGAATATCTCAAATTTGGATCTGGTATATTACTTTCAGAAATCTGATTATCTGTCTCAAGTCAAGTTCAAGGTTACCGTCAAGAAATTTCAATAAGCAATTAGAGATACATTTGCTGTGTTATTAACATATCTAGATTTCTTTCAGATTACAAAAAGGAGTTAAGATTACTTTTCAGATTGAAATCCATTTGCAAATAAGTCTTCTTAATGGTTCTGTCAGAATTCAGTTTTCAAAGGATTTATACTATATCAGGGTTGAAGATAGTTTGAAGGAAAATTATCAGAACTGTTTTGTTATATTTGAATTTCAGATCTTTATTATTGCAACTGATTTCATATGATTTATTTAAATTTGGCTTGAGATACAACTTGTTTTGAAGTCATTTGAAATTTGTAACTGAGTTGAAGCTCAGATTGTTTGGAAGGGTGTTTCATTTGTAAAAGTTGGTGCTTGATAAAAATTAAGTAGGTGTTCATAAGAGTTGGTGCTCTGAGAAAGGGGTTTGATGACTCCTTGGGGTTGAAGCCCTTAAATATTGTACTTGGATTCAGATTCGTGAGGCTGGATTAGGACAGTAGCTCCTAACAGCATTGCTCACCATGGTTTTTTCCCTGTTGGGTTTCCACGTCATTTTTTTGTGCATTGTCTCTTATCTTGTGGTGCTTCTTTTATATCGTTTATTTGGTGTTTTAATTTTCATACAATCTGAAGTAATGAGTTGAAAGATTGGAATTGGATGATAAAAGATTAAGTTTTATTACTACTAATTCACACCCCCCCCCCCCCCCCCCCCCGTCTCTTAGTAGTAAACCTGTGTTATACAAACTTGACAAGGTAGGAGTCATCATCCAGATGGAGACCCTGGAGAACATAATGGGAGTTGTTCATAAAGAACTTTGCCCAAATTTCTTACCCCCTTGACATGCTAACAAGAAAGGGACAACCATTTACGTGGGAGGATGAGCAGAACAAATCATTCGATGAACTAAAGTCAAGACTGATTAGTGCACCTATCCAAGCATACCCAAACTAGAACAAGGAATTTCATGTGCATGTAGATGCCTCCAACTATGCAATTGGGTCTACACTAGCACAAGTGAGCATATAGGAACTAGACCACCCAGTATTCTTCACCAGCCATCTACTCTCAAAAGTCGGAAGGAATTATAGCACAGCTCGGAGCAAGGCATTGGGATGGTGTACTTTGTACAAAAGTTTTGCCACTATATCTTGGAACCTTCACGTACTATATGGACCACCAGGCCCTGATGTACCTTGTGAACAAGCCCATCATTCAAGGGCGGGTGAGTAGATGGTTGCTTCTACTACAAGAGTTCATATTAACCATTGTCATAAAACAAGGGAAAACTCACATCATTGCCCACTAGTTATCCTAGATCGAGTCGGGAGAGCCACCTAATAGGGTGAATGAAGACTTCCTCAATGCTCACCTCTTCCAAATTGCAGCACTACCACCATGTTACAAAAGCATCAAGGAGTACCTATTCACCTCAACCTTTCCAAGGGAGATGTCATCGAGTGAAAGGAGTCAGTTGGCACTTAAAAGTTAAACTTTTCACCTCGTTAATAGGTTGCTTTACAAGATGTGTCCCAACCACATACCGCGGCAATGTATCATGCAACTAGAGATTCCAAGAGTACTAAAGGAAGCACACGAAGACTTGGCTAGTGGTCACATGGGACCAAATGCCACCGCATGCTAGATGTTGTTGTCAGGGTTGTGGCAGCCAACATTGCACACTAATGTCTGCAAGTTGTTAGGGGGTTGTGATAAGTGCCAAAGAGTTGGAAAACCATTAAAGTGTGACTTCATGCCACTCTTCCCTTCGCCGCCCCAAGAACGTGTTGAGAGTTTGGGTTTAGATTTCCTCGAACCATTGAAGGTAAGCCAAACACATAGGTGCAGATATATTGTGGTAGCAACAAAGGACCTCACAAAGTGGGCAAAGGTGAGGTGCTCCCTAACAATATTGTCATCAATACAACGAGATTCATCTATGAGAAAATCGTCACAGGGTATGGTATTTCAATTCAGATCACAAGTGATCAGGCAGTAAATTTCATGAACCATGTCATTTGATTGATGACAACTGAATTTAAGATTTTTCAATCTTTCAAGTTCGTACCACCTAGTAGCCAATGGTCAAGCAAAATCAACGAACAAGGTATTGGTCTCAAAGATATATGTCTTGTGGCATCGAAAAGGAAGACGAAGAGGAGAGATTACCGGTGGTACTATGGGCATACCGTACGGAGTACAAAGTGACAATAGGACGTACCTTGTTTCATCTAATGTAGGGCAAGAAGCAATGGTGCCTACTGAGTACATGGTTCCCAATTTGAGCATTGTTGTCGAGAACCACCTCGATGATGCTAAACGTTTGAAAGGATGCCTCCTTACCCTCATCAAGTTGAACGAACGAGTGATGGCACAATGGGCCACAAAGGTCATGCAACACAAGTGAAAGTTATGACACGACAAGCATCTTTGGAGAATGAACTTCTGGTTATGGCAGTTAGTTTTCAAATATAATGGTCGCAATGAAATTAAACCAAGTTTAAAGTTCGTTGGTTGGGACCATATAAAGTAAGGGAGGTTGGACGCAATGGAGCCATTACAATTGCAATGCTAGATGACAAGACCATTTGAGAACCTATTAACAGCTCTAAATTGAAGATCTATCATAAGAGAGGACTCAACATAGCAGTAAACATGTCGGGATATGCCACTCACGTAGATTGGACAACTGGGAGAGATGAAGTACTAGAAGAAGACACAGTGATTAGGGATCAACCATATACACCTGATGAAGACTAGGTTGCAACTATAACATACCTTAAGGAAAGGTTGGTGAGGAAACATGTGGATGGCATTGTTGTACCGCACATCCACAAGCACTTGATGAGTGTTTGTTTTGACGTGTCTGTACTCTAGGTACAAATATTTGGGTATTGGAGATAGAGAGCACCATACGAGGGAATACAACAAGGGCAATTGGCCTATGAGATGATGAAGACGGAGAGAAGAAACATAAAGGAGGAACAAATCACAAATGAAGTGGAACCAGAGGAGGCCTAGGAAGAGGCAATCGGCTTGGAAGAATTTCAGGAAATGCTAGGCTCATGCCTCAAAATGATTGTAAAGCCAAACGACATGTTTATTGCTGAGTGGGATGGATACAACAAAGATATCGTCAAGTACTCTATTAAGAAAGGCAAAGAGCCCCCGCCATTACCAACCTCAAATTCACTCTAACAAATCATCCCCAACCATGCAAGACCACCAAAAATCAATGGGGGACGTAACCTGGTAACAACAATACAAAGGTCAATACATTGATGGAAGGTACAAAGGTATTCGACCTGCACCCCTACTTGACAAAGTTCTCGACTTAGAATATATTGGTACCTACTGTGAACATGAGTCTTACAAGAGAACACCAAGTACTTGTTGGCGGTGATATGCCTCTGAAGTCAAAGTCAAACCCCGCTAGGGACCTAGAGGGAAGAAGAGAAAAACTGAGGAGAAAGACAACAAACAAACCAAAAAGCAGATTAGTGAAGTAGACGTGGACGTAAGTTGAAGTTGTAGAAATTTGAAAAATTTATTTTGGAGTGGCGGAAGCAAAATAAAATAAAATTTAAAAAGGATGGACAAAATGAGGAGGAAAAGGCACTTTACTGAAATATTAAATTTAGTAAATATGTGAAGGAAAATTTATTAAAGCGCAAAGAGGTATTAGTAAAATACAAAAAATTATGAATGGAACAATAGATAAAATTATTAATAAGCAAAGGACTGTCGAAGTGCCAAAAATGAAAAATATTGTCAAACCTAAAATCAATTATATCAAGTGGGAATTCAAAAAGGTTTGGCATTATAAAAGTCGCTATTGGCAAAGGTCAGCTTCATTTCATACTTGCAACACACAAAGACCTCATGTGTCCAAGGTTGCATATGGCGTATTGGCAGAGTAGTACAAAGCTTCCAACCCCTTGTATCTTTTGGTGTACGAGTCAAGGTGTTGGCAATCCTTTCCAATGTATAGCAACATCAACTCCTCTACCCCACATGATACTTCTTTGTGCAACAAGTATAGCAAAAACTACCAACCTCTAAGCTATTCCTCGCTTGGCATGACTTCGTGGCATATTGGTACAGCAACAAAGGGGTTCATGCCACTTGCAAACTTAGGATATTATATGTTTAGTATAACTTAGTGACATAACAATTCCAATAGTGTGATGGCGCATGGTGAAATTAGTTTTGGAAACCCTCGCCAATTAAAAAGTAGCCAAGGCAGTTATTCCAACAACCAAGGAGAGTATAAAGTCATATTTCTCATTATCAACTTCAACACTGGCGACAAGTAGTAGTAGTAGTAGTAAAAGCAAAAAGTTAAGGTTTCAAATCCAGACTAGTGGTGATAGGATTACAACGGATACTCACGTGGGAGAACCTGACCAGCATTAACTGTCACACATGGTGGCATGTGGAGGAGATTTGCAAATTGAAGATGGTTCTTAGGCATGCTTAGGCCGACAAGGCAATATAAATGTCCCTCTAATGTACATAGTTTGAGCTTATTCTAAAGGCAATGGTGATTTGTTATGATGGGCACACACATAGTTCACTATACCCTCCAACAGGTATGATTTCATTGTGTCTTTCTAGCCGAAAGAGTTCACGAGAGTATTCGGAATACCATCACGAGGAGCCAAAGTTGCCAAGCCCCTAGGCAAGATGACGACTAAGCAGAAAGACACCCTCCTAAAACGGGTCTGCCACAACTTGATGCATAAGGAGTAGGATACTGTGTGGAACAATAGCACCAGCACAGGGGTTAGGGAAATTTAATGGTGACAACAAAATGAGATGTATTATGGGCATGATAAAGAGTCAACTCATAGGGGCGAGTCAGGCCTCCATCATTGCCATTAGGACGATGATCTACTTGATGATTGGGCTAACTAATGGGAATATATAAAATTGGGCATTGGTGCTCTCAGAGAAGATGCGAGAGTTTTTCGGCCTACAACATAAGGCCTTCTACATGGCACCGCACACAATTGGCCTATTCCTAGATGTCATCCACATTCGGCTATCGGCAAACAAGTGGGGTCATCTCTAGCCCCTTAGTTGTGTTGACCTGTCTAGGCCAACAATATTCTATTGGACTCATCTTGGCACACAGATGGTTGGAGATGAGCAAGCCTAACCCACCAAGAAGAGGCAGAGGCAGGAGTTTCAGCAACAGGAATCGAAGAGTGAGAACAGTGAAGAGGAGACCATTAAGGTGTCCTCTGTGAGCGAGTGCAGGAGATATGTCTCTAACTCTCTAGCTACAACTGAAGGGTATGATGATGATGAGGCGGAGGCAGTGGCTCTATAGAATGTTACTGGCACAACAGTTCTACCAGCTGCAACATTGGCAGCAGTGTTGGAGGTACCAGCAACCTCATTATCAAGTTCTTCCATTAGAAGTACCATTGTCAGTTGCGCCAACAATGGCAAACATAGTAGTGACTTTCTTTGGCGGTTCTTCCAGTAGTAGCAGTACCAATGTCTGTCCCACCAGGGGAAGTATCATCAGTTCCAGGAGCTTTAAAGGTGTCACTTTCGCCCGTAGCACCATTGTCAGTTTCGCCAGTGTAGGTACCATTGTCAAAACTGCTAATATCAATGGTTCCATCAACTAAGCCTCCACCAACAGAAGTACCAATTACTTTTGTGCCAGTTGAGGGCACTAACAAGTGTGAGAAGGCGATTGATACCTGGCTGCAGCTCCTGGGGATTCCTCCAGAGGTCCTGCCAGTTAAGTCTCCTGGGCTACTTCCAGAAGCTATTGCAATGACAAGGGAAGGTGGGGTGCACTCAGCACAAGAGGTACCAGGCCAGGAGTCACTACCAGACACGCCCCAGGGACCACTACCAGACCAGAAGACACTGCCAAAACCCACACTGGAACCAACACAGGCAATGGGCCAAAGTTTATATTACAATAGATTTATCATGTAGAAAATTACTGTCTATAGGCTCAGAAAATGTGTCAGAATTTCTTAATAAATACTATGCAGAATAAATAATAACCCCTTAGGCTATGGGCTATCTTTCCCACTCATATCTACACATATTAATTATTAGTTGAACAAACTTTTTAACAAATATTTGTGACGGAATTGGCAAATACAGAAATTTAGAACAATACATAATTCAGTTCTGATGCTTAACTATAGGGGGAAAAAAGTTCTTGAAACCATTGTATCCCTTGCTGTCTGCATGGTAGAAGAAAAATGTGGAAACCAAAACTTCAATCAAAAGAAGATAAGACGTACTAACCTGCATCCAGACAGTCCCTGAGAAGTGATACGCATGAATAGAAACCCTTTGTTCGAGGCAGAAGCACATTTTTGAGGATAGGCAAATTATTTTCTTTGGCAATCCGTTGACTCCTAAGGCATTTTTGTTCTCTGCATTCACATCAATAATTTAAGGAATATACCAGAATGGCTAGGAGCTGCCTAAATCAATGATAATCCCTTCCAAGAATTTATTTTAACAGAACCAGTTGCATCAATAGACTTCTTTGGGGGCTGTGATAGGAAAATCATCTTGTTATGTTGTCTTCTACATTTTGCAAATTAGAAAGACAAAGATGTGAAAGAAAATGCAGCAGGTACATTATGATTTAACAGTAGACAAGCTGAGAAAAATTAATTACGTAAAGTCAGTTCCCTCTGGGAAGATAATAAGCCACAGTGGATCTCGAGGGTCCTTGAATGTTGAGAGCATTGATTCTATGACAGGCTCATCCACCTCCCATTTCCTTTCAACCAATATGAACTCGAGAACATGGAAACCCCAACCAAAGATTGGTGCATTACGTACACTGCTTTTGAGTATATACTTAATGTAACCCAAGCGATCTTTGCGCAATGCAAGGTTCCATATGTACATCCAATCTACTTCTGTTCGGTGATTGCAAAGCAATACAACACGTTCCCTTGGAGGGACAGAGTCTCCAGCAAATACAACCTTTGTCCCATTTATCTTCTCGAACAAGAAAGGCCACATGGCTAACCAATGGCCAAACAAGAAGGATACCACCTTTCTACTATAGTGTACACTGAAAAGCCGCAGTAGCAAAAATGCAGGCGGGGCAAAGATAATCAGTGTCATAAATGCTGTGGAAACAAGAACCATTAAACAAAAAACCCCTCTTATTGCCCTTAGAAATGTTAAGGGCTTATGTGTTTGAACCTTCTCATTCCCCAACAACCCACTTGTTTCTGTATATCCTTCCATAGGATTCAAATCATTCGTCTCAGTTTGAAAGTGAGCCTTAAAAGTTCCATTTACTGTTGCCTTTTGCACAATATCCTTATGTGTATTGTTTGGACTGAATATCCCATCCAGCTGTTCATGACATTTACTTTCATTATCCATACGTACTTCCTCATCCATTATCTCAACAAAAACTATTAGGAACCTAACTCGCAAAATAGGATGTCAAACCACAGAGTTGCACTTCTTTACTGAATCACAGTAAATTTGTGCTTCATCTCTGCACTATTCTGCAAAAAATCATTGGACTGAACAATATCTCAGAGCCAGGCTGAGCCGATTTTCTGCAAGAACAAAAACAAATAAGAAAATTGCAGGATGATAGATGCGCCCATTAATATATAATCAAATCCAAGCAGAATAAGTATCCACATAAATACAGTACACAGGATTTATAAATCAATAGCACTAAACAAACAGGGCAAAGATTGACAGTGTTAGTGCTCATTACACCCAAACCACATTGCTACATGTGAGACAAACTTCATTCTTATTTCAGAAATATATATTAAGTAGTTCATAAATATTAAAGACGCTTATAAATTTCTTCTTCTAAATGGTTGCTTTTAAACTCTTTCCATGTTTTCTAACTACCTGTGACATTATTTAACTGAATTGTAATAAGTTCAACAATAAGTTGTGATCCATGTCCTTTCAAATTCTAATGTATGCTCTGAAAGCCAGTCATGAGGCAATGAAGTGCAAAAGATGGTGATTAAGCCATTAAATTAGTAGTGTATGTATCTTTGGAGATAGCTTTCTCTTTCATATGCAACACTTCTAAAACAGTCTTACCCTAAATTCAGTAGAAATCCACTCCAATGCTGGATGTTCTGTATAAAAATCCTTCTTATTTATACAGTTTGGTCTTCTATTTTTAAAAAAAGGTAAACTCGCAAAATAGGATGTCAAACCACAGAGTTGCACTTCTTTACTGAATCACAGTAAGTTTGTGCTTCACCTCCACACTATTCTGCGAAAAATCATTGGACTGAACAATATCTCAGATCCAGGCTGAGCCGATTTTCTGCAAGAACAAAAAAAATAAGCAAATTGCAGGATGATAGATCAGATCTTCAGCCCATTAATATATGATCAAATCAAAAGCAGCATAAGTATCCACATAAATACAGTACACAGGATTTATAAATCGATAGCACTAAACAAATAGGGTAAAGATTGACCATGTTAGTGCTCATTACACCCGAACCCACATTGCTACATGTGCAACAAACTATGTAAACTTCATTCTTATTTCAGAAATAAATATTAAGTCATTCATAAATATTAAAGATGCTTACAAATTTCTTCTTCTAAATGGTTGCTTTTAAACTCTTTCCATGTTTTCTAACTATCTGTGACATTATTTGACTGAATTGTAATAAGTTCAAGTGTTCAACAATAAGTTGTGATCCATGTCCTTTAAAATTCTAACTTATGCTCTGAAAACCAATCATGAGGCAATGAAGGGCAAAAGATGGTCTGATTAAGCAATTAAATTAGTAGTGTATTTATCTTTTGAGATAACTTTCTCTCTCATAGGTAACATCTCTAAAACAGCCTTACCCTAGATTCAGTAGAAATTGTTAAATACAGAAGACAAGCTTTCAACACAGGACACCAGCTACCCTGGGAAAAACCCTCTTAACACAGAGGGAAACAACCCAGCAAAATAGAAACTTGAATTATCTGAAGAAATACAATACTGATAAGAATAAGAGCTCAGCTGAGAGAAGCTCACTACACAGGTCAAACAGCTGAGTCTCTATCACTGTCACTGATATGAAAAACAAGTGATAGCCGATAATACACAGCTTATCAGGAAGAAAAATAGTAATAAACTGAGAACACACGATAATCTCAGACCACACAGCACAGCAACAAAAGACGCACTGAAAACTAATAGTGCGATACCAAAAAACAGCTCGCAAGAGAGAAAGACTAATCATCTTCCAAAACGCTCTACGCGTGAGAACATGGCTATTCCTCTTCAGAAGAGCAAACATTACCTCCGAATAATGAGAGTAACCGAAGCGGTGATGAATGCCAGCGGAAGAGTGCAGGTAAGAAGGGCAAACCGAAAACCATTGACCATACAGCTGTGCGGGCCCGTTAGTGATGAGGTGTGCTTTCAGTGTGCTTCCATCGTGGATGAGGTTCCAGATATTCCGAAAGTGCCATTTGTCATACTTAGGCTCTGCAGAGAATAATAAACCACGCAAGACAAAAATACTATATTCTACGACACATAAGAATGAGACAATTTCTAACTCTTAAATCTTCATTAATATATATGAGATATTTTAATCATATAAAGCTATAAGTTTAACAGAAATCCACTCCAATGCTGGATGTTCTGTATAAAAATCCTTCTTATTTATACAGTTTGGTCTTCTATTTTTGAAAAAGGGGGTTAAGAATAAGATTAGTAATTACAAAATGAGCTCATATTTGATACTTATGCCCCAAGTAAGGGTTCTCCTCTTCCTTTGTACATACAGGGGCTTCCACCTCTTTGTTGATTTAGAGGAGAACAATCTCATACCACTCTTGAGGAGGTCCTCTCAACAAAGAATGCTACTTGATAAGTATAGGCCACCTGTTCTTCCAATACCTTTTTGTTTTTGCATTGTTTTCCAATGTATGGATTTAGAACTACGGACAATTAAGTTCTAAGGACAAGTCTGAGAAGAACAGATAATGGTTAGTGGCTAAAGGCTAGTTCCCTAGATTAGGGAACAAATATTGTTGAGATCTTCTCTCCTATTGTGAAGATTACATCTTTCCAGCCTTCAATTTGTTGCTATTGTGTTTGATCTTGGGGTTCAACAATTAAATTTAGAGAAAACATTTTTGTATGGGGGTTTGGAAATCTACAATGCACAATAAGATCACTTTATTAGTGTTGTTAGAAATCCATAGTTTGCAACACATCTCTCTATGTAATTTAGTATGCAGGTTTGCAAACCGAAGTGCATTTTCATTTGTGTGAAAATGAAGCTTTGAATAGTATAGCGTTCTTTTGCACCATATGAAATAGAGAACATGAGTCACATCCTTTATGTGAGCTCCTATGGTTTGCACCAAACAAAAGATTGCTCAAGCAATGGAAGTCCTAAGCAAGTATTGTCTATTATAGACAAAAATTATTGCACTATGCCGAAAAAGGATCTTCAAGTATCTTTAAGACATGTTTGAGTGTTTGATTTTCTACTAGGGACAACATTAAGCAAAATAGTGGATATACAGGGATTCGTGGACTTTGATTGCACAAGAGATGTGGACAACGAGAAGTCTTCATGTAGGTATGTGTTTACCCTAATTAGTGGTGCAGCAAGTTGGATGAGCAAGGGACAATTTGTGGTTAATCTTTTGACTATAGGTAGAGTATATGGTAGCTACTCATGCCTATAAAGAGGAAATTTGGCTTTGGGGATTGCATTTGGAAATTGAGTTGAAAGTGGAGCTAGTGTGACCATCATAATGTCACCAACATGGCAAAGAATCCTACCTTTCACATGCGAATAAAGCACATTAATGTGTAAAATCTAGATTTTGCAGTTGCTTCGATGAAGACCTTAGGCACAAAGAAGTTTATATGATATAGCATAGTTATGGTGATATCTCTCCCTTACAACAAGTTTGATTTGTCTATGCTTGGCCCCCTGTGCAATGTAAACAAGTGGAAGAATGTTGGGAAAGTTGTGTACACCTTCAAATAAATATTTGATATTTTGTAAAGTTGTGGTCCATCTCAAAGTAGGGCGTCAGCCACACTTTAGTGACTGCAATATTTTCCTTAGGAGTTGTTGTATGAAACACTAGATAAATGCATTAATATTTAGGGTCATGGTTTAGTAAGCATGTGGCTTAATGTGCTCATGATTGAATATGTATGGTACATTGGGCAAATGTATTTAATGTGGGAGGCACATTGGAGAATTGCATTTTATTATTGGATGTTTTGTAAAGGACTGCATGAAGACAAATCATCTTGTGCTTGGATTGGATAAGGCATTTGGGTTCAAGCCAAACTTGGGGACCCACCTAAGGAGTATAACTTGGATACAAAATGTAAGAGTGTCTTAAAAAATAGTAATTTTTTCCATTCTTGTTTCTCTCTTGCCTATAAATTAAAAGGCTTAAAATTGAGGTCAAATACCATCTTGTACATACTCATTGTGAGTGAAGCCTGGTGCACACCTAGGGGCTTGTGCCACTCGTTGAGAAGTCCTATAGAGCATAGAGTAGGATGTATGGCTCTCATTTGTTCTTTCATTTGTCTCATGAGGAATGCAACAACAATTGCTCACTGCAATTAAAACAGGGCATATGTTGCATAGTTTCTTCGATGATTGAGGGTTGACTTGTTGTGTGTGTCTGTGTCTGTGCACCAAAACCAATGTACTCACAGTATCCTCCCTCTCTCACAATTTCTTCACTGATTGAGAGTTAACATGTTGACAGAGAGAGAGGGAAAAAATTATGTATCCAAGTTGCTGAGAATACATCGGTTTCAGTGCTTTGGAGGTTATGTTTTTTCCAAAAGCTCTCTCTCTCTCTATTGCCAATCAGACCATATGGTATTGGTGATTTATCTCCCTTGCCATTGTCAAATTTTCCACAGCTTACATACCCCTACTGGAGTTCAAAAAGGTCTATTTTTATATTGGATGGTACTGTGATCTCTCTCTCTCTCTCTCCAATCAGACCATATGGTATTGGTGATTTATCTCCTTCGCCATTGTCAAAGTTTGCCGCAGCTTACATACCCCTACTGGAGTTCAAAAAGGTCTATTTTTATATTGGATGTTATTGTAATTTAATCATTTCATTTTTGTTTTTTTAGGTGTGAGTGGAGTGTGCTTTTCACTATTGTGGACCACACTTGAAGCGCTTACTAATGGTATTTGCAAAATTGGCCACGACCATGCTAAGTATGTCAATGTTAAGAGGACTACTGGTAATGTTGTATTTTTCAGGCATGGTTTGAAAACCTTTGGGCTTTGCCCCTTCTAAACCTATTTAAAAAACCTTTTAGGTAGCAAGAAAAACATCAAACATTATGAATCAATGGGCTTGTAGTCAACCAATATAGATAAGATACTTTCAGGACTCAATCCTTCATTGAAACCCCTAAGGGCCATTTCTCAACATTTATGTTGTTTACTTTGTTCATGCAGGAGTCAACTTTATACAAATGTTTCCTGACCCTTCACTAGGTAGGTGAAAGGAACGCTGGTACATGAAAAGGAGACGCCTAGAAGCTCCTTCCACTTCCTAGGCAGAACAACTCAAAAGCATTGGGCTGCATCTTCTAGGAAACTGATATGTGGGTATGCACCCACACACAATGCAAAATCTATACCAGAGACTCAAAGAAAATCCAAGTAACCATGATGACACAAAGATGCTGTGCATCTCAATGGTTGAAACTTGATAACAAGTGCAGGTCTTGATTGAATTTTACAGAACAGCCCTAAGAAATCTTAACTTGGCATGAATATGGAAGGAAAACAAACTGCCAACAAGAATGGACGACATCCTGCAAATTTTGACCTCAATATAAGTACCAAGATAGCTGATGACCAAATTAATTGGCCCATCGTCCATGTGATGTTGGCATTTGTTATTCAATGGTGGCAGAGGCCCAATTTACAGAGAATCATTATAATAAGCAGAAAATGTGGACAGTAGGAATGTTCCTAACGTACAACGAGGTTTATTAGACATTTTTCCTTTAATAGGTTTCTGGCTTCTTTCAATATCCAGACTCCTTTGCTTGGAGACACAAAATAGCAAACTGACCAATCTGTTCAATGATAAGATGCGGCAACTAGAAAAGGAAAAGTTGGAATGTCCTCATTGGTAAAGCATAACATTTGTCACCAAACTGTGGCAATGTTTCAATACAGCTGTAATCGTTAAAACAAAAACAACAAAGGTAAATGGTATATATGGACACATTTGTACCATGAGCTAAGGCCTAAATAGTCTACTCCCCTCTCCTTACTTGGAAAAAGATGAACAATGACTGTACTTTACTCAAAAGGGGCATTCCAAGATGTGAACCATAATTAATACAGCTAAGAATAGTCAATAACCCAAATTAATTAAACCCACAAAATAACCGAGAGGATCAACCAAATCTACGAGAAAGACAAAGGTAACCGTCATGAAATAAATCCCCTGCTAGACTGAACATATGTTGTGATACTTGGGTTTGGAAGATTCACTATACCACATCTCCTAGAGATTATACTCATGATATGGCATACCCTTGTTCCTATGTTGCCCAACCCTATGTTATTTTAAATACTTACACAAGGAATTTTGTGTTCAGAATGACATCCTCATACAACTATGATCCTTTGTGGTAACTATAGTTGCAAATAAATTAAATCAGCAGTTGCAGAGTTTCCAAGCCAACTATTGAAAACAGTGGAAAAGCTTGCCAAACAGCATACATTGAACCCATATCCGAGCAGAGGAGACAAGATTCTGCCAATGTCGAGCAAAACGCGAGGCAAAAAATATCTAAGACAGTATCTCACACAATTGCAATAGATTCAACAATATAAAATATAACCAAAAGCGTCATGAAACCAATAAAAAGCAATTATTCCAATCATACTCCCATTGCAAGCAATTGAACAATGTGAAAGAACATAATACAGACAAACAGTTCTTTTCGGCAAAACATTCACATGGTACAGTGATTTCTCAAAGCACAAGAAAACGGCAAAATTTCAATTCAACCATGCCGCACATCTTAAATCTCCACGAAAAGAAAACCCAAATACTAACATATTCCATTTGTTAAATCTCAAGCCATTTGGTTTCATTGAGAAAAACAAAAGGTGGGTATCCGTTACTGACCTTATCCCAACCACAGACTCGTCAAAAACTGGTACTACAACAGAAGGGGAGATGGTGAGATCCAATATAATTGTCTCTCTTCTTTGTTGATTCCAAGCTTGTTTGAGTAGATCACGCAAACGAAAAAATACAAAAAAGAATGGTTGTTTTGTGAGGTTGATTCCGAGGAAGCCTGACCGCCATCCAACGCATCTGTGACCTTCAGCTTCCTTGGGGAAAAAACACCCACACTCCTATATCAATTTTTATTGCACATCGCTCTTCCAAAGTCAATTATCATTCCAAAAACAAATGAAAATGTCTACTTTCTGTCTTAAATTACTAAGAGTGGCCGTCCCACGCCTATTCAGACTATTCCTCGGATATTCTTGCATGTGTATGTATAGTTGGATCTCCTCAATAGTTTTATATATACTTTAGTTTAAAAATGAGTGAGAATGCGTTGACACGTCGTATCTAGTTGTCCTATGCACTTCCAGTTAGGCAGAAGCTTTAAATCTCACATGGGCTTGTACTTGTGTTTAGGCAGGGTTATTTAATAGAAGCTTTAAATCTCAATTCACTTCGTGTTCTTGATCAGTTCCTCAAGCCATCTTTTCTTGTTTAGCTCTACTATCATCTCTTTAAAAAAAGAAGAATTTCTAGTGGAGTAAAAGCAAATTGCAAATAAGCAGCAATTGCATATTATCAATATTGTTGAAGGTTCGAGAAAGAAAAATAATTATTTTTATTGTAATCATTTTTTATTTTATTTATTTTTAAAGTTTGAACATACTAGTCAAAATAAATTGTGGGCGTGTTTGGTGCATGGAATATGGGCTTTAATTCTGAAATTAGATTTTCCGACTATTGAATTCCATGTTTGTGTCCATCCAAACAAGCAGGAATTGGAATTTTGAAATTATAATTTTACGCAAAAAATGGGCATTTCATCTTCCACTTGAAAAGGTGGAATTAGAATTTGAAGCTCTAATTCCACTTTTCAAATGCCAAATTGTAGAATGTTGTCGGGTCCGCATGTAATGCATAATCTTTGGCGTATGTGCTTACCTTCCGTCCGCATTACTTTTCTGTGTTGGTTGTCCGTGTTACCTTCGTTTCTCATTTTCACCGTGCTTACCTTCTATCTATGTGCTATCCTGCAACTCTGCAATGTTGCAACACATTCATTCTAGTAAGTCATTTTTTGCATTTCTGTTCACTAGCATTTTTTGCGTGGAAGTTTTTAGGGTTTGAGGAAGACCCGTCTGGGCTATCTTTGTTTCAGGAAGCAAACTTTGGGCATGGCGAATTGGTAATAAAGAATGCAACGCATGCGTATTGGACGTGGCACAGGAATAACGATGGTGAATCGGTTGCAGCAAATCAAATTTTGGTTCAGAGCCTCACCACTTCAACAAGTTGTGCATCATGACATGAATTCTAAGAAAAGAAGAGGGATTATTCTTACTCATTGTGAACCCCTAAATTTGGCATACATTGTAATGGAGGAAGAGGGCTTAAACATTGTGTGTGCGACTATTGGACAGCAAGTATATCTCTATCACAGGAATTAAAATTCCTTATGCATCTTCTTAGTCATCTTTCGGGTGAGCCAAATAGGTCATCCCATATTCCATAAATCATTTTCAAGACTTGTATCTTCCAAAATTGCAGCATCTTCCGGAATTGACTATATTTGGCATTTGGTATTCTAGCAGCCAAAAGGACCCTAAGCTATTGCATGGGAACATGTCCTTACAATGAATATAATCATAAATTTGGGTAGGTTTTCATAAAATTAATTAGTTTACAATTATAAACAAAAATTTATATAAATCTATTTTTCATGATTCCTCTTACAATTAAGTGATATTATCATTCTAAAATTTAATAAATTGTTATGGTCTCTTAGATATTTTAAGAAAAAAAATTCATTAATTAAATTATGTTTACAAAATGAAGTATTGAAATTCAATAGAAAGTCATTAATCTCATATTGTTTTGACTTGTGTGGAGTTTCTCTCAATATGAAGCTTATTTGACTTACTACCCTATTAACAAAACATTTAGCAATTGTTGAGCTTTATGAATTATTAATTATTGAGCTCTTTTGACTCATCCATTAACTCAAAAACTATATGATCTAATGTTAGTTGTTTGTCTAGAAGTGACTTGAGATGATTAATTAAATATTATTTATTTAATTAGTAGTTCTACTATTTATAAATGAATTAGTTGATTTATTTAGTCAATTCACTTTGTATTATTCTTTTAAGCTTAAGTCTTCTAAATTACACTATTAAATGGTTTTCTAAAACTATTTAATTACCTTTTAATCATATGACTAGGTTTCCTATTCCAACCCGTGATCCACCTCATCCATGGGTAATGAAATTAATTTATTTAATTTATAAATTAACTATTTATCTTCAACAAGGTGTCCTTATTCAAAAGGGAAGGAAAAATGATGGAAATATGGCAGCAGACAACTAGGGGGAGAGGGAGGGGGGACGAGGTGTGAATCAGTTGTCTCAAAACTTAAACCTTAAAACCCTTATTTCAGATCTAATAAATTAAACTTGCATGCATAGATCAGAAACACATCCACAACACATAACACCAATATTTTTAGCGATAAAAGTTTGCTAAGGGAAAAACCTCGGTGGGGCTAAAACCCATAATATGACTATACCTTGTTAGAAGTATAATGTGAGGCCTACCCCAATGGTCATAGTTTAAAGCTTTGATTTCTAGTCAGACTTTTCAGTTGATATATTGATTTTGAGATACTCAGACATATGTTATTGTCTTTGAGGATTGATGAATCATATGCTATGTATATTCTGCATTTGATTTTGTTGATTTGAACACTTATATTGATGGTTTATATTTGATCTTGATGCACCTATGTTAGGTTTATCATTTGATGATGCAGCATATTGGATACATTAGATGATTATGATGAAAATTGATTTAAAGATACATGTTATGCACATTAGGATCAAATGAAAATATTAGATTATGTTATGAGGAATGCGTAAATGTAAATGCTTGTTGATGTGTGTGGATTTATGTTATTTACTTTGTTATATTATTGGACCTACTGATGTTTGCAATGAGTGTGCGTGAGATTGACCATGGTTCTAAATGCAGGGAACTTAGAGTGAAACTATGTTAAACTAAAGCCAAGGTTATGTCTAATGAAGAGACATGAACCTCGTTGTCTTGTGTTTTTATTCATAATAGTATTTGTTGAATGTTGCATTTAAATTAAGTTAACTTTTTGTGTTATTCATGCTATGTGTGAATGGGTTGGAATTTATGTTGTGTCACTTGACACACGGATGTATGAAGTGTTGGCATGAGTAACCCTTTTAACTAGGATAAGTATGACACCAACTAGAGAGTTAAGTTATAGAGTCTCCATATTTATCTAGGGTGTAGAAAAAATCTAGATGGGTCGAGGATGGATAAACTCGTAGGTTAACTTCAAGTAAGTTTTTGGAGGGTCTAGGAAGCTTCTAGAGGACAATTAGGGTTAAATTTAACTACCCCACTTAGTATACTAAAGGTTAGGGGTTAAATTTTGGTCATTAGAAGGCCCTAGATTGATAAATGAACCTTGGAAAGTACCCCCAAAGTCAAGATCTGAGTTAAGAGTTTTGAGAAATTGGGCAAGCCATCTTCTCAACTCCATTTAGTCTTCAGACCTTATTTATGAGGGGAGGAAGATATTTGGAAGTTATGGTAAAGGTACCTTTGCATTTATGGTTATACAGTTAGTGGTTGAGTAGGAGCCCTTTTAGGGAGGCTTTAGGAGTTTTCCTAGGTTGTTCACCCACTCTCTATTCTTAGAGACTTCTAGATTTGGAAGAGGAAGACAGCATAAAGGGGAAAATCTCATCTCAAAATTCTTATTGCCTTAAGCTTGGACTTGAGTTTGGTTTCCTTATTTAATAGCATTGAGTAGTTTTTCTTATGCATTAAATCTTGAGGAATCCTTTAATGGAGTTTATGTATTTATGTTTCAACTTCATGGGTTTCCATGGAGGTTCTTTGAAAAAGCATGTATTTTCTTTTGTGTTTAATTTGTTATGGGTTTGTTTAAGGCACACTCACCCTTGGGAGGGAAGAGTAACCTTGAAGGGGTGAAGGTAGAGGCTATCCATGTAGTGTAGAGTCTCTAATGTGTGGAGGGATGAACATGGGTGTGTAAGTCCCCATGATGCCAAACATGTCTAAGGCCTTTTTGGGGGTGATAAGGGTAATTTGATGGCATGAGGCCATGGTGTTGAGTATGTGGAAGTGGTTGTTATAAAGAAATGTCGAGCCCATATGTGGCCTATTATGCTTGTATTCTTTTATTATATTTTTGGCATCTCCTCATGTGGCAAGTCTTCTTCACCCCTAATGTTTCAGGTCTTTTAAAGGACTTGTAAATTCCTTGGGTTTGGACAATTTATATATTGTGCTTTTTTTATCATATGGCTATGTTTATGTGTTTCATGTTTCAATCTTTGTTCCCCTAGCTTGGGGGTGACCATGAAATGGTCTAGGTTGGGAGGTGATCGAGCCTCCATGGTCAATCTAGATTCTTATTCAGGTTCTTTCTTGGAGCATATGATGGGAACTTGGCTACAATTTCCTATTATATAAAATTATATCTCTTAGCTTCAAGAATATCTTATAACTTTCAAAAAAGTTATGTAAGTAAATTTTCTTCTATGTTAGTTTTCAAAGAGTGGAAGTTGTAAAAATTGTTATTATGAATATATGGAAAGAGATGATTATGTTCATTACTTGTAAGAAATTTTGTTGCAAATTATTGTCCTCAATAGGACTTATTGTTAGATCTTAGACAAATTTAATATTTAAGTTTCCTAGTATCTCTTTATTAAATTATAAAAATATTAAGTTGCAGTAAAAGCTTTAGAAAGTCATTCTTTAAGTTTTTGATTTCCTAGTTAATTTATTAAATTTTCATTTAAATGGTAAAGTTAGGAAACTCAACATATATCATCTTTTAAGAATAAATTCATGCTTTATGTGAAATTATTAATTGACATCTTATTCTTAATGCAAATTAGAAAAGGATTTATGAGATAATGGAGCTATACCCATTTCTAAATAGATTAAAAACTAAAGTTCTTAAAATGAGGTAGAAACTAATTTTATAACTTAGCAAATTAGTTCTCAAAAAAATTTATTATTATTATGCACATTTCTAAGGATATTTATATTTTCCTAAATTATTTAAACATAATTATGTCAGATTTATAAATTACATAATTATTTTCTTATGTTCTCATAAAATATATCAGGCAAATCTTCTCTTGTTCATCTTTTATTTATATATAATAAAATGATATTAGATCAGATTTTTAAACTAAGACTTTGAAATTTTAATACAATAGTAATTATATAAGTTTTATTTTAAAAAAATATATTAAAAATTAAATTTAATAATAAATTTGGGGGGGAGGGGGGGAGTTGGGCTCTACACGTCCCTCTCCCCAAATGCTTTGAGAGGTTGCAACCTCTAAAGAGAGGATTGTGCCCTCGGCAATTGGTCGCAGCCCTTAAGAGGACTGTGACCCATTATTGGGAAACACAACCCCAACCTTGGGGACCTGCGAGTCCCATGTGGGATCACAGGCCTCCCCAAAGGGACTGTTGCATCCCACCTCAATTTGGGGTTATTGGTTTAAATCAGCAGCAAAAATAAATATATTTTTTTAAGTAGAATGGTGATAGTATAATAGCAGGGAAAATATGAAATATAAACATCAACATTAGTTGTTGTTTTGAATATAGAATTAAAACTGGAAAAAAAAAAAATTTGAAAAATTAATAAAGTATATAGTTACAATAATTTAATAATTGTTGTTACTGTATAAAATAAGAAAAAGAATAAATTGTTTCATTTATATTTTTTTTAATCAGCAAATTAAGAGGCTATGGAAGAGAAAGATTTTTTAAAGGAACTAGAGGCAGCAATGAATTGTATTAAAACTAAAACCACACCAGCAATTAATCTTTTAAAAAAAGAGGTTGAAATTTGAATACAGAATAATTTAAAACAACATATTAAATATAACTTATCAAATATATATATATATATATATATATATATATATATATATATATATATATATATATATATATATATATATATATTTATTTATTTATTTATTTATTTATTTATTTATTTATTTATTTGACACACACATATATACACATATACATATACAAATTTATCTCCTTGCATCTTGATGAACTCCATTAATGAAGAGCTTCAAAAACTTCATCCTACAACAAACATGTAAGAAAATAAAAGAAATAGAAGAGTATATGAAATATAGAATTTAGATTTTTAGAAATTTAGATATTTATAGAATTTAGCTTTATGGATCTCAGATTTTTATCAAATTCAATTTTCTTGCATTTATTGAATAGATAAGAATTGATTTTTGTTCATTAATAATTTAGTAGCAAAGATTGGCTTTGGGTCTAAAGAGGAAACTTCTAGATTTTTCTCTTAGTTGTAATTTTTTACTTTAAAAGAAAGATTAAATTTATTTGAGTGACTTAGATTTTTGGATTTGATTGTCTTTTTAGATATTTTGTTAATATGTATTAAATTTTAATTGAGTAATATTTAATTAGAATCTATCATTATATGTGATGAGCCTATAATTTGTCATGTTTATATCATTTGTTATAATACTTTACCTCATGTTTATAATATCTTTTCAAGTCATTTTCGTACATTACCTAGATTTATGAAGCATTAACATTTGTATGTGTAGCTAGTTAATGCTAAAATATGATGATTTATTATGATAAATGGTTATTATTAAATAATAAATATCTTGAGATGATTAACATGTTGTTTGTGAGATATTTGAGTCATTTATATAGTTGGAAAGAATGAGAAGCAAGTTGACATTTGTCAATATTCAGCAATTGCTAGAAATGCAAAAAAAGTCAAAAATCAGTTTCAGTAAAATGGGCATATCTCACTCAATTCTTAATGAAATTCAAATTTTCTTAATGATTTGGAAAGATGAAAAAGATTAGAAAAACATGTTAAAAGGGTTTGATCTAATTTGGAATATTTAATAAGAAGCACTTATATGAAGTTGACTGAGTAAAAATAGTTGAGTTTGATGACAACAAAAACCCAGTCTTGGTAAAATGATCATATCTTCCACGTTTCTTAATGAAATCTAGATTTTCAAAATGAACTAGAAATATAAGGAGGAGAATAACCTAGTAAAGGAGTTTGAGATAACTCACAATAATAAATGAGAACCATCCGTTTGAATCTGGCTGTAAGAAAAGTGGAACAACAAATCAACAAACTTAGTCAAACTTCTTCTATTTATTGAAATTTGAGTTATAACAGAAAAGAAAGTTGGATATGATTTGTATTATATTTATGAACACAAAAAAAAATCCAAGAAATCATATTTTTCATAAAAGAGTCCAAACAAACTCTTTTTCCAATCAGTCAAAAAGATAAGTTGTAATAGGACTCTTCTTCTTAGTCATTGTTTTAGAATAAGTCTCTTCTTTGTTTAAAGGAATGATGAGACACGTGTTATATGGTTGTTAGGAAGTCAATAAGCCTATATATTCAAAATTAGAATCAAGCAAAGGAGGAAGAAAGTGGTATTTGTTCATTAGCTTTAGAGAGTCATCATTTTGTAGAAGGAAATTTGTAACAACAACAATAATTTTAATAGAAGTAGTTGATTACATTTTCATGAAGCATGTTACTTGTGTATGATGTTTTAATGACATATATCAGAGTTTAAATTATCTAAGAAAGGTCCACTTATGATAGTTTTTACCTTTGGTAGTTATAGAAGTAGAACACACAATAAACTGTTGTGTATTACATAGTTTCCTACAACCATTACTGTGCAGTTAGATTTATTTCCAACATTGTTATACTTTTAGTTTTACAACGATATAATAACTTAGATAATCTCATAGTGCATATACTTTACATACATGTTTCAAGTATATGTCCTCAGATTGACAATTTAAATGCGCCTTCATAGTGATGAGATAACTACTTAGCATGGATGTCCAATCCCTAAGTTATGGTTCTAAAGCCTAGTTATTAAAACCATTATATGAGTCCAACAATATGGATAGATTAAATTGAAATAAAATTAACATTTTTTATAGTAATTAAAGGTATAGTTATTTATTAAATTATTGAGTATTATAGTTAGAAGAATTTAGTGTTATTTTTAATACGCCTATTATCCATAATAATTAAGAGACCATTATAGTCATTGAGCCAATATGTTTCCTTTCAAATTTAATCATTTTGATAAATGATTAAATTTAAAATTTGAGTCTATAACACATTAATTTTTTGGCATCATTCTTTTTATTGGCTTTAATAAAGATTTTTAAATATGTAAGTTAATTAAAGTTACTTAAATTATGTTTAATATTTTTGAACCCTTGCACGGTCTTCTAGATTTAATCAATTAGACACTTAAATTAAAGTCTAGATTTTATGAATGAAACTTGAAGGTTTAGTAAAGTTAAACCTAGTCAAACTAATCACTCTAGTGTTCTTGCATCCATTAGTGCAACACCAGGGATTCCTACAGCCATTAGTGTAACACCAGATATTCCTGCATCCATTAGTGGAACACCAAGGATTCCTTGTAACCATTAGTGCAACACCAGGGATTCCTGTAGCCATTAGTGTAACACCAGAGATTCATGCATCCATTAGTGAAATACTTCATTTTTAGAAATTTGATAACTTGAGGGAGGTTGACGAAGTCAACCTTGGTCATGATACCCCTTAAACTTATTTGAGTTATGTACTCCTTTGATCTTTTTAATTGTAATTGTTTGGATATCATAGATTACTTTGTTTTGGATATCATAGATATCTTTTTAAACTTATTCTAGCATTCAAGCGTTCAAGTGTTCAAGCATTCAAGATCTAATTCATCAAGGAGATCCATTAGTAGCCATTGAAGGATTCAAGCTCTATGGAGCCCTCTTGTTGAAGATTTCTCCATCCATTCAAGCTTCTACCTATTCTAAGATCCATTCAAGATTGGTGTTGAAGATCTAAAGATAATTAATTTGAGACATCATACATCCTACAATTCTACATCCATTTGGAGCATCCATACTTGTGGATTCAAGGATTCGAATCCTTCACAAGCATTTCAACATAAGCAAGGTAAATTATTTCATTTACTTTGTTTATTACTTCAATTTCAATTATATTTCAAGGTTAATTCCAAAACTGGGTTTGACTAAGGCAAACCCCTCATCCAAACAATAAAACCATCATTCTCACGGGTGTAGGTGTGGAACAATGAATTATAGAGCAGATTCAGATACCCTTTTTGGAAAACTTTTAGGATCCACGAACAGAATTTATGTTGGAGTAGTGCAGGTCAAGGTCGACATAAAGGGGTCAAGGTCGACTTGGTTCAGAAAAGAAAAAGATTTCTGGGTTTTCTTCATCTATATGTTTTGATTCCAGATCCGCTTGCAGAATTTACAGAAACTCAGTATAGACACCAAAAAATAATAATTTCTAGATCTTCTATACTTTGAGGTTAGTATTTGTCTTCAATTAAGATTTTAATACTCTCTTCCAAAATGGGAATGTAAGGTTTTCCTCTTTCTTCTTATTACTAATCAATTGATTCATGTATGCATTGACCATTTTCTTATGGTTAATCAATTTGGATCTTTCTTTTGGGAATTTAGGATTAAGAATAGAATCTTACCTTCCCCAACTCTTCTATATATAAAGATCATTTATTTTCTTTACATTTTGGCAAACATTCATTTTTCATATCTTAAAATTGGGAAACACAGTTCTGTTTCTTACTTGTCCAAGAGACTAATTTATTTCCTAGAAAGAATGCACCACCACGTGTACTCTTTATGTCATCAACATTTCCAACCCAATCTACATCATTGTAAACTTTCAGTTTAAACTTTTCATTCTTCTTGTAATACAATCCATAATTGTATGTTCCTTTAAGATATCTCAATATTCTTTTCACTACCATCATGTGGCTCTCTTTAGGATTTGCAGAAAATATTGCAACAATCCAAACTGCTAGGGCAATATCTGGTCTACTATGGACAACATATTGTAGCTTTCGAATCATGGATCTATACAAGATTTGATTCACTTCAGCTGTATCATTGGTTTTACATAACTTTTGTCTAGTAGCCATAGGTGTACTTACTAGTTAGGAATCTTCCATACCAATAGTTTTCAATATCTCCTTGACATATTTAGACTGAGTAATATAGATACCTTTCTTCATCTGATAGACTTGCAAACCAACAAATAATTTGAACTCACCAAACATAGACATTTTAAATTTAGTTTGCATCTCATTTGAAAAGTTTTGACATAGGGAATCATGTCCTCCAAATATGATATCATCAACAAATATTTTAGCTAAAAAAATTCCTTTAACTTTTTCAGTCTTCATATACAGATTGTTGTTATTGTTATACACTAAGTTTGCACCCTTGTTTCAAGCTCTCTTGGTCTTGATAACTTAGTATAACATGGGAATCATCTCCAGGTTGTGGGACCTATGCTAACTGAGATGAAACCTCCAGGTTCTAGGCTAGTTCCTCTTGGATAATCACCTTAATTTTCTTTTGCACATGAAAAATAAATCTTTTGAGGGAAAAGGATAGAAGGAATGCATGAAAGGGAAAAAACCTAAAAGCAAACTACCTACTAGGTGATACACTGAAATTAGGGTTTGGATCTCAGTATAGAGGATGAAATTGATGAATAGACTTAGGTCTAAGAGATCACAACTCACTGAATAGGCTTGCATAAGTATTTCATAGAAGGGTCTGTAACAGAAATAGGCTATTCAGGGAAAGAGATGATTTCACAAACAATAGCATTACTGAGGATTTAGACACAATTTATGACCTGCAAACAAACATTCACTTCTACAACTCGACATAGGAATGAGACAAGATTGTTAGGGGGTTGAAGTATACCCACAAAAGCATTCACATCCAATCATCCACAATAACACACAATAGTTGCAGAAAGAGAGAGGGATCAGGAACCCTAAGATATCACTGAAAACATCATATACTTTAATCCAATAAGAGATAATCCAAACAAGGAAGCATAGGGACATGAAGGATTGTCACAAAATACCTCTGCAATATTTTTATTATCAATGGGAATTTTACAATTGTATAAGCTAGAGGGTAGAAATGATACCACGGATGACCCTTAAGAAAAGATGAATTTTCCTTCTACAATTGTGAACTCTTCTTTTACAAAAAGTCCATTCTGAGCTCAAAAGCTCCAAAAATACAATATATACATCCTCTTGCACACAGGCAGGAGTCAAAACCTAACTAGGGTTGCAGATTTTACATGAAAGGACCCTCCCTAAATCTGTCAATTCTGATCATAAATACAACTCTACAAAATCATAGCTAATCAGATATTCATCTTTGCATGCCCATCCCTGTACTGAAATCAACCTGCGGACAAGCAACCCTGCCTTCACTAACTTTCCTACAACAAAGTCACACCATGAATGCACTGATTGGTACTCTCAGAGAATAAGAAATGACCAAAGATGGCCGCCTAGACCTTTATCATCATCTTCCCAACTGCAAATGTCCTGTAGACATAAATTTTCTAGCTACCTCGCTGCTTGTGGTTTGCAAATCAAATGCTGGCAGAAAACCCTTTTAAACATATTTGAATTTGAATTTTAACGACTAATAGGTCATTTTAAAATGCAACCATTGATGTCTTTTCCTTCCCAACAAATGGATGGTCCAAATCATCTTTGGATCAGTCACAAAACCCTTTTTAAAAAGTCTGAGTGCACATTAGAAAGTCTCGACCAATAAGCATCGAGCATGTCAGCATATTTACCAGCTTGGACCCACCTTGACCCCTTTCTCTTTTAAGTTATTCGGTGACTACGTAAACGAAGACCTTTCTCCAAGTCGCAAAAAACTTTCAAGCTTGGGCCCATTTATGCCACTTGGCATTCTTTTATTCACTCCGGCCACTCCATCAGCAAACACCTCGGCAAGCTCTGACAATAGACCCACTCAAACTGAGATTCCAATCTAATGGCAGGCGCATGATCTCATGACCACTGAATATTCCTTCAGATCATACACCCACCGTAGATCATTATTAATTCGTGACCCCACTGACACATCAGTCCACCTGGAAGTATTCATTAGCACGCGACAACCAATCACATTTGAGCAAGTCAGCATACCTGGAAACACAGTCCCATAAATTTTCTCTTTACTTCGACCAATAAGAAGCTGACAATCATCCTGACTTGGCACTGGACCCACTGACAAGTCTAAACACTTGGCAAATCTAACGGCTGGCACATGATTGCATGTGTCAGAAAAGCCCTTCACAAAGATACGCCAGTCATTGATCTTTGTCCTTCTGACATCCCTACAGACATTCTGACGTGGCCCTACTATAGCATCCAAGTCATCGTTATGTGGACCAATGAGAAATGAGCACATCATCATCCGAGGACCCACCTGCAAGGCTTTGACAATAAAGCAAGATCGATGGTCGACGCATAATCTCATGGCTCTGACACAATGCATGAGATCATGCGCTAGTCGTCAAATCAAAAGGAAGCCAATCTATTGGGCCCGCTCTGACAAGCTTTACAAATCATCACCTTCGGCCAATGAAAAACTTCCACATGGGACAATGTGGCAATGGACCCACTTGACTTTGAAGCGTTGTAAACTTGGAAGATCTAACGGTCATCTTAAGATCTCATGCTCTGACAATGGTCTATGTGAAGATACGCCAACCGTTAGATCCTTCTAACTGGGACCCCACTAAAGTGATCACCAAAAGACTTAGCGATTGCGTGACTGAAGAGAAGGTAGTCATCGTCGAGTCACAAGATACTAAGCGGTAACTGGGAAACACTTAGCGATTATGAGAATCATTGTATTTGCTAAGCCATTGAATAGAAAAGGTGATCACCAGAGAAAGTTAGAAAACTCGTGACCAGCCAATAGAATTAAAGCGCACATGGGTATTTGGGTCTTAAGTGGCCGAGATAAAGTAACATGAAAATAGAAAACAGCCTAGGGTTTGCTAGGGTTTTTGGAATATAATGGCTAGTTTATGAATTTTTGACTGTAGACCAAGGAATTAGGAAATTTGCAGAGGCCAGGAAACAAAGCATGAGGCCATGAAATTTTTAGGGATGCCCGATAGGGGGAAAACAAATATTTTGGAATAGGTTTTAGCCAAATTTGCATGTACATGGAAATTGGGGTAACAATTATCATTTGTCCTTACAAATCCAATCTTTATCAAATAGTTGTGCAGTCTTTCATACCATGCTTTGGGGGCTTGTTTCAATCCATATAGAGCCTTGTGTAGCTTGTAAACCATATTCTGATTGCTTGGATCAACAAATCCTTCTAAATGATCAATGTATACTTCTTCTTTTAATATCTTATTCAGAAATGCAGACTTGAAATCCATTTGATAGACTAACGCAAGATAGGTAAGGAGGATCTAATTAAGGACAATCCAAACTTGCAACCAAACACTAACAATGCGGAATAACACAACAAGATAATGTTTTCAACTAAATTTTCATTAACATGTTTGACTATAAGGCCTTCTGAGTTAGGGCCAAATACAATCACAAAGTATTTATGCAACCTCCTAGCTAGTCTAGCTCTAAAACAATTTAGCAACTGATGGAAACCCTAAGGCAGATCTAAAACTGAGCTTACAAGCCTCCAAGAAATCTCCTTGTCTCCAAGCATGCAAACCACTAGCTCTGCTATTACAACTATCAAATAAACAATCTGATCTTCAAGATCTTGCAGGATCCAAATCTATCCTTTTATCCTCCCAATCTATTGCCTAAACACTCCTTAAATACATTTTCTCAACCACAAGTCGGCTAGAAGAAATAATTAACTCCTAAGCCAAGTCAGCTTCTATTACAAATAAATATTAAATGCAACAATAGTCGACTCTCAAACAACCTCACAATAATTAATTCTCCATGTCGGCTTCTAGATCTACATAGGAGAATACAACAAAAGCTACCAACAATAAATGCACCAAGTCAGCCAACCAAATCTCTAAGAACTCTAGTTAGTAAACCAGAACTACCGAGCACACCAAGCATCACTGAGAAAGTATGTCGACCGAGCACCACAAGCATCATCAAGTACAAGTTCCATTGAGTGCCAGAGGTTTCATCGAGTTCCTTCAATGACTGAGCTTCCTTTATTAACTAAGACCATCGGTTAAAGTTGCAACCGAGTAACACATAACCAATTCAACTTACCACCATGCAGATTTGTTGAGTACCCTAGAATGCCCCTACATTAGACACCCTAGGTTTGAAAAGATATTCTCATAGGCTGGAAGAACATCTTCTGGGATTCAACACATAAACCCCAAACTGGTTCTTCACATACAAGCCCTTCAACTCTTCACCTTGCATACTCTTCCACTTCTATTTCCTGTCTTTTCAAATCTTTCATTGATAACACACAGACTTGTTCTCCATACTAATCAATCCTTTCGGAATTTCTTAACTCATCTTGGCTACCAAAGCTTAGGTTTTTCCTACCAAGTGTTGTATCCAACAAAGGCATTAGGGAAAGCTTCATGTTATTCTTCTCAACAATAAACACATTCTTGACACAATCATACATAGCTCTACAATCATACTGCCAAGGTCTACCGAGCAATATATGACAACTATTCATCTCCACAATATCACACAACACTTGATCCTTATACTAGCCAATCTGAAAATCAACAAGGCACTGCTCCCTTGCTTCTAGAGTATGAACATCTTGTAACCAAGCAATCCTATAAGGATAAGGATGTCTCATTCTCTTCAAACCAAGTTTTTGAACCATATCCTTAGCAATAAGGTTATCAGTACTACCACTATCAACAATTACATCACAAAGTTTACCTCCTAACTTGCACCAAGTTCTGAACAAATTAATCCTCTAACAAGGTTCCTCCTTTGCACCAAGCAATGTTCTCTAAACTAGCAAGTTCTCAGATTTAGGTTCATTCTGAATGTTCTCATTTACTACAGCAATCCTTCGGTCACCAAATTTCTTTTGTGTACACTCAAAATATCTATGTCCTTCACTAGAATTATAACAAATGCCCTTAAAGATAACCCTACCTATCTTCTTTTTCAATTCAAAAGGTTTTGGTTCATCTTCAATAGTCAGTTTATCCTTCACTGAGTGATCAATCTTTTCCTTCCCTCGGGGATTACTATGTTGTCTCCTCTTCAACTTATCTTCTACCTTCAGAGCATATTGATAACCATCTTCAACCGAATCAATCTTCAGCATACCAAGATCATCCTGAATATTGAATCTCAAACCATTCACATACCAAGCTACCTTTTCTTTACCAAGTTCTTTGTGTCCAGACTGAATAGTCAATTTATAGAACTCCTCAGTATAGTCCTCCTTAGTCAAATATTTTTGCTTTAGATTTTGCAACTTCTTAAACAAGTCAAGCTCATAGTCGGTAGGTATGAACTTAGCTTTCAATTTAGTCACTATCAACCTCCACCGATTGATCTTCATTTCACCTTCATCTTCTCTATCTCTTTGTAATTCTTTCCACCAAAGAGCAACATGTCCTTTAAACTTAGTCTGTGCCAATCTTACTCTAAGAGGATCTTCAATTTCTTCAAGCTCAAAGAAGTCTTCTAATTCACCAATCTAATCAATCAAATCCTCAGGTCTCAAAGTACCAAAGAAAGTAGAAACTTCCATTTGGTAACTAGTACTTAACCGAGCTCCATATCTATACAACTGACCAGTTCTATCTTCACCAGATCTATCTCTGTGGTCATCTCCACTAGATCTAGCAGCTTCAAAGTCTACAGCAACTTCCTCATAACCATCATCAGTACCAAGATTCCTCGGCATACCAGCAATAGATCTCATGACCTCAGCGATCATGCCATTCTTCATCAATTCCATCTCAGATATGAAATCAACTTTAACCTTCTATGTAATCTTTGATTCCACAACATCATAGAAATCTGCAATCGCTCTAGCGTCCAATCTTCTTGAAGGCATCCTTCAATATTTTCAAAAACCCAAAGCAATAAATCACCAACTAAGGTCCTAGTGCAAACAACCTCAACTTAGAGATCGATTTACACACTCAAGAACTTCAAGCTCTGATATCGCCTGCCGCAAGATGTGAGACCTATCAAATAGTCATATTTGTACTACCTTATTTTCACGCTTTCAGTACTTATTTCACAGACATACTTGACTATTTGAGACACTTATGTATTTGAGGATCTGTTGAATCCTATGTTATATGTTTTGTACTTGATTATGTAATTAGGGTATACTCGAGATACTATATGTTTTGATTCAGTTTCAGTTATGATTATGTTACATATGATGTTATATAATGTTTAAAACTATTGTGATGGAATGTTGGTTTAGGAAATTGAAGTTATGCTTAGTTGATTCATTTACAGACATAGTTTTATACCATGCAGTATTGATGATGTATTATGTGTATATCATATTGATTGGACCTACTGATGTGTGTAATGAGTGTGTAGGATAAGTTGACCATGGATCTAAATGAAGGGATCCAGTATTGGAACCTATGTTTTATACTATGCATTCCAAGGTCCTCTTTGTATAAAGAAATGTAGACCTCGTTGTATAGTATTTATTTCATAAATGTGGTTTGCATGTGTATATTAAACTTAGTTAATGTTTATGTGAATTAGCCATGTCATTAAATTTTAAATTAAATGAGCCAAATTCAACAAATTGTAGCATATGTGTTGGCATGGTTAGTAATTTGTAATTAGTTGGGTCAAGGGCTTTAACTAGGAGATTACCTTAGGGTAGAATCAACTTACCTTGGGTTGGGAAGTTTCTAGATAGTCAACCAAGACCTGAAATTCGTGTGTAAACATTAGGTGGAGTTTAGGAGGGCCATTTGGGCTCTCATAGGTTAACTGGGGTCAATTTTAGCTACTCAGGTTGATATCTTAGGGGTTAGGGGTCTTTTTCAGCCCATTAAGAGCCTTAAAACTCATTTATGACTCCCCTAAAGTCAAGATTTCAAAGTTGGGCGGATTTGAAGAGTTGTGAGGTTTTGGTTAACCTCTGTTCTTCTTCCCAAATTTGCCTTCAACTCCATTTATGGTGAAGGAAGGCAAGTGAGAAGAAGGGAATGGAAGTTTCTTCCTTTCTTCTGATTGGCTCCTAGATTTTAGGAGTTTGGCCTATTTAGGGAAATCTTGGAGAAGGGTTTAGTTGCTCACCCACTCTCTAGATTTGGAGACCACTCATTCTGGAAAAGCTTAAGAAAGAGGCTAGTTGGAAGGAATTTTAAGGTTTTCAGATTTTCAACTTTTTCTTGGATAAAGGTAGGCCCTTGTGTTATTTTTGTTATTTCTTGCATAAGTTTGAGCTTGGAGCTCCATTAATGGAGTCCATGGCTTTTATGGTTCATGTTTTAAGATTTTCATTTTGTATAAATGTTATTTTTCAATTCATAATTTCATTTTGGGAAGGGATTCTTCAAGGCTTACTCACCCTAGGGAGGGTGAAGTAACCTTGAAGGGGGTAGTAGGAAGAAGACCCAGGTTGTGCAGAGTCTCCCATGCATGAAGTGATAAAACATGGGGTTTCATGATACCCATGATGCCAAGTATGACCTTTGGGAACCTTTGGGGGGGTATAAGGAGATTAGACCACATCTTCTTGAAGATGGTCATCCCAAGTCCATGTGTGGCTTGAGAAATTTGTATCATACTATGGCTTCTCCACTTGGTAGTCCACCTCTACCCTATTTTAGGGAGGCCTCTTGGAGGTCTTCCTCTTGTTAAACCATGTTGGGAAAATTTGTTGAAGAGTGTTTATGTTGTCTTTATCATTCATGTGTGAGTTTTGTCTTTACCCTGTTCCAATTTGGATCCCCTAGCTTGGGGATGGCCATGAAATGGCCTAGGTTGGGAGGTGAGCCTCCATGGTTAACCTTGCATAAACAAGTACCCAGCTGGTTGCAGGGCTTATCAAATTTGTGGACTTAATTGAATTTTTCATTTTGAGATTATTGTAAATCTTTCCCCTTTTAAGTTTTTGTTATAGTTAGGGATCGGGGATTCCTTTGTAAACAATGCTTCAGTTTTGTAATCATTTGAGGATATTTATCTTAGAAAAATGAGGGATTCCTTGTAAATTTAACATTTGAAATTATGAATTTATTGTAAATCTATTAATGGTGAAATATGGGAAAAAAAAGAGATTATTTTGTGGGTTAATTTTAATAAATCAATATCGTCTTAAGTAAATTGGAAATTTGGAGTTCAGTAAATATCCTTAGCAATTTGAACAAAAGAACCTTTCGATATTTCGATGCTTAAAATTAATTTTATTATATCTTATGTTATAGAAGATTGAAAATGATTATGTGGATAAATAATTTTATGTATTGTAAAATATATTTATGTTGAGCCAAAAAAAAAAGAGAGAACAATTAGTTTTATAGTTAGAGTTTTTTTTTGAATTTTTTTTAAAAAAAATCTAATTGTCTAAAACAATTTTTTTGCGCTCCAATAGATTATGCATAATTTATGCATTCCTATTATGCAATTATTTTTTTAAAATTAGTTTTCCTAATATCCCCTGTTTGGAGATTCAGGAAAAAAAATGTTACACCAGTAAATAATAATAATAATATTTTATTATATAACAAGCTTTGTTTAAATGGGTTTATTAAAAATGTTATATTAAATAAAATAAAAGAAAAATAAATTAATAAAGTAAATCTTACGTTTAAGCGCATAGCGCTGTTGACTTTTTAAGAAAAAAATTAATGGAGGTCGGGGGCAGGTTGAAGCCCCAACCCCCAAACCCTCCTTCGTGTTGGAGCGCCAACGGAGGCCGACTCCCATGTGCCACCATAGTGTGGTGGGTGGGAGCAGTGCTCGACACTGCAGCCCCACCTCTTCCCACCACCATTGTGACCTACGCACGTGGAAGACCACCATCCTCCTCGCCCTTCCTCCGCCGACATTCTCGGCCCTGCACATGAGCAGCCGCAGGGGCTTGCATTTAAACAAAAGATAAAGTTCGAGGGGGCTATAAATATAATATTTTAGCATGTAAAAAAATAATAATGATTTCCTTAAGTTTCTTCAATATTTTATTATAATGCAAAAAGTTTTTTTAATTTTAAAGTTTTTTTTAATTTAGTGGTATAAATGTATTTAGAAATAGCATTTGTATTTATAGATTCAATTTTGGATTTAGATAGTTTTAAATTATATTTTAGCTAGATAAATAATGTTAGGAAATAAACATTATTTTATTAGCTTGACTATAGCTTTAGATTTAGTGCTATTATATTATGTGAATATCATTTCTTTTTCAGAATTAGTATGGTGATTTATTTTGTTTATAAGCTGGTATATTTATAAGTTAAATAATTAATCTAACATTTGTAGTTTGAAGCTTTATGATTTTTAAAGCTAAATGCTTATCATTTAAACTAAGATAGCTTGTACTTATTTAAATTTGAATTTAAAAAATATATATAGATGTTTAAAGCAAAAATGTTATAAATCTAGTATTATGCATAAATTCAGATTTGTTAAAATTAAACTATATTAGTTAAATCTAATTAAATATTAGATTTAGTTTTAAAACACCATTTATGTAATTAGTTTTATTATTTAAGTCAATAATCTTATTGACGTAGATTTATTTTAATATGGGCTTATTTATTTGAATAATAGATATTTATTATTTACTTGTTCAAATTAATCATGCCTATAATATAGTTAGTCTTTTAATTTAATTGGAACTCATTTGAATAGGAATATTTTATTAAGGCTATTATAGATCACTATATTAAATCGATTTAGTTATTTTTGGTTAATCTTTTATCGTCCTTGGGCCTTGTCAAGGGTTTTTATGACCTCTTTAGACTTGAAGGCCAACTTTCATGCACAGTTGACTTTTGGTCAACTCTAGACAAACCTGTGACAAGCGTCTTGGTTTACATGCACAACCCTTATCGATTGTGTCAATAACTTTCGATGCTTGATTTAAGCCGAATTAATGCACAATTGACTTTTGGGTCAACTTAGTCAAACCTTGGACATCACCTCGGTTTGCATGCATTAATCTTTCCCTGGCATGTTTTAGACTTAGTAGAATCTTTGTAGGGTGTATTTGGGCATGGTTGACTTTTTGGTCAAACTTAGTCAAACCTTGGACATCACCTTAGTTTGCGTGCCCAAGTATTCCTGGGAACTTTTTGTATCCTTTTAGCTTGATGGCACATACTTTGATGCATGGTTGACTTTTGGTCAACTCTAGTTGACTTTTAGTCAATTGTCTCATTTTGCGTGCCAATCGAAGCTAGTAGTCCAGGGAACCTTATAGTTTGGTTTAGAGCTCTTTTATGAGGTTTGACTTTTGGTCAAAATTGGTCAACCTTCTATGGTTGACCCCTTGGGAGTTGCTAGAAACTCTAGTGTAGTCAGTCATCAGTTTTCCCTCTGCACCGTTTTGCATGCACGTAGAGACTATCGTTAGTTAGAATTCTTTTCTTAGATGCGTTAGGGTGCTTGTTTAGTAGGTTTTAGAAAAAAAAATTGTAGTTTTGTTTTGCTCAACTTTTGGGCATGACATTTTGGTATCAGAGCACGATTTAGTTAACTTTGGGAACTTAACTCGCTTCATAATTGCTAAACTTTTGTCTTGTTATGTGTGCAGGATGCCTCCACTCACCTGATTAACTCATAGGCGTGTCTCTTTATCTTGTGAAGAGGTACAACCAGAGGTAGAGGTTCGAGAGGAAAATCAGGCTCCACCTCCTGAACCACCTCTCAATACAAATGCAGAGTTACTTCAGGCCTTTCAAAACCTTGCAGGACTCATTCTTGATCATATGCCTCTAGTTGTACCCCAGAATGTACAAAAGGGTATGGAAGGACGTGGGTCCTCAGCTAGGGAACGTAGTAGGAGTCCTCCTTCTAGATTTGTAGAGGTTCAGGCCGAGCCAGAGGTTGGTTCCATCAGGGGACCAGAGCCTCCACCCAGAGATGAGGTTTGCATATATGAGAGACCACCTCCTGATACAGGTGATCAGATTAGAGAGTTGCTTCGACTTAACCCTCCACCTTTTTCAAGATCTATTGAGGGTACAGAGGCTAAATCTTGGCTTATAAGCCTTGGACGGTGCTTTGGATTATGCCCTTATGGGAGTAATCTTAAAGCACGCATGGAAATTCATCTTTTGCGAGGGATGACCTCCACATGGTGTAGACATGAGGAGTTTAAAGGTCTTATTTATATGGACACTCTCACTTGGGAAACCTTCTTGGAAAGGTTTAGGGCTAGATATTTGTCAGAACAGTTCAGGCAGCGTTGTATAGATGAATTTCATGACCTCTAGCAACGAGGACTCATAGTGGCTCAATATGAGAGCAAATTCCTCGAGCTCCTCCCTTATGTAGAGTATATGAAGGATGAGAAACTTCAGGTTGATCACTTTATCAAGGGATTTAACCACACCTTATCCAGCATGGTACGCATGTCTCCACCAGGAGACTTATGCTACACAATTGAGAGAGCAGTCATAGCTGAGGATATTAATAGATCTTAGAACTGTAACTCCACACCTCAAAATTCTAGATATCAGAAACCCCCTTGGAAGGGTAATCATAGGAACAATTCAGGGAATTTTAAGACCCCATAGCCTTAGCAACATTAGTCTCAGCTAAGTCAGGCACCGAAGCCACCACAGGGACAACAGGGCTCGAAGCCCAACCAGTGGAACTCTTAGGGTCCTAAGAAGGGACAAAAATCTTAGGCCCCTTATACACCCCCATCACAGTAACATCAACCCTATAAGGGAGGTTATAGTGGGTCTACTTAAACAAGAGGATCGCAGTAGTCCATGCCTCAAGGTATTTAGGTTCAAAATCATGGATCGTGTTATACTTGTGGTGCCATGGGGCACATATCCAGGGAATGTCCTTAGAAGGGCAATCATCGGGTAGCAATGTCCGAGCCTACCATTGGGGACATGGGCCAGTCCCACAAAGTGTTTGCAACAGTTAATAACTGCTAGGCTGAGCATCAGGCTACAGTCATCGAGGCATCAGGTATGATTGGAGGTAGTGCAGTTTCTATCTCTTTTGCTACTGGAGCTACTGACTCCTTTGTTCCTCCATTGGTCATGGAGCATTGCAGGCTAGTGGCAGCTAGGCAAGATGTTAGATGGGAAGTTGAGTTAGCTTCAGGAGCTAGAGTATCTATTACCTCTTTGGTTAGGAAGTGCCTGATTCAGATTGGTGGTTTGACCACCTTAGCAGACCTCAGAGTCACACCTCTTGGATCTTACAAACTAGTTCTTGGCATGGATTGGCTATATGCACACAAGGACAAACTAGATTGTCGTAAGAAGTTGGTTGAATACTTGGATGATGATGGCAATGCTACTATGATTTATGGAATCCAGAGGCCTGTATCCATTCGTATGATCTATGATCTGAAGCTTAAGCGAAGCATGCGAAAGGGATGTCAGATATTTTCTATCACCATCAGTGATAGGGAAGATGAGGCAGAACAAGAAACCTCATTGGATGACCATCCCATCCTACAAGAATATGTAGATGTTTTTCCCTTAGAGCTTCCTGGTATGCCACCTCAAAGGGCAATAGACTTTTACATAGATCTTATAATAGGAGCAGAACTGGTTTCTAGAGAACCTTATAAGATGACCACTAATGAGCTTAATGAGCTCAAGTCACAACTTGAGGAACTTTTAGAGAAAGGACACATTCATCCTAGTGTATCTCCTTGAGGTGCACCTATGATCTTCGTGAAGAAGGACAAATCCCTTAGGTTGTGTATGGATTACCGATAATTGAACAAGGTAACCATCAAGAATCGGTATCCACTTCCTAGGATCCATGACCTATTTGATTAGCTTCATGGCACTAGAGCATTCTCCAAGATCGACCTTAAGTTGGGGTATCACCAGTTGAGGATAGTGGATAGTGATATCTACAAGATTGCATTCCGCACCAAATATGGCCACTATGAGTTCACTGTGGTTCCATTTGGTCTTACAAATGCTCCAATTGTATTCATGAGTCTTATGAATTGAGTATTTCATACCTTCCTTGATAAGTTTGTGGTGGTATTCCTTGATGATATCTCGATCTATTCGAAGGATGAGAGAGAGCACAAAGAACACCTGAGACAAGTTTTGCAGTGCCTTAGAGATAATCAGCTTTATGGCAGCTTATCAAAATGTGCCTTCTTCAGATCAGAGGTCAAGTATTTGGGCCATGTGATATCTAGCGATGGAATCTTAGTAGATCCATTAATGATTGAAGCCATTGTGAATTGGCCAACACCTACTTTAGTGATTGAAGTGAGAAGTTTCATGGGTTTAGCCAGATATTACAGATGGTTTGTTGAAGGGTTCTCTCAAGTGGCACATCCTATTACTTCTCTTCAGTGAAAGGGAAAGAAGTTTGAATGGACTAAGAAGTGTGATCGAGATTTCTAGGAGCTCAAGAGAGAATTGACCAGTGCACCCATTCTTGTTATGCCAGAGCCTTTAGCAGAGTTTACAGTTTTCACAAATGCTTCCTTAGATGGTTTAGGGGAAGTTCTTATGCAGGATGGGTGAGCTATAGCCTATGAGTCTAGGAAACTGAAGACTCACGAGCTCAACTATTCTACCCATGATCTTGAACTTGCAACAGTGATGCATGCTTTAGTGAAATGGTGACACTTCCTCTTAGGACATTGATTTGAACTTCATTCGGACCATCAAAGTCTACAATACATCTTCACCTAGCCAAACCTTAATGCTAGCAACAAAGATGGATGGAGTTCTTATGTGAATATAATTTTGATGTTCACTACATCAAAGGGAAAGAGAATGTTGTCGTAGATGCTTTGAGTAGGAGATGACATGAGCTTTCTTCTATGTCCACAGACACAGATTTGAGAGATCACATTCTTCATCACTTGCATGATGATGAGTTATATGTAGAAGTGAGTGAGTTGTTTTGGTCTCAAATGCCCCTTGAGGGGAAGTATGTAGATTATTCCTTGGAATCAAATGGACTCTTATGTCATAGAGGACACATCTACATACCTACTTCCAGAGTGTTGGTTCTTCAAAAGATTTTACACTCCATGAGACACCAATATGCTTATGACTAATGTTAAGGGGTGGTTAATTCTAAATATGGGAAATCTATAAGTGTGTGTGTGAAAATTGTACCTGATCTGTAGACACAACACTCAGTAAAACATTAGAGGTTAGTGATAATCAAAATCGTGCAAAATTGAAAGCTATCTAACCAAGCGATTTACTGCCTTCTAATAGGTGCGAGATTAATGTTCTCAGACTGTAATCGAGATCAGTGACCTAGACGACACCTAAATGAAGGATTTGAATGCAAAAGATGGATATGAAATTGAATGCAATTAATCTATATTTTTGATATTTTCTATGCAATAAGAATGAATGAAAAACTGATATGAAATTAATCTATATGAAAACTGATATGCTATGCTAATCTAACAATGATATGAAATATGAATGCAAAAATAAGATTGATCTCACAAAGATGTCGATTCGCAAGAGCTTTGATTCTTCAATTCCAATTCTCTAGCGTGATTGTGCAAAATATGAGATGATCTGTGAAGAGCTAAAGCCTTTAATTTATAGAAATCCAGAGCTTTGGAGGTGCATGGGAAAAGCCATAAATCACTCAAATTAACTCAGCTTGATTTTTGAGTTATCTGATAATAACAGATAATTAAGTCACAAAAACATGCAAAAGCTAAGCTTTAACTCAAAATAGAGTTTAGCTTTAATTGATAATTGATAGTTGTCTGCTTTTATGGTTGTTCATGTTTTATTTATGAATTAATTTAATAATAAAGTGATTTATTTCCAACTTAACTGATTTTTGAAATAAAATAATTAATTTATGGGTTAATTAACTATTTTACCAAACTTTTATTAAAAACTATATTATTAAATAATGACAACTTGCTTTAATTAATTAAATAAGAATTTAATCAATTATTCATATGATATTAGATTTATTGTCAAAACTAAATAATACAATTAATAATAGATATAATTAAATTTAATTACACAATTAAGTGGCAAATATTAAATCTAATTAATTAAATATGAAAATATTCAATTAATCAAACTTAGGATAAATGTGATTTATCGCCAAATAATCATTAAATTAAAGATAATTAAGATAATTAGGAATATTCCCCGATGCAGAATTTAAGATAATCAATTATGATTCGATGATGTTTAGATGTGCCTTAGATTAGGACTTTGATGTCGATTTTGTTCGATTTGTCGATGTAGGAGGTTAATGAACTTATATCCCATTTTTGGGGTATTACATTTTGCCCCTCTTTGAATTACTGTGCGAGGCGCAGTGGTTCAAAGATAGTCTGTGTTTGATAAAGATATGAAACTGATGTCAAAAGATAAACCGATCTCAAGATAGAAACCGATTGAAAGATATTGAGATAGGAGTTGATTGATATTGAATTAAGATGGAGATAATAGGTCTTGAATGACCAAAGATAATGTTCACTGTAGCAGCAAATGAACCTATGATTGCGAAAAAGTGTCAAAATGCCTGATTCTGAACCTTAGGATTGATAAGAAGTGAGTGACCCGTTCTAGACTCGATTGTCTTAGCAGAACTAGCAGGTATCACATCCGAACCCTTCAGTTGCCGAAGAACCAAGGAAAGAACACTATGATCTGATGGTTGCAAAAACTGATACAGATTACAAGATTAAGAGAATACCAGATTGATATGGATCGATGAATCTGATATGCCCCAAGTGATGATAGATTTGCCCCGAGCGATGAGGACTTTTGATGAATCAGCGACTAGACGTGATTGTTGTCTTTGATCACTGATGAAAGATATTGATAGATTTGATCAATAGAATTTGATTTACAGACTTTGAATGATGTGCAATACCATGCCCCCTTCGGGATTAAAATTGAAATCTGACAAGAAAAGTCAGCGTTGATAGTTTAGAAGCATGTTAATTGATTTGAGAAGTGGTTAAATACATTCAGGAATGCTTTTTGCATCGTTTGGAGGTCCTAGAGACCATGTTTGACTAGGTTTGACCATGAGTTGACCATGGTTGACCAAGTTGAAATTTTTGATAGTTTGATGTAAGCTAATTAGTTAAGTTGAATACTGGATTTCTGTGAAGATTGAAGGTCGATTATGCAAGCAGTAGACCGTCCTAGTCCCAAAAATTTTAAATTGCGATTTTGACATATTAAACGATCTCAGATTTGAATTTTGATCCCGAAAAAGGATTCTACTTGCTGTTTTGTTGGAGGAACCTTCATGTGAGATTCAGCTCTTGTTAGATTTGAAGATGCGATTTGAAGAATCGTTTAAGCATTGAAGTTCGTTTAATCATTGTGAGATCATGCAAACATGCAAAATGCAATGAGACATGCAAAATGAAATGCAACCTAAGACCTAGGACCTCGTCACTGATCATATGTCGATTTGTTATCATCATTAAACTTTTAGGTAACCGGATAAATCAATACAATGCCCACTAGCTATGAAACCATAGACATATGAATATCGATTTGTATGCACAAGAATCAATACAACACCCACTGGTCAACAACCATGGATATATGAATATTGATTTTATTTGTTGAATGTTGGATTAGATATAAGCACCAAGGCACAAACGCCAAGATGACCTGAATATCATGTCCATTTTGATATAGCAATTTGTACAAGCATCAAAACATAAACGTCATGATGACCTGAGTACGCCTTGCGTTGCAAACACATCAAACAGTCAAGAGATCATTCTAAATCCAATGTGAATTACCCGTAGTGACCCTTTATCATTCACATCCTTAGGCAAGATTGCATTCCACAGTAGGAGAAAGAACTTACTCAAAAAGACAATAGTTAGATCAAACTTCCTTGAATTGTCTGGGTATCAATGGTCGAGGTACGCATGGCCATCCAATTCGAGATAGAGGCTCTTATAGTCAGACACCATTTCAATCCAGAATTTCCAAAGCTGTTAGATTTTCACATACACGCAGAAGACAAAGAAAAGATTATGCCCCCAGTCATCACTCTCTAAATCCTATAAAGGACATCATCGAAGAGCTCGAAGGGACACAATATGCAAAAATCTCAATGCGAATCAGTAAGCATACAAGGAGATAAAAGCATGAAAAGCACAAATTGTTTCAGTTGAGTTTTGATGTTTGATTGTTGTAGATGCAAAATCCTTTCTGGAGACGAGACTGACTGACTGACTCAACAGGAAGCTTCAAAGGACTCTGACTGGATAGGAAATGTCTAAGATACATTGGAGGCCATAGGATATGACATTGATTGCCCCCAAGTGTTAAACATTGATAGGATACAGATGCTTGAGCTGATTGGTGTACAGACTGACTTATTGAAACCAAGATATGCAGAAACAAACCGGGAGATATGTACAAACTAAAGCAAGACTGAAAGCTGGGAAAGACCAAGATTGTGCTGATAGACGGAGCATTTGGAACAAGTGGCGCCCGTTTGCCGGGTTTTCACCATCTTGGTAGAGATTCTATTTTTGCTACCAAGGCGCCTGTTTCCAGGTTTTCACCAAGGCACTTTTTCTTTTTCTCATTTTTTTTGTATTTTTTCATTTTTTCAATTTTTTTGTACTTTTGATATTTTTTGATATTTTTTGTACTTTTGATATTTTTTGATTTTTTTTGTGAATCATCAAGGCGCCTATTGCTAGGTTTTCACCAAGATGTTCATTTTTTTAGGACTTTTTCCGATTTTTAAGATTTTTTTCAGGACATTTACCAAGCACTGAATGCCTTAGGCGTAGAATTTCTTCAGATGGAGAACGTTGATTGGTTCTCGGAGCTGTTCTCCTTCAGTCGTTGAGAGTTGATAGGCACCAGAGCCAAAAGTAGCAGTGATAACAAAGGGACCCAACCAATTGGGTTCGAACTTCCCCTTGCATTCTCGATGTGATTGATTTTTAGGATTTTCTCTCAACACTAGATCGCCAACCTGAAATTCTCTATGTCTGACTTTCTTGTTGTAGCCTCTAGACATTCTTTTCTGATACACTCTGAGATGATCATACGCTGCTTGTCTGCGCTCATCTAGTAGTTCAAGTTCTTGTAACCTCGACACTCTGTAGTCTTCATCAGTGACAAGTCCATGCATTTTGATTCTGAGTGATGGGATTTCAACCTCAATAGGCAGTACCGCTTCAGACCCATAAACTAAAGCGAAAGGTGTAGCCCCTGTAGGCATTCTGATACTAGTTCTGTATGCCCAGAGAGCTGGATTGATCATCAGATGCCAGTCTTTTCGTATTTTATTCACTGTTCTGTGCAAGATCTTCAGGAGATTTTTGTTTGAAGCCTCAGCTTGTCCGTTCCCTTGAGGATAGTAGATAGATGACCAATGTTGAGTAATTTTGAACTTGGCACATAAGTCATCTAGGTCCTTGTTTTTGAATTGTCCCCCATTATCTGTGATTATAGAGTGAGGGATCCCATATCTGCAAATGATGTAGTTCAGGATGAACATAGAGATCTGTTTCCCCGTTGCTTGTGTTAGAGGAACTGCTTCTACCCATTTTGTAAAATAGTCTGTAGCTGTGATTATATGGGTATGTCCATTAGAAGAGTGCAGATGGATAGCACCTATGAGATCAAATGCCCATTGTTGAAAAGGCCATTGTGTAGTAAAGGGAATCAGATCTCTCCCTGGAGCATGAATCAAGTTGCCATGTACTTGACACTGTTGATAGTTTTTAGCAAATTTAATAGCCTCTTTTTCCATTTCAGGCCAATAATACCCAGCCCTAATAAGTTTTCGAGCTAACGTTAAACCGTTCGAGTGTGACCCACATATACCCTCATGGACTTCTTCTAATGCATGTTGAGACTCTTCTCGTTCTAAACATCTAAGCAGTGTACCATCTAGACCTTGTTTGTACAGATCATTACCAATGATGACATATCGGGATGCGGATCGGATAAGGTTTCATTTCTCAAAATGGTTAAAGGACTCAGGGATGATTTGGTCGTGGAGATAGGAGAATAGATTTTTGTAGCGAGATGAGTCATAACCTACAACGGTGCAGATCATGCGGGTTTCAGGGGAGTCATATGCAGGATAGGATAGGGCTTCCACCAGGAACTTGTAGCGTAGTTCATGTTCGGGCTGCTGTAAAAGAGTAGATAATGTCACCATTGCATCAACAGCCTTATTCTTAGTTCTGGGTATTTGTTCAAATGTGATAGAGATGAAGTATTTCTTTAAATCATCTACCATTCTCTTGTAAGGAATGAGCTTTTCATCTTTGGTTTGGTACACATCATTGACTTGGTGGATAACCAGTTGTGAGTCTCCATGAATGTGCATCTCTGTAACTCTCCATTGTATTGCCATTTTCATACCATTGAGAAGTGCCTCATATTCAGTAATATTGTTTGTGCAAGGAAACTTTAATCTGAATGCTTTGGGTATCGAGTATCCTTGAGGAGTGATGAACAATATGCCTGCTCCAGATCCATTCTGTGTGTAGGAGCCATCAAAGAATAACCGCCATGCTCTAGAAGAGAGGTGCATGATAGAGGAATCGGGAAATTCCATTTGCATGGGTGTATCATCAAACAGTGGTGCTTCAGCTAATTGATCAGCAATGACCTATCCTTCGATAGCTTTTCTTTCAACATATTCAATGTCAAATTCGCTCAAGAGCATGACCCATTAGCTAGTCTACCTGTGAGGGCAACTTTGCTTAGGAGATATTTCAGTGGATCAATTTTAGCTACCAAATGAGTGGTATGAGCTAACATGTAGTGTCTCAATTTCTGTGATGCAAAGATCACAGTGAGACATGCCTTCTCTATCATTGAGTAGTTCTTCTCATAGGCCACTAAAGTTCGGCTAATATAGTAGATGGCGCTTTCTTTCTTGTTCTCATCATGTTGTGCTAGCAATGCCCCCAGTGATGTATCTGTTGCGGAGACATATAATATTAATGGCCTCCCATGAATAGGAGGCATCAATATAGGTGGATTTGATAGATACTTCTTGATATGTTTAAAGTTGTTCTCGCATTCTTCATTCCATGCAAAGGTCACACCTTTATGTAATGTTTTTGTAAAAGGTTGTGAGATGTCCGCTAGCTGTGATATGAATCTTCTGATAGATTGAACTCTGCCTTGCAATGTCCTCATTTGACTGATATTTGTGGGAGGTTGCATCTCTATTATAGCCTTAACCTTAGCTGGATCAACTTCAATGCCTTTCTTGGAGACGATGTATCCTAGGAGCTTTCCAGAAGTGACTCCAAAAGCACACTTTTTAGGATTTAGTCGAAGACTAAATTTTTCCATTCTATCGAGGATCATGCTCAAGTCTGTTAGATGTTCAGTTCTAATCATGGATTTTGCCAAGGTATCATCTACGTAATCCTCCATTGTTCTATGCATCATATCATGAAAAATAGATGTCATTGCTCTTTGATATGTAGCTCCAGCATTTTTGAGTCCAAATGGCATAACATTCCAACAAAAAGTTCCCCACGCACATGTGAAAGCTATTTTCTCTTGATCTTCTGGAGTAATTTTGATTTGGTTGTATCCAGAAAAGCCATCCATTAAGGAATACATTTCATAGCCCGCAGTCATGTCCAGTATCATATCAATGTTAGGTAGTGGAAAGTCATCCTTAGGGCATGCTCTGTTCACATCTCTAAAGTCCGTGCACACTCTGATTGAACCATCTGGTTTGGAAATAGGTACAATGTTGGAAATCCACTCAGCATAGTCTATGACATGGATGAATCCAGCTTTTAGGAGTTTTTCTAGTTCTGCTTTGACTAAGAGTGCAACATGAGGATGCATCTTTCTCAATTTTTGTTTGATTGGTTTTACTCCGGGAGCAATGGATAGATGGTGCATAATGAGATTGGGATCCAATCCTGGCATATCTGAATATTTCCATGCAAAGTTGATCTTTTTCTCTGATAAGAATGTAGTGAATTTATGTTTCTCTTCTTCTGATAGAGATTATGCTATATGTACCAATTGTGGTTCCTCTGTTGTACCCAAATTGATGGATTGAGTTGGCTCAATTAGAACTGGAGATCTATCCTGTAAATGACTCAGAAGGACATCAAATATCTCATCCTTAGGTGCCTCAGAGAGGTTTTCACCTTCAGATACGTCTTTTCTCTTTACTTTTGTCGGTTCTGAGACTGCCACAAAGTGGTTTTCACCCTCAGAACTCTTTTTCTTTTTCTTTTTACTCTTGTTTTTCTGACTAAGATATTTGATGTCTGACTCGGTCATGCTAACGCTCGGTTCACTAATGGAAGTACTCATAGGCTCAACTGCATTGAGGTAGCAGGCAAGGGCATAGTCATTTGGGAAGGTATACATACCATGGTTTGGGTTTGTGGAAGTTTGGTCGATAAGATTAGGGCATTGGATAGTCAAAGCGGGAAAGGCTTGGGATATGGTGTTCACGGATGTGGATATGTCATCATTGGTCCTAACCCGACGCTCAAGTTCAAAGGTGATATTACAACTCAAAATGTTCAATTCGTGAATAGGCTCAACGTCATCATGGGAGTCCTCTTCAGCCATAGGTGGATCAGACACGTTAAGTTCATTATTTCGCTCTAGACTTACGTTGGGTTGAGAGACATATTGGTGAATAACATCAATAGATTTCTCTGTTATAAGCTCATCTTCTTCTGGAATGGCACCCCATTCATAATCATTTGACTCATCTTCTGATTCAGAATCTCTAGGAAATCTTAGAAAGTGCGTGAAATCAGGATGAATACCCCAAGAAGGATTACCCTCAGTCTCTGACTTGAATTCATATTCATGGGAATCAGTGTCAGAATAACTACCCCCTGCTTCTTGATCAGTTTGATTTCCTTCGAGATTGGCTGGTTCTTGTGGTACAACCATCTCTTGCGCTACAGTAGGTTCTTGTGTTTCTACTACATTAATTCTTCTGATAGGATCATCTGTATCATCAAGAAGATCTTTGATCTCTTTAGGCAATTTTTCATAGGGGATAAGCTCAGAGCTATCTGAATCATCATCAGAGGGTTCTATTTCTTCTTTCTTAAGAAGGGGTTCTCCTGGTGCAATTTGTTCTATGACATGAGAACAACCACCTCTGAGATGATAGGGTTTCTTTTTAAACCCTATGCCACCAGTATCTTTTTTGGCTTGACCAATATGTGAAATGGGGGTCACAAGACCCTTTCCCCTAATTCCTAGAGGTCCTTGACCGGAATATCCCATCTTGGCTATCAATTTGTTTCCTGGACCATATGAACTAGCAGGGATTGTAGGTGCTATAGATTCACTAGGTTGAACAATTTTAGATTCAGAATCCTCTTTATATAGCCATGCCAGCACAGCTTCATCCTCTTCAAATTCTTGTTTGGATACTTGTTCCACCACAAAATGTCTTTTGTATGCTTCCATAGGTTCCTTAGGTTCTGATTTAGACTGCTTCAAGGATTGGCCATACGACTTAGGTGAGATTGGGAGAGATGTCAGAGACAAGACTGGCTCTATAGTGTATTCTCCCATCCCATTTTCTTTGATATTGATATCTTTAGCAATGTCGTCCATATTAGATGTGGAAGCGACATTTTGTTGCTTGATGAAAGATTCTCTGTTGTTGGGAACAAGCTTATCGGCACTTTCCTTCAATGTATTGCAAGTTGTATTCAGATCTGCTGGGATAGTAACTTCCACTCCTTCATAGGGAAATTTCAAGCATTGATGATACGTAGAAGGAATGGCTTGCATTTCATGGATCCAGGGTCTCCCTAGAAGGATATTATAAGCCAATGGTAGATCAAGCACCTGACATGTGGTATCTTTGATGACTGGACCCACTCGGATGGGTAAGACAATGGTGCCCTTAGAAGATCTTTCCTATTCATCATAGGCCTTTATAGTGATCTTCTTTCGAGGATCAATAGCCACCTCTGAGAATCCCAACTGTGTGATTAAGTTGTAAGAACAAATGTTGAGGCCTGCGCCCCCATCTATCAACACACATTTGACTCGACGGTTCTGGATCAAGACTTCTATGTGTAAGGGCTGATTGTGTGGGTGACTCAAAGAGTTGTCATCTTCCTCTGAAAAGGAGATATATTGCGGAGACGTTAGATGACCAACCATAGTCTGGAACCTGTCTAGATCTAGATCATCAGGAACATTAGAGCCGAGCAAAGCTTTGTCTAGGATATCTCTGTGAGCTGGAGATATTCGAAGTAACTCAAACATAGAGATTTTGGCATTGGTATGCTGGAGTTGTTGTATGATGCTGTAAGATGTAGGTCTGGTATCCTTTGGATTGGAAGATTTCAAGGCAACCCTCTGTTTAGAAGCAGATGTGAGATTGAAAGGTATCTTAGGGACATTAGATGAACTTGGTGTTTGTCCTTTCAGATGAGTCTGAGCTTGGGATCGGGTAACCGCATTAGCTGAGGAATGATTGCTATCTCTTCGTATAATCGTGATGACATTGCAGCTCTCAGAGAGACATGGTTCAACCATATTGATGACAACATTATTTCCAAGGTAGGCATAGTTGACTTTTGCCCCCATGTTAGGCTGAGAAGTGGAAACTCCCTTGCCATGTTGTGGAAAAGGTTCTGTAAATGTTGTGTGATCATTATTGCTAGTAGGATTATCGATTGTGATGTCCCCTTGATCTATCAAGTCTTGAATGGTATGCTTCAAGTGGAAGCATCCATTAGTTCTGTGGCCTTTAGTCCGATGGAAAGCACAGAATGCATTATCTTTCCACCAATATGGTTTTGGATCCGGATCAGGTTTTCGAATTGGTGGTAAAGAGATCATGTTATCAGCTATCAGGGTTCTCAGGGCAGATTCCAAAGATTCTCCCAGGGGAGTAAACTTTCGTTTATTATCCCATCGTTTGAATGGCTTCTTTGGAGATGGTTCAACATATTTTTGCTCTGAAGCTTCAATGGCTTTTCTGGCAAGGGTGAGATTATAGGCTGGTGCCTTTGATGGGGTGTGGATAGTGTCAACAACACCATCAGAGACGATACCTTTGTTTCTATTCCAGCTCTTGTTTTTATCTTTTGAGCTAGATCCCGATTCAGACTTGTCCTTTTGAAGTGTGATTTCTCCTTTCTTGACAAGTACTTTCTCAATCTTGATTGCATTATCCACCATTTTATCAAAAGATACATGATCTTGCATTTGTAATGGATAGTTGAGCTCTGGAACAAGGTTATTGATAAAGATTTCAAGTTTCTCCATTTCGGGAATTGGTCTAGCATATAAAGAAAACTTCTTTCGCCACCTCTTGAGAAAAGTTAGGAATGATTCCCCTGGATATTGCTTGAGGTTACAGATATCAATCATGGTAATCGGATGTTGAATATTGTAGGAATATTGTTGATAAAACAATTTAATCAATTCCTCAAAAGTTTTGATCGTAGAAGGTAATCTTGAAAACCACTGAATGGATGCTCCTCCCAAGGATCTAGGAAAAAGATGCATTAGATAAGTCGGTTCATGCATGAATTCCATGGATTGCGTACATAAATCTCTGACATGATCTTGAGGATCAGAGTGTCCGTCGTATTTGTCATACTTTGGTATCTCCACTCTTTTTGGGAATGGAGGCATATACAAGTCTTTGTCAAAAGGGAAAGGACAAAGGGCCTCCATGGAGAATTCCTTGGGTTCCTTCTCTTTCTCAATTTTATTCATTTTGACCTGCATAGCATGCAGCTGGTTCATTATGGCCGTCATCAAAGTTTCTTCCTCATGCGTGATGATATCTTTGACATTGAAGTGAGGAGGAAGTTTAGCTCCTTCTTGGGCTAATTGCAAAAAGTATGCCTCTCTATCCATTTTCAAGAAATGCCTCATCATTCTTTTGAATTCATCGTCATTCTGACACCGATGGATTTCAAAGGGTGTAGGGTCTTGGTCGGCATTATGTTGAGAATGGTGTCCCTGGGATCCTCCTCCTAGAGAACCATGGTTTGTCCCTACTTGAGACATGGTAGGAGTTTTTGGGCTCCTTGGAATAGATTGAGGAGGAGTTTGTTGATTACCTTTGTGAGTTGATAGAGGAGGTATGTAACCAGTTTTCAATCGAAAGTTACCGAGACCGTCGTCTTCGTAGATACCTGACTTGATGAGTTGTTCAAGAGTTGGACCTGGGGTATTGGTCAAAAGTAAGTTCTGAGATGTTTCTTCTGATTTTTTGTGTGAAGAAGCTCTGGTCTCCACCATTAACTTTGAATGAAACAGGAGAAAAGGATGAAGACAACTGAAGAACAATTTGATTCGAGAAAATCGGATGACGCAACCTTGTCAAGATTATGATAGTTTTGAAGATCTGATGAGATGTGGGTGAAGGAAACTATGCCCTGGATGTATGGGATAGATCGCCCAAAAGATAGCGGACACGAGTTCTCAACACTTAGTTTGTTTTTGAAGATTGATTGATTGAAGATTGATAGTTATGACAAGGTTTTGACACGAGATAAAAAGGACTCAAATTGATCAAACAGAAGACTAGATCGGATTCAAAAGATCAAACTCAAAAAATGGTAGAATGCTCAATAGCTATCGCTCTGTTCCTGACACAATGATATTTTTGACAGATTCTGGAACTAGGCTGGAAACATTGGATATCTTGCCATTTGACAATTTCTGACAACTCTCTCAAATTTTTCCAAACGACACTCTGCAGACTCGTACGACACTGGGTAGTCTATGAAATGACATTTGCTAAACTCATACAACAGTTGGGTAATACTGAAATGACACTTGACAAAACTCGTACGACTTTTGACTTCCTGAAATGACTTTTGACTCCAGAAAGATTTTACGTCAATTTTTGCAAAATTTAAGGTCTTCAGTTTTGGATTGTTTGCAAATTGTACTGTCCAGATTTTGAAGGTTATACCAGATTTGATCATTTTTAATAGCCAAGTAGATAAATAAGCACGCAGAACAGCAAGCAAGTGATTCCAAGCACGTCTGAAAATAATGAACAAGGGCAAAAGCAACCTTGCGCATGAACAATCAAGTGACCAAATTGTGCTAATCCCTGAGAGTACTAATTGTGTATGTTCTGAAAAGTTTTGCAATAACACATATACCTGAGAATGAAAAATTGGCCTCTCTAGGGTTTTTAGTAATGGTTTGACTCTGCAACTTTTATGATTCAAAGGGGTGAACTCCAATCCTGGCGCACCAGGATTTTGACATAGTCCGAGAACTTAATCTTCAGGAGCTGCTAGGGAGATTTGACAACCCAACAATGAACCATACCTGTGGAGATTTCTTCCACAAGGACATTTATATAGCAGCTGTCACTACCACGGCGAAAATGGCTATGACCGCTTGAGGTTCCGTCAACGCAGTTTGCCCTGTGAAGGGATTGTCCGCTACGGTTAACCCTCTCTAAAGATGACTCACAGATTTATACCACAAGGGGACTTGGCTCCAGATTCAAGGTTTTGACACCTCTTCACTTTTAACCCAAACAAAATAAGTAGATTAATCCGACACGCTAAGACAAAGTTTTGTTCCACCAAGGTCTGTGATATCAACTCCACGTGATCTATCAACCTCTCCGGGGAGAGAATGTATCAATCAATAAGAGAAGAGACACTAACCAAGTTGAATGTGAAACGCACTAAGTATCCTCCCTACCTACAAGGATTCTGTCGTCAAGAAAGATTTCTCTAGGAATCCAATCTCTCAAGAATCACGAATAGTGTTCATAGGGCCTAATTACTATGTGAGCACAGATATATTCCTGAAAGTAAATCTACCAAAAGTACCCAAAAAGTAGAAAGAGGAACACTTAACACTTAAAGCGAATATGAAATGAGTCCACAAGGTGGAACACTTAACACCTCACACAAGCTGAAAATGAGTCCCCAACTTATAAAACAAGTGAGTTCCTAAAAGCACAAAAGGGTTGCCAAGTGGAACATTTAACGCTTCTGTCCTGTTGACCCCTCCCCTTTATGGCGCTGAGATTGCAACCACGGGGTGGAAATGAGGGGCCGGGGGATTAGCGAGTCCAATAACCCAAGATAGCAATCAAGATCAATCACAAGTATTCTAAGAATACTTAATGAATCCTTAAGGGATTACAACCTAGTATCAATTATGCAAGTGTGTAGAAATAGATAAAAGCATGAAAGGATGCACACAAGCCAGACACATAAGAGATTTATTTTAGGATCCAAATTGAAATATTATCAGCTTGAGAAGAATACCTTAGGTCCAACGCTCTGCAATCCAGAATTTAGCACACGTCCGAAAGTACAAAATCAAGACCAATCAACAGCAAATTGTAAGCGTTAGAAATCAATAATCTGAAAGTACAAATCTACAAATTATGTGTCTCTGTAGCAAAATCTCGCGCGAGGCAGAATGCGGTCCCGCGTGAGGAAACACTGTCTCGCGCGATGAAGAATGAAGTCTCGCGCGAGGAAGTACAATCTCGCGTGACAAAATATGAAGCCTCGCACGAGGAAGTGGAGTCTCGCGTGATAAAAGATAAAGTCTCGCACGAGGAACTGTAGTCTCGCGTGAGAAAGTGATTTTTCGCGCACAAAAATGATACCAGTGAAATTTCGCGCGACACAGAAAGAAATCTCGCGCGAGAATTTGTACAGAGATGTACAGAAGTACGGACAAAATGATAAAAATCACTGTGTACGGACAACTTTGATAGAAAAAGTGCCAAATTTTTTTTCTTTTTTCTTTTTTGCAAGCAAAAAAGAAACAAAAAATAACGTCCTACAGAGTATACCAGGACCCTTGAAACCCTTATCCTCAAAAGATAGAAAATTGATAGAAATGAAGGGAAACCCGTTTCAGGGCCCCACGGTGGGCGCCAGAAATGTGTGTGTGAAAATTGTACCTGATCTGTAGACACAACACTCAGTAAAACATTAGAGGTTAGTGATAATCAAAATCGTGCAAAATTGAAAGCTATCTAACCAAGTGATTTACTGCCTTCTAATAGGTGCAAGATTAATGTTCTCAGACTGTAATCGAGATCAGTGACCTAGACGACACCTAAATGAAGGATTTGAATGCAAAAGATGGATATGAAATTGAATGCAATTAATCTATATTTTTGATATTTTCTATGCAATAAGAATGAATGAAAAACTGATATGAAATTAATCTATATGAAAACTGATATGCTATGCTAATCTAACAATGATATGAAATATGAATGCAAAAATAAGATTGATCTCACAAAGATGTCGATTCGCAAGAGCTTTGATTCTTCAATTCCAATTCTCCAGCGTGATTGTGCAAAATATGAGATGATCTGTGAAGAGCTAAAGCCTTTAATTTATAGAAATCCAGGGCTTTGGAGGTGCATGGGAAAAGCCATAAATCACTCAAATTAACTCAGCTTGATTTTTGAGTTATCTGATAATAACAGATAATTAAGTCACAAAAACATGCAAAAGCTAAGCTTTAACTCAAAATAGAGTTTAGCTTTAATTGATAATTGATAGTTGTCTGCTTTTATGATTGTGCATGTTTTATTTATGAATTAATTTAATAATAAAGTGATTTATTTCCAACTTAACTAATTTTTGAAATAAAATAATTAATTTATGGGTTAATTAACTATTTTACCAAACTTTTATTAAAAACTATATTATTAAATAATGACAACTTGCTTTAATTAATTAAATAAGAATTTAATCAATTATTCATATGATATTAGATTTATTGTCAAAATTAATGTAGACTAGGATTTGAGAGTGCACCTAAACCTGTTTTGAAGGCCAAAGACAAACAAACGTCATAGCATATTATCAAATCAAATTTAAAGGTAAACAAACTAAAATCAAAGCCACCTCAGTTTAAGCTTAAAACAGATGCGCCCATGCACCGTTTGATATGCTTAGATATAGAGGGATGTGGGTGTGCAAACTCAAGCACTTGGAGCATGCAAAATATGATGATTTGAGGATCAAGAAGACCCAAAATGACACAAAATAGGTATGAGGAACCTATTTTGCCTCAAAGGCCTCAAGAACACACAAATATGCAAAGATAAATGATGAACTAAGATTGAAACAAGAAATGAATCTATGTTAATCCATTTAAGCTAATTTAGATGTGATTTAAGCTTGAAAATGATCTAAAATGATGAATTTATGCTAATGCTAGAATGAAAATGGCATTATAACTTTGCTATTGAGTTTGAGAGTTGAGAGATGATTTGCCTTAGGAAGTGAGGGTATTTATAGGATTTCTAAGGCTTGGGGTAGGAGGAATGAATGGCCAGGATTGAAATCTTTAAGAGAGGCCAAGATTCACTCAAAGGGAAGCACATGGATTGTGCTAGTTCTCAGCCAATCAGGAGGTGACACATGTCACAAGGTGAGTGGATGAAGGGAAGAGCAAAGAGGAGTCAACAAAGGGGGCTCCAAGCTCATAACTCTCCAAATAAATGCTTGTAAGAGCAATGAATGGGCTTTAAGAGGCTTTGAAGACTTTGGGGAAGCAATAAATGCTTTGTGGTTGAGATATTTGGAAGGGAAGACTTTGCTTTGGTTTAGGAAAGTCTTAAGCTTGGTTAGGATTGCACAAAGGTTTAAGGGTAGGATTAGGATTAGATTAGGACAAAGAAAAGGATTAGGATGGGTGAAGAGGGTGGATTTGAGAAGATTCTAGAAGAGTCTAGATTTCTCCTTAGGTTTTATGAAATAAAAGTTTATTCATTCCAAAAGCTTAAGTTTTAGGAATATTTATTAAAGTATTTTCAATAAATATGGAAATTAAATATTTAACCTTAATTAAATATTTAACCTTGGGATTAGGGTTAGGAAAGATGGGATTAGCCTTTTAATCGAAATTAAGAAGGGATTAGAAGATTTTAGAAGAGGTTAGTGGTCTAGAGGAAATTGGCCAAGTTTGGGATAAAAAATAAATTAATTTATTTTTTGAAGTTTTTTGGACAATTTATTAATTAAATAATTAATAAATTAGGGATAATGTCCAAATGACATTTTTAGGCTAGATTCCTTAATTAAAGATTTTTAATTAAGAGAGAGGGATTTAATGCCATAAAAATAAATAAATTAATTAAATAATTAATTAATTAATAAATGATGATGTCATCAAGGATTTTCAGAAAATAAAAATAATTTATTTTCTGAAGGATTTTTCGGTGTCTACATTTTGCCCCTCTTTGATGCGATGCCGCAAGTGGCATGGCGTCAAAGACAAGAAAACAAGATGCCAAGGCTAGAATCAGAAGAAGAGGGTATGACGCCTGGGTGGACTAGAAGAAAGAGGAAACATGCCCCGGTGGGACAAAATCATGGAAGATGGGCCCAGTGGGACAGAGTGTGCCCGGCGGGACGAGGAAGGAAAGGCCTAGGAAGAAAGGGGAGATAAATAACCTCACTTCTAAGAACAAAAGGTGGATGATATGCAAGATGAGATGGAAATGCAAGATGCAAGATGCAGCTATATGCAAAGATACAAGATTAATCTATATGATAAATGCAAGGGACCAGATAGCTCCAAGTGCAAACGGGAGTGCACAACCTAGATTTAATATAGCTATGTTAGAGACCTGCCAAGGATACTGGGATCATGAGGCCTGTCAACAACGTCGCAGAGGACTGACGCTAAACAAACACACAGGGTTGCCCCAACATCACACATGAAGCGCAGAAGCGACATGGCGGAACCGATGCTGAAGGAACCACAAACACACAACTGACTCACAGGCAGAAGCAAAAGACCAAAAGACCTTGCCCCAGATTATCCGCACACGCAGCACACCGTGATATAAAGAATCATGGTGACCCTGGTGGGATAATGAGAAGCCAAAAAGATTAACAAGATCAAAAGGACAAAACCCAAGATCAAAATGATAACTCCGAAAAGACATCCTTTGCCAAGGAGAGAGATTAGGTTTGATTGATGGTGGGAAGATTGGTCGGACAGGAGGAACGATATATCCTCAAGGACCAGGATGGAAGATTAGGTCGGACAGGAGGAACGATATATCCTCAAGGACCCATGGGTTGGTGAGAGAATAAGTGTAGTTGTTCGCTGGCAAAAGCTGAAGTTCAAGGAATAATCAGGATGAGCAAAGATAAGTCGACAATTGATGTTGCTGAAGCACAAGGCCCGAGTGGGACTACAAAGTTTTTTGAGGCTGGGGATGGGACAAGATATTTCTGATCAAATGTTGCTGTAGGACGGACAAGGACTAAGACAAAGGATAGGACCTAAAGACACAAATGTACAAATGAGCTTAGGTGGAGACACGACTGACGCTATGGTACAAGACTCAAGAATAGGATATACAAAGAACCTGGGGATGAAGCTGACAACTTCAAAGATATGCAAGATGGTGCCCCAGCTAGGTTGGAAGGCCAAGACGGACTGGCGATGGATGATGTGTCCTAAAATGACACAGATTTGGGAAAGACATATCCCAATGATGATGATTGAATCGAGATCAAGGCTTGCTACAAGACGAAGGATGCGATTTCATCGGTTAGCTTGATCTTGGGTGTTGGCTAGCTAGAAGATATGGATAGGTTGGGAAGATTGCTAGCAAGGTGTGGATAGGGATGAATGTCATTGGATTGCGATGAGGTTGGCCTATAGCTAGATACCAATGACAAGAGAAGATACTAGGAAATGCTTAGGATGGGGAGGATGGAACTGCTAGAAGATTTGGATGGAGGAAGATTCAGGGAGATTGGATGGTGGAACTGCTAGAGGATTTTGAAGATGGAAAAGCTGCTTGGAGGATGAAAAGCTGGTGGAAGATGGAAAGCTGGTGGAAGATTACCAAGTGTCAACAAAATGAGCTGCTATTTTCCCAATGGAGGATCAGTGATAGGATTGCGTCAACCTAGGATAGACTGATGATCTTTGGTCAACTGGATTCTTGTCAATACAAGCCAATCTCTTGCTCGAGATGATAAGGCTATGCAAGGACAAGGTTTTGATTTCTTTAAGACAACACGTTGTGCCAGAAAGAGGATGATTTCTGATTTAGGATAAGGGATGAAAACAACTCAAAGGGCTGAAACACGATAATGCTTGTGGATTTGGAGCTCTGAATTTTGGTGCAAAAGATGGTGAATTTGCGTTCTGATGTGGATGGTGGATGTTGGATTCTGATAAAGGATATGGGATGCTGAGTTGGTTTGCTGGTGGATCAAGATAGAGGATGCTGGAGGAACTGCTGATGGATTAAGATAGAGGAGTGCTGGAAGGATTGGATGGTGGTTGGTTTGGATTTGGATAGAGAAATTGCTGAGGATTTTGGGAGATGGAAGATTCGGATTTGGATAGCCTCCAAGGAATACGTCACCAAGGAAGAGGATGCCCTCTGTTTTAAGATAGTTCATGTGTTTTAAAGGCATGGTGTATGCTTGGATGGAAGATATGCCAACAAGAGGATGAGGAAGGATGGAAGCTAGGATGAAAGGATTGGATAGAGGATATGTAGCTGAAAGGTGCAATGGATGCCAAGGAGGTGCCCAAAAGCATGTACATCTGATAGTCTCTGTTTTTGTCATCAAGATCCAATGGAAAATGAAGGAAGTGAGAGACAAAAGGGGATGGAGGACATGTTGGATAAGAGGTGATAGAAAGGAAGCCCCTAACTGCAGAAAGGAATTAGGGGGGACTATGCATGGCGCCTGTTTGCTAGGTTTTCACCATGGTACTTGTCCAAGGCGCTTGAATTGCCAAGTTTTCACCAGAGGACGAATGTTTTTCTCTTGATTCTTGCTTTGTTGATAATTTGCTCCTTTGGTTTATCCAATTTTTATGGATTTTTGTGTTTTTTTCTTGACTTTATGCTGATCTTGCTGATTTGTCGCTGAGCTTGTGCAGATATTCCACTGATTTTCTGATTTGTTGCTGATTTGTTACTGATTTTGTGCTGATATGCACTGACATTTTGATTTGTTGCTGAAGCTCTGATTTAATGTTGTCGTGCTTGCTGATTAGCTGATGTCGCCATTTTGGCACTTCCTCTTGATTAGATGGTGACCTTTTGATTTGTCACTGATATTCTGATGGTGTTGCTGATTCTTTGATTGGATGTTCCCTTATGATTTGATGATGGCCCTGCTGTTTTTGATTTTGCACAGATATTTTGATGTTGTTGCTAACTCTCTGATGTGGCGCTGAGTTTTGTGCTGATTTTGGTGCTATCATGCGATTTGATGTTGATCTTCTGAGAGATTCTTCACTGATTTTCTGATGTGGATTGTTGATTTTATGATGTTGCCGGCTTGTCATGGGGATCCATTGCTAGATGATGGACGACAAGCTTAAGATCACACCTAGGCATGTGCATATGACCATGCACAGTTGATAATTGACTCCTCGGAGCAAGGCACTTAAGGTCATGATTCACTTTCTGTTAGGTTAACCTCCATGTAGATGAGCCACAAACATCCTTCTGTACCCAAGTTGATTTAGCTTGGTTTCTGCAATGTTGATAGGGAACTATCAATGTGTTGTTATCTCAAGTAGGAGGAAGAGGCAAAGCTCCATCTTCTAGCGCTTGAATTGCCAAGTTTTCACTAGAAGATACGCCCTTTATTTTTACTGTTTTGGAGTCAGAATGTGCCCCAGAAGGGTTTTCACATAAAGACTCATGATTTTGCCTTTGCTTTTTTAACTTTTGCGACTAAAGCTTACCTCCTCTCCAAAATATGCTTCTGTTTTAAGCTGATAGGGATATGTTGATGCTAAAGCCTGATTGCCTGTTGACTTTGCTGATTTCTCTGATTTGTCATTGATTTCCCTTTGCTGTTTTAGATGTGCTGACTGATCTTTGCTGACTTTCTTCACTGATTTCTTCTGATTGTGTGACTGGATGTTGGTACAACTGTAGCAGGACGGGGGGGATCATGCAAAGTCATGGATTAGATGGGGGAGATGGGAAAGATGGTGGTAGAAAGTGTTTGGATGGAAGGATGGAAAGTGATCAAGATAGGGGGATGTTGTCAGGATCAACATTGGCACATGTTGCGAGGAAGATGGATGATTGGATGTGGAAGATAGCGATAGATGTGATGGAGGATTTATGCTAGAGGATGGAGGAGATGGAGGGGAAGATTGAGGAGCTGGGAGATGGGCAACGTTGGATGCCATTGTGGATGTTTTTGTTAGATGGATTACATCTTTTTGCTTTGGGATCCACATCATTTTTGTTTTAGCTTTAGTGTGCCTTTGCGGCCATTGGTGGGCATCAGATTGTGCTTTTTCTTTGCTAGGCCTTTGTGGCCATGTGATAGATTTTGCTTGGACTTTGCTAGGTTTTCGGAGCCATTGGGGTGCTTTAGCATGCCTATTTGGCTCTTTGCTGGGCCTTTGCGGCGCATTTGATTGCCTGATTGGAGCTTGCATTGATTGATCATGTCGATTAGACTGGACATGGTAATCGTCATTGGGCCTTTGCAGCCATTGGGATGCATTAGATTTGGCATTTGCTTTGATGGGCCTTTGTGGCCAGTGGTTTGCTTTGGCTTGCTTGATCGGATTTTGCTTTGATTGTGCATGTCGATTAGACTGGACATAACAATCCTGGGATTTTTGTGGATTTTTCCCTTTATTCATGCGCGATATGGCATCCAAATTGCGAGGAGCATTGGGAGGAATATGAGGAGTTGTCTGGGATGGAGGAAATTTGGATGGAGATATGGAAGGAGATTGGTAGATAGGATATGTGGACATGTGCCGTTGTTGATCTTGACTAGGGATGTTTGGATGTTGGATGAAAGGCTGAGTAGGATAAGATGGGGGATGATATTTTGGGATATAAGGTCCCAAAATGGATTTGCTGGGTAACGGAGATGCGTTGAAAGACTTTGGGACATAGGGACCCAAAATGGATGGGGAGGATGAAGGAGGATTATGATAGGTTTTCCTCGGTTGTAACGATGGAGGAGGAGGAATTGCATTGTGGGCTCTGAAAGATGTTTTGTTGGTTTTGAATGGATGTTTGAACTTTGCCTTAGCTGTACCAACATTTCTGGATGAAGTACCTTTTGCTGATGTGGAGGGAGTGTCCTCTTCTGGTGTGCAACCAATTCCACAGCCTTTCGGATGTTTCTTGCCTTGAATGGGCTGTATATTTCCTTGTTCGTGAGTGCCAAGGCCTTTGCCTTGATAGTTCCATCTTTTCAGCATTTTATCCAGACAAGGATATTTCTGACTTGGGGTGAATGACAAACAACCATTTTCTGGTTCTCTGATGGAAGATAGGAAGCTGATTTCTTCTTCTTCAAGTGGTTTGCCTTTAACAAATGTTAGTTTTCCAAGTGGATAGAGTGACGGTAGCTGGACAGTTTGGTTAGGAGGATCCTTAAGAGGAGAGGATAGGATGTTGGGATTTTGACTAGGATTGGGGGATGGTAAAGGAGCTTTAGTTGGAGAAACTAGGATGATAGGATCTTGGATTGGAGGAATTGGGATTGTAGGATTTTGGATTGAAGGTGATGGAGGCAATAGAACATGCGATGGGGGAAGTAAAGGGGTTGGATCTTGATGTTCTTCTATAGATATTTCAACATGCTTTTGGTCCAGATCTTGACACGATGGGATTTGTTCAGATAGAGGATTAGGGGATATATGGATGGACTCTTCAGAGGGAATGGATAGAAGGATTGGAGACTCTGCTGCTGGGGTTTCTGGAAGAAGGAAGAACTCTTCAGATGGTATGGATAAAAGGATGGGAGATTTTTCAGCTGCAATGGTAGGAAGAAGGGTGAACTCATGGGGCTCACTGAATGTGCTTTGGATAATGCTAGGAGGAGGTGATGTTGGTGGGGATTGGATGGAGACTCCAGATGGAAGGGACTCAATGATGATAGGAGATGGAAGAGGATCAACGGTTGGGATGTATGGAAGATAGATAATAGATGGGAGCGCTGGATGGGCCTCATCAATGATGGCTTCACATGAAGGATTGCTTGGCTTTTCAATTTTAGGCGTGGGTTTTGCTATTGGCTCTTCCTTGGGTTCTGTTATTGGTTTCCTTGGAGATTTTTGTGGTGAAGAAGGTTTGGAAGGTGGAGAAGCTGGGGAACTTGGATGGTCTTTGCATGAAAGTGGGGTTTGTGCTTGGGTAGATGCTCGCGAAGGGGGAGAGAAAGAAGGGAACACCCATGAAAAAGATGATTTTGAAAAGGGAGCTTTGGGTTTTGCTTGAGGGGATGATGGTGCTGAAGAGGCAGGGCTAATGGCTTGAGGTACAGGTTTTGGAGTGGGTTGAGGGATGAACTCTGCTGGTGGGGAAAGATTTTTGGTAATGTGGTTTGGAAGAGAGGATGGTGGTTTGGGACAAGATGGAGGATTGGGGTTTGGAGCAGAAGATGGTGGTTTGAGACAGGATGGAGGTTTGGTGAAAAGGATGGGAGGACTAGAATCTTGGATTTCAGAATTTTTTGGAGTATGGGCAGATGGAGGCCTTAGATAGGGGAAGTAGCGTGAAGTGTTTCTAAGGGATGATGGCGATGGAGAAATGACCATAGTAGAAAGTGGAGGCCTGAAAGGAGCATATGGAAGAGGTGTAGGTTGAAGACAAGGATAAGTTGGGGATGGATAAGATACTGGGTTTGCTTTGCCGAGGACATGAAAAGGAGTGCTAGCCTTGCCGAGGACATGAAAGGGAGTGCTAGCCTTGCCGAGGACATGAAAGGGAGTGCTAGGAGATAAGCGCGAAGGCATGGTTCATTGGATTGGAGGAATGATGGAATGCTGGGGGTTGCTTGGAGGAAACTGGCTGTAATAGGCATCATGGTCTACAAGACCTTCATCATCATTAGGATCGATTGGTGGGAGAGGAGAGATATCATAACCAAACTTATTATAGATTTGAGACATGCTGACTTTGCGAATGAGTTGGATAAGGAGGAAGGACGAAGATGGTTTGGAAGACTAAGACTCAGATTGGGATGACTGACGGAAGAAGACGGTTTGCCAGAAGAAGACAGACAAAGGGATGGGAGATGACCAAGTTTTTGGGATAGCTGCTCTGATTGTTCTTCGGACCAAGTTATAGATCTGCTTGATGTTTTTCCATTGGCAAAGGATTTGATAAAAGCAATCTTCACAAAGGACAAAGCAACTTTGTGAGATACAAACAAGATAAAAGACTTTGATAAAGCTTTGAAAGTGTATGTTTTGACAAATGTTTTCACGGAGTCTTTGACTGTCAAGCACTTCAAACAGATCTACCTAAGGAAGGTGAGTATCAAAATCGCTTGCCCACAGCTTGGTATCCCCCAGAAGGGAATACAAATGGTGAGTAATCTTGAGGCGACCCGGTAAACCCCTTGGAATCGGTCCTTGCACAAGGATTTTGATACTTTCGGATGTAGATAGGGTAGCCTCTAGTTTATCAGGTTGCTAATGATTCCGTGGAGTCTCCATACCCGGTTATGCTGATCATTCGTGACTCACTTAAGAGCCTTGCCAATTATGCTGGGGGAGAGGAATGTTTACCATCCCCAGACACGTGTTTGGCACGAACGCCCGGCGATTAGGAGATGTAAGTGATTCTTTTGGTATTCACTTATTTGTATACCGGCCGGGGGGGATACCGGTTTGAGGTCGTTCTCCGAGGAGGAAGCGCTTCTCCTTGGACAGGCCTCGCTAAAAGTAGAACAAGTGAACTTGTCCAAGTTCAAAATGTTCCACGTTGCTTATTCTAACAAGGTTTATGCAAGAATTGAAAAACTCCTACATGCACATCAAACAGATTTTGTTCATTTTCCCAGTTTTGATTAAGTGATGTTTGAACTTTGAAATGAAGACACTCGTGATTAGCTTTTGATTTGTTCCTTTCCTCAAAAATGTAAATGCTTTGAACGTTTGCAAGTTCTTTCTTTTTGTGCATTCAAGATTTGATTAGCGAGTTGTCTTAAGAACTTTGAAAAAGCTTTGTTTTGTCCTTTAGATCACTCAAGATTGAATTTGTTTGCTTGCTTTGGAATTTTGAAATGAGATAGGGAATAGAGTTGTTTGTTCCTTTAGTGCATTCAAGATTTGGTTTGATTTTCAAATTGACAATGACACTTAGGACCTAAGTTCATTTCCTTAATGTCATTCAAGATTGAGTTTGACCTTTGCTGTAATAAAAGAAATGAAAAAAAATAGTCTCAAGCAACTCAAGACAAAAACCAAAAGCGACACTGTCCAGCTTATAGGCGACGCTGGAAAGTGCAGAGGCGACATTTAATTCCTACAGGCGACATTCTGTACCTCAAAAGGCGACAGATAAAAAACCACAGGCGTGATTTCTTTTGTTACAGGCGTGATTTCTTTACCCGCAGGCGACAGAAGAAGAATTCTGGGACGTAACAGAAATTGTCAATCACAGGAAAATCTCAGTTATGCAGGCGTGAAAATAGAGCTCATAGGCGTCATTTCTTTCCTCAAAGGCGTGATTTAATTGCATGAAGGCGTGACTGAATTCCTTGTAGGCGACATTTCTTTTGTTGAAGGTGACATTTCTTTGTTTGAAGGCGACATTTAATTGCTGTAGGCGTCATTTCTTTTCATGAAGGCGACATTTCTTTATTTCCTGCAAAAAAAAAAAGCATATAAAGTATAGTTTCATCAAAATGATTGTGGTTTGAGTCCCACCGGGCGTGCCAGAATGTAGACTAGGATTTGAGAGTGCACCTAAACCTGTTTTGAAGGCCAAAGACAAACAAATGTCATAGCATATTATCAAATCAAATTTAAAGGTAAACAAACTAAAATCAAAGCCACCTCAGTTTAAGCTTAAAACGGATGCGCCCATGCACCGTTTGATATGCTTAGATATAGAGGGATGTGGGTGTGCAAACTCAAGCACTTGGAGCATGCAAAATATGATGATTTGAGGATCAAGAAGACCCAAAATGACACAAAATAGGTATGAGGAACCTATTTTGCCTCAAAGGCCTCAAGAACACACAAATATGCAAAGATAAATGATGAACTAAGATTGAAACAAGAAATGAATCTATGTTAATCCATTTAAGCTAATTTAGATGTGATTTAAGCTTGAAAATGATCTAAAATGATGAATTTATGCTAATGCTAGAATGAAAATGGCATTATAACTTTGCTATTGAGTTTGAGAGTTGAGAGATGATTTGCCTTAGGAAGTGAGGGTATTTATAGGATTTCTAAGGCTTGGGGTAGGAGGAATGAATGGCCAGGATTGAAATCCTTAAGAGAGGCCAAGATTCACTCAAAGGGAAGCACATGGATTGTGCTAGTTCTCAGCCAATCAGGAGGTGACACATGTCACAAGGTGAGTGGATGAAGGGAAGGGCAAAGAGGAGTCAACAAAGGGGGCTCCAAGCTCATAACTCTCCAAATAAATGCTTGTAAGAGCAATGAATGGGCTTTAAGAGGCTTTGAAGACTTTGGGGAAGCAATAAATGCTTTGTGGTTGAGATATTTGGAAGGGAAGACTTTGCTTTGGTTTAGGAAAGTCTTAAGCTTGGTTAGGATTGCACAAAGGTTTAAGGGTAGGATTAGGATTAGATTAGGACAAAGAAAAGGATTAGGATGGGTGAAGAGGGTGGATTTGAGAAGATTCTAGAAGAGTCTAGATTTCTCCTTAGGTTTTATGAAATAAAAGTTTATTCATTCCAAAAGCTTAAGTTTTAGGAATATTTATTAAAGTATTTTCAATAAATATGGAAATTAAATATTTAACCTTAATTAAATATTTAACCTTGGGATTAGGGTTAGGAAAGATGGGATTAGCCTTTTAATCGAAATTAAGAAGGGATTAGAAGATTTTGGAAGAGGTTAGTGGTCTAGAGGAAATTGGCCAAGTTTGGGATAAAAAATAAATTAATTTATTTTTTGAAGTTTTTTGGACAATTTATTAATTAAATAATTAATAAATTAGGGATAATGTCCAAATGACATTTTTAGGCTAGATTCCTTAATTAAAGATTTTTAATTAAGAAAGAGGGATTTAATGCCATAAAAATAAATTAATTAATTAAATAATTAATTAATTAATAAATGATGATGTCATCAAGGATTTTCAGAAAATAAAAATAATTTATTTTCTGAAGGATTTTTCGGTGTCTACAATTAAATAATACAATTAATAATAGATATAATTAAATTTAATTACATAATTAAGTGGCAAATATTAAATCTAATTAATTAAATATGAAAATATTCAATTAATCAAACTTAGGATAAATGTGATTTATCGCCAAATAATCATTAAATTAAAGATAATTAAGATAATTAGGAATATTCCCCGATGCAGAATTTAAGATAATCAATTATGATTCGATGATGTTTAGATGTGCCTTAGATTAGGACTTTGATGTCGATTTTGTTCGATTTGTCGATGTAGGAGGTTAATGAACTTATAGCCCATTTTTGGGGTATTACAATAAGCAACTAGACCAACTATAGGGACAAGACTGCCCTCTTCACTTCTGGCTCTATAGAACCAAGGTGGGTACACTTGATCCAATAGATTCAACTCTATTCCTTATTCAATACTGGATCTTACAATAGATAACAGTGAGAAAGTACTAAATAACAACCTATTATTCAATGACTCTCTATCACTAGGTAAAGCAACTTATAAATGTAAATAAAACTTTTAAAAGACTAGTAATGATTATATAATTAGGATTATAAAGATTCTGATAATTCCCCATAAAGCAAAGATAGATAGATACAGACCAGTGTGTTATCCATTGGGAAAATAATACCAGAGAATAAAATATCACAAAGGCACTTGAAATAACTAGTCTCTTAACATAAATACAAATATTTCAACTCATCCCTACTTGCAGATAATCCCTATGAAGATTCCATGAACATATATTTCACCCTGAGCAATATTTAATCCAACCCTAAATCAGAACTCAAAGCCAAATACATACATATAAATCTTAAGAAAAGATTTAAAGATTCATAGAATAAACATAATGGAGAGGAAAAGACTTTGAAATTTGTATTAAGTATAACCTTTTATCTTTGTACAAAATATGTCTTGAACAATAAGCTTGCAAGATAGCAGCAGCAACTTGTACTTCTTCTCTATTGATTGTTGAAAAAATAATACAAAATGTTACATTCCTCGATTGAGGGTTAGGGTTTCAAAATTTCTATCTTATCAACACCTAAACTCCCAATGCCTAGAATGATCATGGAAAATCCCTTATATACAAGGAAATGCAATAAGCTACCGATCATTCTAGGGTTTACAAAATTCCTAACTTAAAAACTTTTCAACAACCCTATTGGGTTTACAATAAATATATCAATCAAAATTGGTGAGATATTTGTAGATGAGCCACCTTGCTTTATGCCTTCAATTGTGTCCTCGACTTCTTTCAACAAATCTGATTTCAATATCTCTACTGTCAATCCTGCAATAAATACTTTTTCTGCATCTCAACAACTTTTATGACTCAAAAAGTAACTGTCTTGACTTGTCTCAAGAGGCTGGCGAAGTATTTACTTTTTCTGTATGAGGTATGTACTGATACCTCCACCTATTGTACACCTCTTCGCTTGGGAACTCAAAATTTGCAAACTGAGCTTTCTTACTAGATAACTATTCCCATTCATTATCTATTTGGCTAACCTTGTGCTGAATAAGATCAAACATAGATTTTGCATTCATTAATAACTTAATGGTGCTAATAAAAGAATAGGTGTCACTTAAGACACTAGTCACTCTCTCGGACAAAAGTGCATCCATCTCTTCTCTCCACTAATATAATTCTTTCAATTCCCCTCACTCTGTGAGAATTGTTGGTACCAGTTCATAATTTGAAAGCATCAGTTCCCCTTTCAACATACTTGATTTCCTTATGAAGTTATCCAAAATAATGTCATATTGCACTATTTTCTTCACAACTTGGTGCACTGGCTTAATCAGTGGATTAGGATTTTCTTGACCTTTAGACAATGAACGAAATATCTTGACACTTGGAGACCTCTCAATCCATTTTTTCAAAATTGGTGACATATTAGTCCTATCTTTATTTAAAGTTGTAAACAAGGCATGTAACTTACTGACATGATTGAAGAAAATTGAGGGCTTCAAATCATGTGCAAATTGCATTATTGCATTTGTCATCTTTTCTTCATATTTTTGGTTTACCAAAGCTGTGGCCATCATATGTTCATCCTTTTCCTTCTCCAACTGCACCCTTATTTCTCTCAATTTATTAGCTTCCTCGGTTAATCTTTGCTTCTCCCAACTAACTCTTGCATCCATAGTTGTCTCTCGGAGTGGTGATGGTAGAAATTCAATAATTGGGCTTGATGAAGAAGCAACTGTAGGCTTGTCATAGATTGTTAATTGGGGAGACCTATGATCCTGGGGTCTAGACAACTTTGCAATAAAATTATCCTTCTGGATTAACTCAATTTTAAGATTATTATAGGACTTAAGGACAATTTCAAATTTAGCCCTTAGTTCTTCCTTCTCTTGAGCATCTTTTTCTGCCACCTTGACATTAAATTTGGTAGTTTCTAAAATAAGGTTTGAAGCTTCTACACCAGAAGTCTCACCCACTCGTTGTACCAACAAATTTCCTGCATATTTTATAGAGAGAGCCTCTCTTTTTTCTTTGTTCTCATCTCTCTTAAGGGACCACATTACCAAGGCATCATGATCATTTGAGAAAGAAATTCCCCTAGCAGCTTGTTGTGCCTGTTCTGTAGTAGCAAGAGTCTTTATCTTGCTCTTCCTGACTTGATCAAAGACTATTGTATCAACAATATCCCACTCTGGTAGAATCAACACCCCTGCAGTATGGACCATAGCCCTTCCTTCCTTAGGAGTAACCTTTTCAAACTGCTTCACCAGTTCACCCTTCATATTAGTTTCAATCTTTGTTATATACCTATCAGGGAATTCCTCCTTTTTCTTTTCACAAATCTCTTTGAACTGACCTATCTTCATTCTCCACAAAAACTGCAAAAATGCCCTAGTCTTGACAAATTTGTCATCAGCAAGAAATGAATCACTGGCCTATTTCAAAATTGGGTCCATTTGTTTACCCTCAAACTCGGCAACAGTGAGATCCATTGCAACCTCCTTAGGTGCCTCTGGCATTCCTTCTTGCAACTCATCATTGGAAACAAAAATGTTTCCCTCATTCCTCATCTGTACCAACTATTCTTCTACCCCATGTTCATCTAATTGGATGGGGGACTCAGAAGGAGAATAGACATTTTGTTATGATCCTGTTCCCTCCTATCTCTGCCTCTTTGGAGAGGGTCCTTGCACTGTTGGATCATCCATAGGTCTTTTTCCTGTTGAGGTAGAAGGGAGATCCTCACCTCTCTGTTGTGTTAGCAAAAGGACACTGAAATGACTCTTCTTCTATACAATGTATGTTCCCTTAGGAGTCAATTTCATGTACCTTGGTTGACTCAAAATTTGTTTGGCCCTTTCAGGCTTTGCCTTACTAACCATAACTTTCTTTTCATTCACTGCATGCATGACCCCTTCAAAATGTTCTATAAGGGAATCCACTTTCCTAGCCCAGGGTTTAAATCCCTTTAGTGGGTCATAAGCCTTATCAAAATTTCTAATAAAATCTACAGTCTTCTTGTAGATGACCCATTTTTCCTTCTTAACCTTTTGAGTTTGGAGATCAAACTCATTTCTTATTATATCTTCAGGAAAATTAAATTGGTGTTCTATGAGAGCACACCTTACCTTGTCTCTGAACATTCTTGAAAGGAAACCCTCTGTGTCTGCACATCTAATGGTGGCTATTGACATTCTGTAGGGCTAAAAGACTTGATTCAAATGTACCCAGCCTCCCTTAGTAATTACATACTGGTGGGCAATTGTAATATCAGGGAAGAAAGTCCCTCTTCCTTTACCAGTAAGGGCATTTTCCTGTAGGTCACCAATCTGCCTTAATATTTTTGCATACCCTATCTTTAGTGGAACTTGGTAGGGCAAAATGTATGGTGCCTTCTTGCAACCATATACTCTAAAAACTATGGAAATGGGATATAATATGATATCACCAAAATTATGGACTATAGTAATGTCCTGACAATATTCCTTTGATCTAATCAACCTTAACAACTCTCTTGGAATCCTTGGGTTGTCAAAGAACAATAAATTTCTGAGCCTTGAAGCAAAGTCCCTATCAAATGCAATATAACTAGCCTCAGTTCTATTCCATGACAGGGCTGTAGTCCACAATTGTACTGGGAGGACTTCCCCATTTCTTCTTTTAACAATATTTACTGTTGAGCTAAAAAACTGCTCACCTTTGTACAAGAACATGTACATGAGCATGGAATACCACCCAAAGGGCCTACTGACCTTCATTTTCTTTATTCCCATTAATCCCTCATGGATTTGGCTAAGTGAGACACAAAATAAAAAATCAGTGCCAATTGAGGATGTAAAGATTGCACCATCATAAACATATATGGGATTGGCATATGGGTTGTGTCATCGTGCCCTAGAATGAAAGTTAAAGACTTATAAAACTCTTGTGCACACCTACTGAATAAATCCAACCTAAAGGGTTCTGGTGTACTTGGGCTTACAACACACATCGATCCAATCTGATCTAGAAATTCCTTTAGAGGCCCTGTTCTTAAACAATCTTTCTGGGCTTCATATACCTTTGTAAATTCAGTAAAATCTATCTTTTCTAATCCCATAGAAGGGTCATTCAATGAAAAAATATCCCTGATTTCATCTGTAGTGATACTGATCAAGTCTTTTCCATTTATATCCTTGACACATTTTGTCACAAGATCATAACACTTGGCAATTTGGATCAGCAATTCTGCATCCATGAATACTCCGGGGACTACCAGCTTCCCTACATCAAATTGCCAGATATTGCTTGAGGGGGCACATGAATTCCTTGGTGAATACAATGATTTGAATAGAATCAGACCATTATGATCTTTCCCCACCCTACCATCTCTCATCCAGTTTCCTCTATCATGGAGTCCTTTAGGCACGAAGTCCCTAGGGTTTCTTGGAGCCAATTCCTTTACTCTTGTTGCCCCATTATCTGAATGTGGGAGCAATTGCCAAATCTTCAAAAAATCCCCTGTCCTTGTACTCTACTTTCCCATACAGGTTCCTCTTTGGTGGCATTTTTACTAGGGCTTCTTAAAACAATATATAAATACCCGAGAAAAACCTAAAAACTAACAACTGGCAACACAATTTCTCTTACAATTTCTTCACAGACTTCAAACAATTCTTGAATTCAAATATTATGACCTACTAGGCACTTGAAAAAATTTGCATGATATCGCTCCAGAGAACAATCCAGCTCGCCAAAATGCTTATGAGAGAGGTAAAGAAAACAATGATAAAATTTGGGGTATATAATGTTGCCAACCGTTTACAATTCATTCGCACATAGCTCATTAAGTCCGCCATTACTGAAAATTGGCAGCCTCAGCATTCATAGGACGTGAACAACGTCACAGAGGAAAAATTTGAATTTGGATAATTGATCTTGTTTCCTTTTCAACGCATCAGACGATTAGCAAAATAGCCGCACAACCCTCTTTTTATTTTCCCCAAACTAGTTCCCAGCCAATGAGAACAAGTCAATTTAACCATGTGGGAAAAGAAATAACTTAGCTTAATTTTGATCAGAGCGGACATGTGTCACCTTGTCGCTAAAGTGTGGGCATAAAATACAAGCATCTTTCTTGAGTGGTGTAACGACAGTCACAGGATCCTTTCCCAACCTATCACACTTTACCACCTCCCAAAGCGATGACCCCACACTTCCTCCATCGAATCAATAGCTGCCACGTTGCAAAAAACCAGCAAGTGGGCCTCTTCACTTTTTCTTCCTCGGTACCAATCATCCTAATGACTGCCACATCACAACTCCTTGCAACCAATAGAAAATGAACACATCAATGTGACTTGGCAACTTAGGGCCCACTAAAAATCTCTCCTTTATAGAGGATCATACGGTTGTCGCTAAAGTGCAAGCTTAAAATGCTATCATCTTTCTTCAGTAGTATAACGACAACCGTAGGATCAATCAAAACTTTATACTTTGAAAAGTCCAACCCCACCTTTACAACGTCACTTAAGATAGATGTCAATCAAAGAAAATGCTACAGAAGAAAGACTGTCAGAACTCTGCAGCGTCAGGAAAGACCTCGATCAGACGGTTGTTGCTAAAGCATGATGCTTAAAAGGCTATCAACTTGGTCCAACAGTATAATGACAGTCGTAGATGTGATCCATTGTTTAATTTCCAGCACACCTTTGTTGACGGGCCTGCTTGGACAGATGGCGCTTTGTCACTAAAGTGCATGTCAAGCATTCTGGCAACAAGCAATCTTGTGGTTTAACAACAACCACTAGTTTAAAAGGGTGACATACTATTGAAAAATTAACTGGAAACTTAGGCTTTTGAAAGAATTAATTATAAGTGACCCTGTCGGATAGCCTAATAGTGTAACATGTGAAGTGGTCATCATTAAAGGGGACAATTTAGCACATGGGTATTTGGGACTTTAGTAAGCACAAAAAGTAACGCTTAAATATAACAATGCTAAGATTGGCTAGGGTTTAGATCATACTAGGGTTTTAGCCATAAGACCTCACAATTAGGTCTAAGAATCAAAATTTTCAAAAGTTTTAGCATGTAGTTGGAAAATTTTAGGATAGTGCTAACATAGAGGATTGCGAGAGTTTGTCATGCTAGAGGCCCATAGAGCCCCTTATGCAGCACATCCCGGAGTGAAGAAGACACACGTTGATTTGAGACAGCTGTATCATTGGCCAGGCATGAGGATGTAGATTGCTGAGTTGGTAGCTAGGTGCCTAGAATGCCAGAGGGTGAAGGCAGAACACCGACATCTAGGTGGTCTACTTCAGCCTCATGAGATACCAGTGTGGAAGTGGGACACCATATCTATGGACTTCATTGTTGGTCTACCTATGTCATCTCGTCGTCATGATGCCATCATGGTGACAATTGACAAGTTGACCAAGGTGGCTCATTTTTCACTAGTGCGTACTACCTTTACTGCACCATTAGTGGCACAAGTGTTCTTGCGGGATATTGTCAGACTGCATGGTGTACCTCATAAGATCATCTCAAATAGAGATTCTCTCTTCACTTCATCCTTTTGGGGAGAACTATAGGCAACAATGGGCACTAGGCTCAATTTTAGTACGACCTATCACCCTGAGATAGATGGACAGACTAAGAGGGTCAATTAGGTGTTAGAGGACATGCTTCGCATGTATGTTATGAACCATCAGACTTGGTGGGAGGAATACCTACACTTAGTGGAGTTTTCCTATAACAATGGGCATGATACATCCTTGGGTATGCCTACGTACCAGGCTCTTTATGGTAGACCTTGTAAGACACCACTCAGTTGGGATAGAATCAAGGAAAAAGTTTCTATTGGTCCTAAGTTAGTTAGAGATATGGAGCAACAGGTGACCTTGATTAGGCAGCATCTCAGAGAGGCTCAAGATAGACAGAAGAAGTATGCCGATGCGAAGAGGATCAATCAAGCCTACTTAGTAGGAGACAGGGTCTTTTTGAGAGTGTGACCGCATAAGAGTCCAACCCGTTTTGGAAAGGGCTCTAAGTTAGCACCTTGTTTTGTTGGACCTTTTGAGATCCTTGAGAGGATAGGACCAGTTACTTACTATTTAGCCTTGCCACCTATCCTATCATGCATCCATGATGTGTTTCATGTTTTAGTTTTGTGGAAGTATGTTTATGATGAGTCTCATGTGATAGATTGGGATGCCTTGCAAGTAGAGTTAGATGGACAGCTAGGGTTGGAGCCCATACATATTTTACCTTGATGAACCCTGGCACTTTGAGACAAGGCGTAGGACTAGGGCAGGGTCTAGTAGGATTGTTATGACGAGGTCATAGCTTGATGGGAGGATGCAACATAGATGAGATCACAGTACCCTCATCTCTTTGATGAATTCTAGGAGGAGGTTTATGCCTAGAGGGGGTGGATGTGAGACCTACTAGACAGTCATATTTGTACTACCTCATTTTTATGCTTTCAGTACTTATTTCACAGACGTACTTGACTATTTAAGACACTTATGTATTTGAGGATCTATTGAATCCTATGTTATATGTTCGGTACTTGATTATGTAATCAGGGTACACTCGAGATACTATATGTTTTGATTCAGTTTGAGTTATGATTATGTTATATATGATGTTTAAAACTATTGCGATGGAAATTTGGTTTAGGAAATTGAAGTTATGCTTAGTTGATTCATTTACAGACATAGTTTTATACCATGCAGTGTTGATGATGTATTATGTGTATATCATATTGATTGGACCTACTGATGTGTGCAATGAGTGTGTGAGATAAGTTGACCAAAGATCTAAATGCGGGGATCCAGTATTGGAACTTGTGTTTTATACCGTGCATTCCAAGGTCCTCTTTGTATAAAGAAATGTGGACCTCGTTGTATAGCATTTATTTTGTGAATGTGGTTTGCATGTGTGTATTTAACTTAGTTAATGTTTATGTGAATTAGCCATGTAATTATTTTAAATTAAATGTGCCAAATTTGGAAAATTGTAGCATATGTGTTGGCATGGTTAGTAATTTGTAATTAGTTGGGTCAAGGGATTTGACTAGGAGATTACCTTAGGGTAGAATCAACTTACCTTGGGTTGGGAAGTTTCTAGATAGTCAACCAAGACCTGAAATCCATGTGTAAACTTTAGGTGGAGTTTAGGAGAGCCATTTGGGCTCCCATAGGTTAACTGGGGTCAATTTTAGCTAACCAAGTTGATACCTTAGGGGTTAGAGGTCTTTTTCAACCCATTAAGAGCCTTAAAAATCATTGATGACTCCCTCGAAGTCAAGATTTCAAATTTGGGTAGATTTGAAGAGTTGTGAGGTTTTGGTTAACCTCTCTCTTCTTCCCAAATTTGCCTTCAACTCCATTTATGGTGAAGGAAGGCAAGTGGGAAGAAGGGAATGAAAGTTTCTTCCTCTCTTCTGATTGGCTCCTAGATTTTACGAGTTTGGCCTATTTAGGGAAAGCTTGGAGAAGGCTTTAGCTGTTCACCCACTCTCTAGATTTGGAGACCACTCATTTTGGAAAAGCTTAGGAAAGATGCTAGTTGGAAGGAGTTTCAAAGTAATGGAGCTCCATGGCTTTTATGGTTCATGTTTTGAAATTTTTGTTTTGTATTTAAATGTTATTTTTCAATTCCTAATTTCATTTTGGGAAGGGTAGAGTAACCTTGAAGGGGGTAGTAGGAAGAAGACCTAGGTTGTGCAGAGTCTCTCATGCGTGGAGTGATAAAACATGGGGTTTCATGATACCCATGATGCCAAGTATGGCCTCTGAGCACCTGGGGGGCATAAGGAGATTGGACCGCATCTTCTTGAAGATGGTCATCCCAAGTCCATGTGTGGCTTGAGAAATTTATATCATACTATGGCTTCTCCACCTAGTAGTCCACCTCTACCCTATTTCAGGGAGGCCTCTTGGAGGTCTTCCTCTTGTTAAACCATGTTGGGAAAATTTGTTGAAGAGTGTTCATGTTGTCTTTATCATTCATATGTGAGTTCTGCCTGTACCCTATTCCAATTTGGATCCCCTAGCTTAGGGGTGGCCATGAAATGGCCTAGGTTGGGAGGTGAGCCTCCGTGGTTAACCTTGCATAAATAGGTACCCAGCTGGATGCAATGCTTATCAAATTTGTGGACTTAAATAAATTTTTTATTTTGAGACTATTGTAAATCTTTCCCCTTTCAAGTTTTTGTTGTAATTAGGAATCGGGGATTCCTTTGTAAATAATGCTTCAGTTTTGTAATCGTTTGAGGATTTTTGTCCTAGAAAAATGAGGGATTCCTTGTAAATTTAACATTTGAAATTATGAATTTATTGTAAATTTGTTAATGGTGAAATATGGAAAAAGATTCTTTTGTGGGTTAATTTTAATAAATCAATATCGTCTTAAGTAAATTGGAAATTTGGAGTTCAGTAAATATCCTTAGCAATTTGAACAAAAGAACCTTGCAATATTTCGATGCTTAAAATTAATTTTATTATATCTTATGTTATAGAAGATTGAAAACAATTATGTGGATAAATAATTTTATGTATTGTAAAATATATTTCTATTGAGCCAAAAAAAAGAGAGAACAATTAGTTTTATACTTAGAGTTGTTTTTTGAATTTTTTTTTTTAAAAATCTAATTGTCTAAAACAAAAATTTATTTGTTCCAATAGATTATGCATAATTTATGCATTCCTATTATGCAATTATTTTTTTAAAATTAGTTTTCCTAATATCCCCTATTTGGAGATTCAGGAAAAAAAATGTTACACCAGTAAATAATAATAATAATATTTTATTATATAACAAGCTTTGTTTAAATGAGTTTATTAAAAATGTTATATTAACTAAAATAAAAGAAAAAAAATTAATAAAGATTTACTTTTAAGCGCATAGCGCTGTTGACTTTTTAAGAAAAAAATTAATGGAGGTTGGGGGCGGTTTGAAGCCCTTACCCCCAAACCCTCCTTCGTGCTGGAGCGACAGCAGAGGCCTACTCCCACGTGCCACCATAGTTTGGTGGGTAGGAGCAGTGCTTGACACTGCAGCCCCACCTCTTCCCACCGTCATCGTGCCTTGCATGCGTGGAAGACCACCACTCACCTCACCCTTCCTCTCTTCCTCCCTTCCTTTGCTAGCTTGCTCGACCCTACACGTGAGCAGCCGCAGGGGCTTGAGTTTAAACAAAAGATAAAGTTCGGGGGTGGGGGCAGGCAGGGCTCTAAATATAATATTTTAGCATGTAAAAAAATCATAATGATTTCCTTAAGTTTCTTCAATATTTTATTATAATGTAAAAAGTTTATTTAATTAAAGTTTTTTTATATTTAGTGGTATAAATGTATTTAGAAATAGCATTTGTATTTTATAAATTCAATTTTGGATTTAGATAGTTTTAAATTATATTTTAGCTAGATAAATAATGTTAGGAAATAAACAATATTTTATTAGCTTGACTATAGCTTTAGATTTAGTGCTATTATATTATGTGAATATCATTTCTTTTTCAAAATTAGTATGGTGTTTTATTTTGTTTATAAGCTGATAGGTTTATAAGTTAAATAATTAATCTAACATTTGTAGTTTGAAGCTTTATGATTTTTAAAGCTAAACTCTTAACATTTAAACTAAGATAGATTATACTTATTTAAATTTGAATTTAATATATATATATATATATATATATATATATATATATATATATATATATATATATATATATATATATATATATATATATGTTTAAAAGAAAAATATTTTAAATCTAGGATTATGCATAAATTTAGATTTGTTAAAATTAAACTATATTAGTTAAATCTAATTAAATATTATATTTAGTTTTAAAATACCATTTATGTAATTAGTTTTATTATTTAAGTCAATAATTTTATTGATGTAGATTTATTTTAATATGGGGTTATTTATTTGAATAACAGATATTTATTATTTACTTGTTCAAATTAATCATGCCTATAATATAGCTAGTCTTTTAATTTATTTGGAACTCATTTGAATAGGAATATTTTATTAAGGGTATTATAGATCACTATATTATCTATTTAGTTATTTTTTATTAATCTTTTATCGTCCTTGGGCCTCGTCTAGGGTTTTTATGACCTCTTTAGACTTGAAGGCCGACTTTCGTGCATAGTTGACTTCCGGTAAACTCTAGACAAACTTGTGACAAGCATCTTGGTTTGCATGCACAACCCTTACTATTTGTGTCAGTAACTTTTGATGCTTGATTTAAGCCAAATTAATGCACAGTTGACTTTTCGGCCAACTTAGTTAAACCTTGGACATCACCTCAATTTGCATGCATTAATCTTACCCTAGCATGTTTTAGACTTAGTAGGATCTTTGTAGGGCGTATTTGGGCACAGTTGACTTTTTTTGTCAAACTTAGTCAAACCTTGGACATCACCTTAGTTTGCGTGCCCAAGTATCCCTGGGAAATTTTTGTATCCTTTTAGCTTGATGGCATGTACTTTGGTGCATGGTTGAATTTTGGTCAACTCTAGTTGACTTTTAGTCAATTGTCTCATTTTGCATGCCAGTCGAAGCTAGTAGTCCAGGGAACCTTGTAGTTTGGTTTAGAGCTCTTTGATGAGGTTTAAATTTTGGTAAAACTTGGTCAACCTTCTATGGTTGACCCCTTGGGAGTTGCTAGACACTCTAGTGTAGCCAGTCATCAGTTTTCCCTCTACACCATTTTGTGTGCACATAGAGACTATCGCTAGTTAGAATTCTTTTCTTAGTTGTGTTAGGGTGCTTGTTTAGTAGGTTTTAGAAAAAAATTTGTAGTTGTGTTTTGCTCAACTTTTGGGCATGACACAGGATAGGTAAGGAGGATCCAATTAAGGATAGTCCAAACTTGCAGCCAAACACTAACAATGCGGAATAACAAAATAAGATAATATTTTCAACTAAATTTTTATTAACATGCCCGGTTGTAGGGCCTTTCGAGTTAGGGCCAAATATAATCATAAAGTATTTTTGCAACCTCCCAGCTAGTCCAGCTCTGAAACAAATCAACAACTGATGGAAACCCTAAGGCAAATCTAAATTGGAGTTTGCAAGCCTCAAGAAATCTCCTTGTATCCAAGCATGTAAACCACTAGCTCTGCTATTACAACTATCAGATAAACAATCTGATCTTCAAGATCTCGCAGGATCCAAACCTATTCTTCTATCTTCCCAATCTACTACCTAAACAACTACCTAAACACTCCTTAAATGCATTTCCTCAACCACAAGTCGGCTGGAAGATATAATTAACTCCTAAGCCAATTCAGATTCTATTACAAACAAATATTAAATGCAACAACAGTCGGCTCTCAAATAGCCTTACAATAATTAATTCTCCATGTCAGCCTCTAGATCTACATAGGAGAATACAACAAAATCTACCAACAATAAATCCAGCAAGTCGACCAACCAAATCTTGAAGAAATCCAGTCGGTAAACTAGAACTACCGAGCACCAGAGAAACAACCGAGCACCAGTGAAACAATTGAGCATGCCAAGCATCACCGAGCAACACGAGTATCACTGAGCAAGCACATCGACCGATCACCATAGGCATCACTGAGTATAAGTTCCACTGAGTGCCAAAGGTTTCACCAAGTTCCTTTAGCGACCGAGCTTCCTTCAATAATCAAGACCGTTGGTTAAAGCTGCAACTGAGTAACACATAACCAATTCAACACACCACCATGCAAATTTTTTGAGTACCCTAGAATGCCCCTGCATCATATACTTTGAATCCTTTATAAGCTGCATAAGCAAATAGAGTCCTTACTCCTTCCAATCTTATAACAGGGGAAAATGTCTCCCCATAGTTGATTCCTTCTTCTTGTGCATATCCCTTACATACCAATTTGGCTTTGTTTCTAGTAACTTATCCATGTTCATGAAGCTTATTTATGAATACCCATTTTGTTCCAATAACATTCTTGTCGTTTGGTCTCGGCACTAGAGTCCAGGTTTTGTTCTTTTCTATCTGCTTTATGTCTTCATTCATGGCTTGTATCTGATCTTCATTCTTTAAAGCATCTTTTACAATTTTAGGCTCAAACTCACATAGTAAGCATGTATGATCTTTCAACTTACTTCTTGTCATGACTCCAAATTCTTTATCTCCAATGATTTGTTCAAGCTTATGATGTCTTCTCACATACTGTGCCAAAGTAGGTTTAGATTTCCTTTCTCCTTGGTCTTGATCTTCAGGTTCATCTTGTAAATTCTCTGCCTCTTCTTCTAATTTCTCGATAGCATCCTCTTGATGCTCGAAAGACTCATGCAGTTCCTCGACATCTGGTTCAGGTGCACTGCTAGCTTCTCCTTCTTATATGTATACAAAAGATCTGTAATCTTCAGGCTCTTGCTTGCACTCCAATTTATTCTTTTCTGCATATTCATCAACTCTAACATTTGCACTTTCCATAATTATGTTAGTGTTAGAATTCAAACACTTGTAAGCTTTGCTCTTAGTGGAATATCCTAGGAATATGCCTTCATCACTTTTAGCATCAAATTTTCCATTTCTATTGTCTTTCAATATATAGCATTTACTCCCAAAGACTCTAAAATACTTCACATTAGGTACATAACCATGCCACAACTCAAAAGGTGTAGCATTTTTACCTTTCTTGATTTGTACTCAGTTCAAGGTATAAACAGTTGTACTTATAGCTTCTCTCCAAAATCTTTGTGCAACATTCTTCTCAATCAAATCAGTGTTCTAGCACAATCTATAATTGATATGTTTCTCCTTTTTTCTATACCATTATGTGGAGGTGTCCTAGGTGCAGACATTTGTCTCTTTATTCCTCTATCATTGCATAACAGATTGAACTCATTTGATATAAACTCTCCTCCTTTGTTAGATCTTAAACATTTCAAGCTTTTACTAGTTTCTTTTTTAACTTTTGCCAAATACCAATTAAACAAGTGAAATGCATCAAATTTCTCTTTCAAAAACATTACAGTCATTATTCTATAATAGTCATCAACAAACAGAATGAAATACTTATCACCATAATAGCTTTGTACACCCATAGGTCCACAAAGGTCAGTATGAGCCAATTCTAGAATATTGTCAGAAGTATATGTCTTGCTCTTAAAATTAGACTTTGTCATTTTTTCCAATTAACATTGTTTACACATCACATTATCAGGTTTCTTCAATCTTTGTAAACCTCTAACTTTCTTCAACTTACTTATATTTACCAAATTGTCAAATTTTACATGACACAACCTCTTATGCCATAACCATACATCATCATATTATTCAAACAAACATGTTTCTTCAGATAGGTCTAGATAGAACAAGTTACCTCTTGTTTGTTCTCCAATTCCAATTAGTTCACCAGTGGCATCAAATATTTTAGCCTTTCTGTGCTGAAATTCAACTCAGTAACCAATATTGTTCAACTATGCCACACTCAATAAATTATAGTTAAGACCTTCAACCCAACAAGAATTATCACATCTGATCTTATCAGTCAATCTTATTGATCCTTTTCCTTTCACAGGACATGGTGCATCACTACCAAACTTAACACTTCTACCTTTGTAATGATTAAGGATTTCAGACTTACTTTTATCACCAGTCATGTGATATGAACAACCACTATCAATAATCCATTTATCACCTTTACTAACATGTAAAATAAGTGCAGTTTTCTTATCTTCACCAGAATCATCTTTCATAGCAATATAAACAACTTCTATTTCGTATTCATCAGATTCACTAGTTTAATTGTCAGTTTCCTCTTCAACAATATGGCAAGATTTCTTACCTTTGTCTTTGTAGTCTCTATACCTTTGGTGAAATCTGTCATTTCTCTTGTCTTTATACTTGTTTTCCCTTTTCTCATCTTTTTCAGCCCTATTAGGGCATCTTGCTGCAATATGGCCAACTTTGTTAAATGACAAAATAATAATAGGAAGTTTACCTTTATATTTTCCTTTTCCTCTCTTAAGCCTTCTAGCCATAAGTTCCTCAAGATCATCTAGATCATCATCAGAAGTGTCACTATCACTGTTGTTGTTGTTGTTGTCACTACTCTCACATCTTTCTTTTCACTTCTTAGGCTTATGAAGAACCATTTGAGACTTGAATGCATAATCAACATTATGAACAATGAAGGTATCATAATTAGACAACTCAAAAGTAGTAAGCTTGCAAACAAGACTTTCTAGAGTTGAAACATTACCAAGGCTACATCTTGATTCTTGTATTGCAGAAATTATGATAGCATAGATAGGAAGCAATGTTCTCAATACTTTACTGATAATATCATCAATGTTTCCATTAGCTCCTCTAATAGAATTCACTACTTCCTTAATTCTACCATAATACTGAGCAATATTTTCACCATCTTGCATTTTTATTTCATCAAACTCACCTCTCAGGATTTCACATTTGGCTCTTAGTACATTTGTGTCCCCACCATAGACAGCTGCTAGAGTGTCCCACATTTGCTTTGCATTAATACAGTCCTTGATGTCTTCAAATTTAGGATAGCTTAGGGCAGATGAAATCTCCAACATTGCATGATTGTGTTCTTGTTTTTTTTTCATCTCCTCGACAGTCAAAGGTCCAACATGTATTACATACTCATTTTCCACATAGTATTTTGCCGAATCACCAATACCAACTAGATGCAATTTCATCAAACTCTGTCATGAAGGGAAGTTCTCCTTGTTCAACTTTGGTACCTCCTTTTTGTACATCTTGATCATTAGCTTCAAGTACCTTCAAACTTTTTTTCTACAAGCACCAATAGCTCTGATACTAATTGTTAAAATGATTTTAGAACAATTGAGAGGGGGGGTGAATCAATTATTCTCAGGTCCAGATGTACCAATTCAACTTTCTAGCTCTTCAACAATCTCAGATCTAATTATCTTTCAACTTGGTCGCTATAGCATATACCACTAACATAAAACTTGCAATCCACTGTCCTAAAGTAAATAACTTATAGAATATAAAACTTTCAACATCATCCACATCAAAATAACATTCACACAAGTATAACACTAGGATTTATAGTGGAAACCCAATTTGGGAAAAACCACTTGTAACATTCTATTGATTTTCACTCTTTTGAAGTGAGCTTTGTGAGAAGCCAACCCTATTAAAGGTTTACAATACACACTGCTAGGTGTGACCTGGTTAAAGGATTTAATCACCCTGTTAAGAGTGGCCTTGTTAGAGGGCTTAAGAACATTCCATCAGAATGTCACCTTGATTAAAGGATTTATAAAAAAATGACTATTAGGTCAACCTTGATTAAAGGATTTAGACTGATACAATAGTTAGAAAGTAACAATATGTTCTGATCTGAAAATATAAAACTCACTTTGCAAATATAGATCCACTTCACACATATGTTGATTTATTGACTGACCTTCATTTTCATCTCCATCTCTGATCTTCTTGGAATTCTCTTCAAGCAATCACAACTCTGTCCAGCTCCTTCACAGCTTCACCTTCAGCCTTCTTCTTAGACTTATCAACCAATAACGTCAACCTCTTCTCTCTTGTTTTATAACCTCACAATTAGGTTAATCTTATACCTCCTTGATTAGGTGGATTAATATTTTGCTTCTTAATCTCTTCCATAGATCTTAGGTTTAGGTCAGATTCATCAAATCCTTCCATCATTATGTTCTACTTCTTTTCCTTCTAGATACATCTCCAGACTTCTCTTTGAAATCATAAGAAAGTGATTTACCATGCATTAAATGTTTTATACCATTCATTAATAATGTCAACACATTTTACATATCCCAAGAATTCAACTATGTCAAATGGGATTCTCAATTCTTTCTCAAAATATAAATTACTGACACTCGGTCAATATTGTGTTCATCTCCTCGGTCATTACTGTGTATCTTGGTCATCGCTAACATTTTTCTTCTCGGCAATTATCTGTCACCCAATAATTACTGATGTTCGGTCAACACTAGATTTTCTTGGCATATATTAGCGCTCGATCGACACTAACATCACTCAGCTGAAACTAGATTTCTTCACTTTTGCTCAGTTAAGCCTATGTTTCCAGTCTTTCTTCTTCACTTGGTGTTAAAGATAAACAACACATTATCTTGTCAATATGCCAACTAATCAAGTGCCCATTGAAGTATCCCATAAACCAACCTTTCCTTAGGTTCTTTTGTTATCTCCTCTTTTCAAATCCTCTTCACCAATCAAAAGATATGGTACTCTGCTAGATAGAAATGGTCTTACCAGTTAAGGTTTGACATCAATGACAATATAATAATTATTTCAATTGTAGTTCCAACATGTTGTCCCCATTCCTTTTATTGCTCCTATTCTGATTTTGATTTTGAGATTTATTGGTATTTCTTCCTGCACTACCCCCGCCCTTTCCCCTCATGTTTCACTCCTATTAACGTCCATTGTTCCTTGGTTTATCATTATCATACTTCCTCTTGAATCCTTGAGAAGTATCATTTCACTGTGAGGTTTTGATTGCAGGTACCTTTTTCAGTTTTTTTTCCCTATAACAATGTCTTTACATATGAGAACTCCATAGTCTTTGGTTCATGCATCTCAACCTTAGATCCAATCTCAAGTCGTAATCCTAATACAAACTTACATGTCCTAAAATTCTCATTCTACAAATATTGTGGAACATAATTTACCAAATGGAAAAATCTCTCATGATAGTTGGTCACAAATAAAACCCCTTTGATCAATTTTTGAAAATCAGACACTTTCCTATTGCAAAATAGATGTGGCAACCATCATTTCCTGAAGCAAGCTAGGAAGTCTTCTAGATATATGTGCCCTAGTTGAAACTTCTTCTCATACATCTCATGTTCCAGCATTTAGCTACTTCATCTATCATCTAAACTGCACCCCATAAAGCTCTTGATTTCCCAAAGAGGATATGAACATGAAAGAACTTTTCCATGGAGATTATCCATGCCTCTGCATCATCCCCTATATTTTTTCCATCAAAAGTAGGTGGTATGACCTTTCTAAGGTCCTTACTCAATTCCTTAGCTATCTAGTCATTATTGAGATCTCTTGCATTTTCTCCAACATCTGTATCTCTCTTCAGTTGCTCCTCAATCCTCTTGTCTTCTTCCTCTTTTCATTGAACCTCAAGACTTTGATCTTCTTCCTATTTCCTATGTGCTTCATCATTTTGATGATCCTCATTCAGTCTACCCCTCAAATAATTCTCAATAAGATTCATTTGATCCCCTTACTGCTGCAAGATGTTCCTTTGTTCAGCTAAAATGACTAAAATATCATCTAGCCTTTGATTGGAAAGATCATTTTGTTCATTTCTAGGTCTATCTTGGTTACTATTTCAAGTTTTCATGATGAAAACCTAATTCTTGCACCAAACATCATACACAACTTTAACATAGAAGACCTAGGCCCTAGAGTTTAAATATTGATCTAATACCACATATAAGAACTGAATTTAACCAAACAAAAACCACAACATCAAGAAGCTATAATGTCACAAAGTTGAAAAACAATTCTTAGTTGTTCCATTGCCAAGACCAGTCAAAGAAGGATTTCTCATTAAACTAGAAAGTAAATATATAAGATTTGACCAAACTGTCGAAATACAAATATAATACTGAATAAGTTATAATCTTAAACAATCAACCATATTGTTGATCAATACATATCACAGGAATACAGTTACAATTTTATTTACAAAAGGATGTTGACCATCTTTCGATCATCAATACATCATAGAATGACATGTTACAACAGGAAATATACTAGCATCAAATCTCCAAACCATCGAGGTCATAGTAAACATGGTACTGCACTATTATCAAACCTATCTACTAAGCCTCTAGACAACACATCCACTTGCAAATCCTGAGATGGAAGTGTGTCCTAGGTGCTTTTATGCCTAAGGATGGAGTGGTTAGCTCCCCCAGGGCTCTTCCTAATATAAAAAGAGCATTGACCCTACTCAAGGAGCCTAGATTCCTGACACTGATGGATCAAAAGAATATGGTGTAACTATGATTCTAACTCTTATCAATCTGTAGACTAAGCATAAATCTTAAACATAGGGTGGCAGAGAGAAATGAACAACTAACCAAACATACTAGTGAAAAATATGCAAATTAAGCTTTGGCTAAAGAATCTATTTTCTAAAATCAGATAACTTGATAGGTAAAATCTCATCTAATTTACTCTTCTATGTTTGTTCCACATTACACAACCATTTCTAATAATATTCCCTCTATTAACATCATTCTATTTTTAATTCAAAAATTAGGCTAAAGAACAAAATTCAGAAATTAAATCTTTCTTTCTTAATTTAGTAGCATTGTATTACAAAATATACCATTTTATCTTTAACTCGGATCTAAGTAAAACCCCTAATTTTTTCTTTACTTTAGGCTTAGACCAGAATCATATGTAATGGACTTAAAAAAATGTTTCTAAACCATTTACTAATAGTATGCTTCCTAAATCACATGATTAAGTGAGATTTTAATGAAACCAAATTAGGATTATATTAACTAGATAACGTAAAAGGAAACTCTGTTGTCTTAAATGGTATGGTGTAAATTCAACATATCTTGTCCAGGGTCGCAAGTTATAAAAAGATTTCACGACGAAACCAAATGGTATCATTTCCAAATCTTCACTTAATCTATTAATTTTATGAGACAAGGGATTTTGAAACAATTTTTGAAAATGCTCGAGTGACAAAACTAAAACAAGAAAATTGAATATGTTAACTAGAATGAAGTGCAAGATGAGAGGATGATAGATCCGTGATCCAAAATTTCAATGGCTCTCATCCTCATGCAAAAGAACTGAAGCTGATCACTACTCTTACCGAGGTTGTGCAAATTATTTTCCATGGCATACAAATGTGTATACAAATAGTGCCAATGACTACTAAACATGTCCAACAATGTTTCATAAAAATTCCATAGTGGAATTGTCGGTGGTGGAATTATCGGTGATCATTCTGCGTAGGGATCATCTATTGGGAGGCTTGTTTCCTAACAACAGAGTCAATGAACAAATCGTGTGTACTGAGATTTCTCCAAAAACGTTCACTAACAAGAAGGGAATAATGGTGATGTTTGGTGAGGTGATAAAAGAAAGAGAAGGACCGAGCTGACCTTCATCTTCTTGTTTTGGGAAAACTACAGATTAGGGCAGTAATATTTATTCTTTTCCCCCTCTGGTAATGGTTGTGGGGGTATCAAAAAAACTTCTAGCGTTTGAAGGAAAATAAAATGTTTCAGAACATTATGAAGGTAAACGACTTCTAGAGGTAAAGCTAATGTTGGTTAAATTAAAAAAAAACATTTAAAAACTGAGAATTTATTGACAGATAAGTTCCATTTCCTAAGCTCCAAAACGTAGCATACAATATTTTTGCAATATAAAAACCAGATCTCTATTTTTTTTTGAAAACACCCGCCACCACTCTACTTTTTAAGGAAACAATGTAAATAAGAATAAAAACCTGGAAGTTTCAATGATGATTCTAATCCCAAGAAATCCCTCCCATGTTTGATACAGATTGGCCAAAGCCAACTCCTTATGTTTCCTTTTCAACTGTCTTCTTCTATAGTTGAAGACCCAATTTTTCTCTTTTTCTTTTCTTCCAATTGCCTCTATCGTTCCTCGCTACTCCCCTTTATAGAATTTTCTTCCTTCCCTACATCTAGGTCATGCTTCATGCATGCCATCAATTTGGTGTGTAGTATCTGAGATCAAATAAGATCACTACCATTCAAAATTATAAACCTACTATCTCCTCTACAAACTACCAAAGACTCCCAAATCAATTAGTTTTTTTAACAATCAATGATCATCCAAAAATGCAATAGTTTAATTTTTAAAGATATTTTCCAAGTGTCACACATAGTCTTGGTAAAGAACACACTAAATTCAAATTTAAAGTTCAATTATAATTTAAGTAATATTTAATTAGGCTAAGAATAATAAAAGAAATTTAGAAAGAGATACATCTATTTGATAATAATAACAAATTAATTTACTATGAAACATGGGGAATGTTTTAAACGAAATTTCTTTTAATCACAAACGTTTAATTAAAATTAATCCTTTTAATATATATAAATACCACACATCTAGCCATTTAATTGAAATGTTATAATTTTAAAATCTATTACAAAAAATAATAATAAAACTATGTGGCGTGTGTACTTAACCCCATTTTCCTAATCACACCCTTATCGAGGAGCTATTCTCCTCTACCTCGACCACACCCCTGCCTTCCATCTTGTTCATCATGATAAACTCAATGTGACATTAATAGATTAGTACCATAATCCAAAAATCATATTGAAATGCATATCTATTCCTATCATAAAAATCATCTTTGCATATTTGAAAATATAAATCCATTTTACATGAGAAAATAATCCTATCCAATACACATTTCATATATAAAATTTAGTAACCTCTATCAAGTTCACACAAATACTAAATATAAACTTATAAAAAATGAATATGTCTAACAAGGCTAACTGAACGACTTGGGTCAACAACACGTGACCAAGTCAAAAAATTAAAATTAAGTCGCTAAATAAACTAGAATCTAGAAGTCTGCACAATGGGTTATGACTCTCTCTCTCTCTCTCTCTCTCTCTCTCTATGCACCTTCCACCTAGCCTTAACCTCTATTGGAGGATGGGAATATAACTATACATGACATCTATAGATCTTGGTGCCAATATACTTCATTTTTTATGCTTTATCTACAAGCTTAAGAACATTAGGTCTGATCTACCATTTGATGTAGGGACTCTCTCTCTCTCTCTCTCTCTCTCTCTCTCTCTCTCTCTCTCTCTCTCTCTCTCTCTCTCTCTCTCTCTCTCTCTCTCTCTCTCTCCACATCTTCACACACATTCAAATGAACAAATGATTTGACTTAAATTTTATTTAGGGTTCTACCCTATAAAAATCAACTAAAAAAAATTAATAGAAAACATGCAAGATTGGATTCTTTCCTTATGTTGATTTTCCTAGAATAAAATTACAAAATTGTTTTGAAAACTACATAAGATTTAGCCTCGTGGGTTTTGAACCAAGGACAAAAATATTGATATAAAATCAACAACTTGCAAGAGATAAATAAAATAGCAACACTACACATTTTTTTTTTGATTTTCAACTTGCTTTTCAAACTCCAATCTGCAAAAATCTCCAATTGCTAGTTCTTTTACTTGCAATTTATAGAGATTTAATTATTTTTGAAAACCATGAGTTAGAAACCACATCCAAAATCCCATGCTAAGATGTGTGGTTACTCATAAACTTAGAAAGTTGCATTAATTTCTCCACTTGAGTTGCACATGGTCACCCTCATTTCGACAAGTCAAATTATAAACTTCTATAACTTTCTTGGGATATGAAGTAGGCAAGTTTACCTAGGCACCCAAATATGAAATGTAGAAAATGGTAAGTTTCAACATGAACAATCATGGAAGGAAAGTTTATTTATACTCTCATAGTAGAATAATCCAATAATATGACTTGTAGATGCCACCAACATGTGCTCATGTCCTAATAAAGTTGAAAACTAGGACTTAACCAAATATTTAAGGCCTTATTTCATCAATTTATTAACCTAAAGTATTATCATCAAAACGTTCACATGAAATAAGATTAAAACATTTTTGGGAGATGTTGAATTTCTCTTAGACCCATGGATGGTACTACATCAAGTTGGACTCTTTGGATGACTATTCCCTAATCATGATTACATGTATCTGCATTTATTGTTTCTTTTATATAGCTTCATATTTTCCTAGTGCTCAAGGGGTAGATGGAGGTGTTCAAGTGGAATGATTGTCATGAATAGTTGTTGAGGGGCTTAGTTGAGAATCGAGAAGAGTTAGCTTAGATATTAACAAGAAGAGCTTGTGGTTCTTTGATGAAGAGTGATATCTTAGCTTGAAGTGCCAACCCTAGAGGTCGTATTTGGTGGCCTCTAGACATTAGGAATTGGATCCCAAATTTTTTTGGAAAGATGAAGTCCCTGAGGGAGAGAATGTATGCAATACATTTTCTTAGCCTAAATAGAACTTCTTCCTTTGGCCTATTTCTCATAATAGGTTTCTCACTTGGCATAATGTAAAAGTGTGGTTTTTTAGGGGTCTTCTATTTGTGTCCTTTAATGAAATAGTGAGAAATGTTCTTCTTATTTGTATTTTCAATGTTCCTTTCTAGAGTCATTTGAAACTTATGGGGCATGCTATTCAGATGTTTCTTCTCTAGTTCAATTTTGGAGGAGTTTGGGGGCCTTGACAACTAATGTTTTCTTCCTTAAGATGGCTTGGAATACTAGTTGCTCTTGTAAGGAAGTAAGTTGGTGGTCTAAAAACTTTGGTAGAGATTTATTGCTACGACACAAGGGACTATTTGTGCTATTGTGAAGTGTATTTCTTCTTGAAGCCTATAAAGGTTGAGGTGATGTAATATTTGAGAATAATTTGGAGGCTTCCTTGTCTAGGGGGACATTTATCCATTAAGAAAGCCCAATGAGAGGGTAGATGGTCTTCACCTCTAGTTGAAATTTTCAAAATTAAATGTTGATGGTTCTCTAGGGAAAATCTTGGGCATGTTGAGGTGAGTAGAGTTGAGAGAGATAGTTCTCTTGTTGTTTTATTCTTATTTTCAATCTATAAGAGTGGATGACTAGTAATCTTATGGAAGCCCTTATTATTCTTACTATTTTGGAAAGGGAATGTGCTCTTGGATGACTAGAGATTCTTAGATCTTGGTTAATATATTACATAAATATAATTTTGATGGTGTAAATTGATAGTTGGATTTGGTGGCCAAATAAATTTTGTGATTGAATAATTTGTTGGGTTTTGTATTCTTTGTTTATGAAATGAGGGAGTAGACCAATGTGGTTGATTGCCTAGCTAAATGGACTTTAGAGCATATGGGTCATAGGAATGTTGGAAACTAGGAGCATATGTTCTTGGATCTCCCACAAGAGCTAGATAAGTTCTCTAAGATATGCCTAGTTAATAGAATATGTTGGTTATAATTCATGTGGTTGTGGCTCTTCCTATATTTTATAGTAGTTTCTCTTGTTGTATTTCTTGGGTAGGAGACTAGATTATTTGATGTATAGTTGATTTAAATTTTATTGGTGTAATTAAATATTCACTAATTACACTTAAATTTACTTAGGATAATGAATTTTCATATTAGTTTCATATGAGACACTTGAGATTTTGCATCTCATTTTAGCACATGGTGTAGGATAATTCCACTTTAGGTGGTGATAGTTGTCATTTCATACTTCTTTATGTGTGAGATCCACCTTTAGTACTTTTATAACATTATCATCTTCTCATTGTTGCACATGTTGCATATACTTTGTGTAAGTGTGTGTGTGTGTGTGTGTGTGTGTGTGAATGAATGTGTGTTGAAAATATGATGATGGGAGGTGGAAAATATTGTGGACATGCAAAACTAATAAAATATAAATACTTATCTTGAAAAGGAGCTGATTTGGAAATCACTATTTTTTGTTGTCTGTGTTCAGTTTTGGGAAATTCTGCAACTGGATTTGACCTGGAAATGCAGAAATAGAGAAAACCCAGATCACACCACCATGATAGAGAGATCTAGGGTTTGAATGATGAATCTTGAATGCTTGATCCAAATTCCCCCAAAGGCTTGAATGCTTGAATCCTTGATCTTTAATGGAGAACTTGAATGCTTGAATGTAGATGATGACTTGAATGCTTCCTTGATTGAGAGTTCTTTCTTGAAAGATGGATTGCTTGATTGCAAAAAGAGATGGATGAAATGAGAGAGGAAGGCTTCCTTTTATACTAGTCTAGGGCACAAACTTCTAGAGAGGCCGACATAGGAGAATTAAATTCCAATTAAGCCTTAACCCCTAGAAATAGACCTAGATTAAATATAATTTAAGAGTTTATCATTCTAAAATCCGAAACAGCCGACCCGAAAGTGGGAAAACACAACTTTCTGAAACCCGACATCCAGAAATCATGGAATCTTGAATTTAGACCTTGTGTCAAGGTCAAGGTCAAGGTCAACTTTGACCTAGGTCAGGGTTGAGGTCAACCTTGACCCTGAGGTCAAGAATCTCATGATCTCAGTCCAGAATGCTAGAAAAGTGTAGAAAGAGAGTGGAAAAGGGGTAGAATGAGGAGAAAAGTCAGATTCAAGCAAGGGACCTACCCAAGGCATTTGACATGACCCCACACTACCTACTCAGAGGGCTAAACCCATCTTAAATGTAAGTGCTTCTATTTTATGATGATACACTTTGTTGTACAATGGAGGATGATCCACCTTTGGTGGACATGTGATTGCACCTTGTCTAGTTGATAGGTTATCATTTGCATCTCTCCTAATTGTCATGTATTTCCTATATATTTAGGCACATCTACTTTGTATTCAATCAATTGTATCCATTATTATTTGATCATTATTGAGTTATTTATTTGATCATATCATCCCGTCTCTCTTATTTGTGTTATCTATTGAGCTTCTAGATCTTGGCATTACATTCATTTCCTTAGGAAAATTCTTACATGGTATTAGAGCCATAGGAGTGTCATTGTATAGCCTATTTGGAGAGAATTTTGTTGTAGGTAAAAATTGGAGCTTGCTGGTACAAAATTGAGGTTGGCATCACAATGAGGAGGTCCAAAAACTCCTAAATCAAAATTTGTTTCATCTAAATCGGACACCTAAAGCCAAATCTAGAGTCATTTGAATTTTGGAGGTGCGATGAGGGCGCTTGGACTCCTTTTTTCAAGTATTTTTTTTTTTTGTTTTGGGGTAGAATTTCATGATCTAAATAATGGTGCAGGTGGTGTTTGATATCTATTCTTGATATTTTCTGAAAATCACAAATCCTAATTTTTGGAACTATAGAGGCTTCGTTCAGACTCATATGGACACATTTTCAGGTGTTTTTTTTTAAAGTGCACAATTTTTTGTCTACTTTCTAGATCTAGTATCAGTTTGGAAAAATTATTAGAGGACATAGTACTTTCAACATTTGGTCTATTTTGACCTATATTTGACACTTGTAATTTGTTGGATCCTTGAATGGTCTTGTGTCTTATTTGTTTGAGTCTTCTATAGCATTATTTATGTATTTGCTCCATTTGGAAAGTGGCAATTGTACACACACTAAATATAAAGTGACAAAACTATCTATTTTGGGGGGATTCCTTGATTCATTGCATTTTGGGGGTGCATTGATTTGTTGATCTCACTTTCTACCATGTGAGAAGTTTATCATGGCTAAAATCATGGAATATGCAATCCATCTTGCAGTTGTGCATTTAAATAGGGATAATTATGAGTCATGGGAAAAAGGTATCATCACATATTGTAGATAGTTGAAGATTTTACCTTATATTTATGGACTCATTCTATTGTAAACTTCTCAATGAAAATAAGTAGCTTGGTGTGAAAAGAATTTAGATATCTTAGGATTGATGTATTACAACATTGATACATCTTCCTTTCTTGGAGTCAAATCTAGGGTTCAGGATATTGAGTGCCCACACACATATTGGACCATTGTTTAGAAACATTTTGGAGATCCTCATTTTTTTGCATTCCCAAAGGATCTAGTTACAGATTGCTTGATTCCACCTAATGATGTAGATAATATTGCTTATGATGGGCCTACTTTAAGGTAGATTGCACATCTTGCAAGACTTGAGTCTTATGAAGAGTTGAAGGCTCAACATAAAGCTGCTAAAGCTTCTTCTACTTCTCCAGTTGAGATCACTCCTATTATTTCTCCTAATATTTCTTGTATTGCTTCAACCATGGATTCTCGTGATTCAGTGCAATAGGATATTCCTTGTCTTTCAATTACACTTCCTTGAGATGAATTCTTGATAGACATTGTAGGTTTGTTTGCAGAGTCCTACATTGAGGATTTGGAAGACTTCATTGATAACATTCATCTTCTCTTTGCTGAGGATGAACCTTCTTCAGTTGTTGTGAGGGAACATTCTGACCCTAATCTTCATTCTTCACTTGATCATTCTTTTGAGTTTGACATGATTGTGGATCCTTTGATAGAACATTTGGAGGAGGTCTCTTTCACTTGAGAGAAGACATTTGAGTTTTTAGAAATTGATTTTTATGAGTTGCAAACTTCACTTGGGATGTCACATTGCATAGTTCAGATTGATCATACTCATGTGTTGGAGATTCCTATTCCATTTCCTGAGACATCATACATTTTGAGGACTCTTCCTAGAGATTGGGGAGGATCCTTTGATACACCTATGTCACCATTTCTTCCTAAAGGGAAGAATATTATTCAATTTTCTTGGTGCAACTTCTACATTGATCCTAGAGAATTTATCATGGATGTACCTTCTACATTGAGGGGGGATTCTTTTCTTCTCTTCTTATTGTTAGAGTAAAGAATTAATTTAATTACATTGATTAACTTAATCTTTCCACCTCTTAAGATTTCACTTTATGCACTTGCATTAGTCATTTAATAATTAAATCTAATTATTAAATGCCTATTTACCTATTAGGGTTTCCCATTAGGTTTTTTGATCTCCTTCTAAAATGATTGATCCATTGTATATTTTGATTCATTCTTTTAGCTGATAATAATAAACTTTCATATTGTCAGAGAAAAACGCTTGTTTGTTTCCTACAGATTTCTTCCTTGTGAGAGGTTTTTGCATGCAGGTTTCTTGGGCTTAATAGATTTGTTTTTCATCAAGTCTTACATGGTATCAGAGTTGGATCTATTGTAGCTTGCTAATGTTTGAAGAAAAAAAGGAGCAAGGGTTCAACATAATAAATTTGGGATTTTTTTTCTAATTTGAGAGGTTTTGGTTGTAGTTTTCAGATCTGGTATTCTTAGCAAGACATTATTTTATAGTGGTGTCCTTCCTAGTGTCGTTTACCAGACCTGCACCTTATTCCTCTGACCATCGTGCATGAGATGATGTCTATGTTGGCAGATCTGAAAAGGTATAACTTCAAACCCTTGTGGGCACCTTACTTTGACTTGCAAGATTTTTTACCTATGATTTCTATCCAGATCTATGGATATTTTCATCAAAAAAATTCAAAGGTACACATGATACTCATTTGAAGATTTCTTTTCTCTCTCATTGTAAGCAATCTTTTCTAGCTTCTAGGGTTAGGTTTATTGAATTGTGGAGGGTGTTCTATTTCTTTTTTTTTTTGTAAAAAACTTCAGTAAACTTAAAATCATATCAAAACAAAACCCCTTCTAAAAATATGCCCGAGACCTCTTCTTGTCTAGAAGTTCTGACCCCTCATAACTACCACACATGGAAATCCCTGATGACATGACTTCTCCAGTCAAAAGGGTTGTGGTCTTGTTTAGACACAGTGCAACTAGTTTAACAGAGGCCTTTTGAGGTCATGCAACATAGGAACACGATGGATGAGGCAATGGGGTTGAATTTTTTACATGTATCAGATAGTCTACAATTTCATCTTGATGGGTGCAATACCCCTCTAGCTATGTGGACCAAGCTTAACACCTTGTTTGGTACAGTGAATGAGTTTAGGGCACTTCAGATTGAGGCAGAGCTTACCTCTCTTATTCCAGATCATTTTCCATCCATTGAGGAATTCTTGATGAAGCTCAAGTAGCAGAGGTCTTTATTATAGGGATATGGAAAGACTAAGACTAACACAGAGTGTATCTACCTGATTCTATCAAAGCTTCGGGGAACTTTCAGATTTTATCCTCTACCTTCCACTCTACCATGGATGCATTGGGTCAAAAATTATAGATGCCCACTTTTGAGGTGTTCTATGATCGGTTGACTAGAGAGCAAGCCAAGCTCACACAGTTGGATTCTTTATCTAGAACTAAGAACCAAGCTTTGGTTGCTCAAACTTCTAAGGGGACACAAAAGTAGAAGCAAAAGCCAAAAATACATTCAGTTGGCAGTGAGCATTCCTCCAAGCCACCTCAGAAAATAGAGTCTAATAAATCCACTCTTAAGGTTAAATCTTCTAAGTCTAGTGAGTTTTCCTCCAAGACTAAGTTCATAGGTGAACCTTGCAATTTTTGTGGCAAGGAAGGGCATCCAGTTTCCAGGTGTTGTAAACATCTTGAGGCTCTAGAGGAAGCCTTGCAACAACATAGTATTGCTTCTCCACAACCTTCACCTACTCCCATAGGGAAATTCCATTCTCTTTCACATGAGCATTATCTTCCACTGCTACATGGATCATTAATTCAGGTGCTTCACACCATATGACACACACACCTACTTTGGTTACCTCACTTGCTTAGAGTGCTACTACACAAATTGTAGTTGGTGACTTAGCACAAATTTTAGTTATAGGTTCTAGTACTGTTTCATTGGATGGTGGCTCTCTACAGGATGTTCTTTTGGTTCCTTCCATTTCTATGAACCTACTGTTTGTCTATCAGATTTTCCATTCAAGTTCTGGTAAGATAGTTGAGTTCTCACCACATGATGTATTTATTTGAAACCTCCATGATCTTGATTTGGTTGTTGCTACTGGAAGTATTGATTCAAAGTCTTACTTATACAGGTTTAATGGCTTTGAGAGCTCTGATTATACATGTGTTTCTCTTGTTGCTCATGTAGACATAGTGAGAAAGATTTGGCATGAGCATTTTGGCCATGTCAACTACAAATATGTACAACAGATTACTACACAGGAGTTAATGATTGGGCTTCCTCAAATCTCTTGCATTGATAGTGTTTGTCAAGGTTGTGCACTTGGAAAACATTATAGAGATCCTTTTCGGGATAGGTAGATCCTCACGTGCTAAGGTACCATTGGAGTTGATACATAGTGATCTCATGTCATTTCCTAATCATTCTTTTTCTAGTGCTCGTTATGTGCTCACCTTTATTGATGACTTCTCCAGACACACATGGGTGTACTTATTGAAGTACAAGTATGATGTCTTTGATTCATTTTGAGTCTTTAAGACATTTGTGGAGAAGCAGTCTAGTCTTTCTGTCAGGCGGATACACGCTGACAATGGGGGGAATATGCGAATCAGTCTTTTCATGATTTTTACACTGAGTAGGATATATTGCATTAGCTGATAGTTCCCCATACCCCTCAACAGAATGGTGTTGCTAAGAGAAAGAACAAAACATTGCGGGAGATGGCCAATTGTATGATAAAGTCTCGAGATATGCAACCTTCCTTTTGGATAGAGGCAGTGAATTGTGCCAACTACATTAAGAATTAGATGCCTCATAAGGCATTATGACATTTGACTCTTGAGGAGGCTTGGTCCCATGTCAAGCCTGATGTTTCTACATTTTGAGTGTTTGGTAGTGAGGCTTGGGCATTTATTCCAAATGCTCAGAGGAAAGCCATGGAGAGGAAGAGTCAGCCACTAATATTTGTTGGCTACTGTGAGGATATGAAGGCGTATAGGTTGTTTGATCCTGATTCCAGAGAGGTCTTGTTTCGACAAGATGTTCGGTTTGATGAGCGCTATCCTTAGATGGAGCCTCCATCACTAGCTTATCCCTCATTGCCTAGTACTTCCTCCTCTCCTCTTCAAGATTATATATCCTCTAAGGATGATTTAGATATGATCAACCTTCCCCTCCTCCACCAGATATTCTACAAGTGCCCAAATGGGCTTGGGATACAGTCAGTGTTGTTGGTTCTTTGGCAAGAGATCCTTCAGATACCCGTCATAATCATGCTCAATGATCTGGTAGTGGTCTTTTGAGTCATGCTATTGGAGATGATCCTTAGAAGTTTTCAGAGGTGAAAGGACATCCTGAGTGGGATAGGGCTATGGATGAGTAGTACTCTTCTTTGACAAAGAAATACACTTGGGATCTTTGTACTCTTCTGAAAGGAAGAAAGTTTGTTTGATGCAAGTGGGTGTACCATACCAAGTATGCTACAGATGGTTCTATTGATTGGTATAAGGCACGTCTTGTTGCGAAGGTCTTTTCACAGGTGGAGGGTATTGATTACTCCGAGACCTTTTCTCCCATTGCCAAGATGAATTCTATTCGCCTAGTACTTTCTCTTGTAGCTTCACATGGCTGGACATTGTATCAGATGGATGTGAAGAGTGCATTCTTGCATGAGGATCTACATCAGGAGATCTATATGGATCAACCTTAGGGTTTTGTGCAGGACTCTTCTCTTGTGTGTAGACTTCAGAGGTCATTATATGGTCTCAAACAGGTTGCTGACATCTTCACTAAGCCTTTTGCATCCCTGTGGTATCTTCAACTACGTTCTATGCTTGGGGTGAAGGAAGTTGTGCTTGGGGGGTCTCATTGAGGCCTACCTTCCTTTCTTTTTTCTTTCCGCATCTTTCTATCTCTTTTTGGAGGAGGGTTTTTCCCATGTGGTTTTCCTTTTTTCTCCATTTCATAGAGATTTGGTTGTGATTGGCTACCTCATCAGGCCATGTTGCCGAAACCCAAATTTTCATTCAACATTGTAGTTACTTTGCTTCTTTCTTGCATTGTTTGTAGCTACATTGTTGCTCATCTTAAGGGGGGTGTTAGAGTAAAGAATTAATTTAATTACATTGATTAAATTAACTTTTCCACCACTTAAGATTTTACTTTATGCACTTGCATTAGTCATTTAATAATTACATCTAATTATTAAATGCCTAGTTACCTATTAGGGTTTCCTATTAGGTTTTTTGATCTCCTTCTAAAAGGATTGATCCATTGTATATTTTGATTCATTCTTTTTCCTGATAATAATGAACTTTTATATTGTTAGAGAAAAACTCTTGTTTGTTTCCTACATATTTCTTCCTTGTGATAGGTTTTTGCATGCAAGTTTCTTGGGCTTAATAGATTTGTTTTTCATCAAATCTTACACTTCACATTTTGGGGAGCTATCCTTGTCTTTGGAGTGTGATCCAATTTCTTACATAGACCAGTTACCCTTGCTTCCTTGCTTGTCACCCTCTTATATTGGGTATGTTCCTGATTGGTTCGCGGCATCTTTATCAACCAAGGACATGGAAACACATGAGAACACTTCAGAGACATCACACTTCATTTGGATTCCCCTTCCTTCTTCCTATCCACAATGGGAAGCCTTCTTGCATCTATACTTGGTATATCTTCTTCCTGAAGTGATAAATATTATTTCTAGGCATTGGACAATATTTTGCCTTCAAGCACTCATCATCTTTAGAGGAGATTATTTATTATGGGGGTGATATCATGTCTCCTTGTTTCCTTCTTATGGAGGGATTCTTGATTGTATATACATGATGTATGTCATAATGGGGGCTCTTGATTACTCCATCCCTACATGCATCTTGTTTTGTGAGCTTAAGTGCATTTCCCTAATTTGCATTTAAGGGTGGCGTTGGTGTAATTAAATATTCACTAATTACACTTTACTTAATTTTACTTAGGATAATGCATTTTCATAGTAGTTGTATATAAGACACCTAGGACTTTGCATCTCATTTTAGCTCATTTTAGCACATGGTGTAGGAGAATTCCACTTTAGGTGGTGATAGTTGTCATCTCATACCTCTTTATGTGTGAGATCCACCTTTAGTGCTATGATCAAATTATCATCCTCTCATTGTTGCATATGTTCTACATACTTTGTTGTACAATGAAGGATGATCCACCTTTCTCCTAGTTATCATGTATTGCCTATATATTTAGGCACATCTACTTTGTGTTCAATCAACTGTATCCATTATTATTTGATCATTATTGAGTAATTTATTTGATCATATCATCTAGTCTCTCTTATTTGTGCTATCTATTAAACTTCTAAATCTCAACATTACATTCATTACCTTAAATTTACCCCTTTTCTAGTAAAAAACTCCCTCTTCACTACTACACTAAAATATTAACTTGATTTAATCTTTTAAATTTTTTTTTTATATATCAACACATGTTCAAATAAGAAAAATATTTTTTTATATATCAGCACATGTTCAAATAAGAAAAATATTATGTTTTTAATTCATATTAGAAAAATTTGTACTAAAAAATTGTACCATCTTTCAACACCTTCATTCCTATTTAAAATAACCAATCCTATTCAAAATAGTTCTAAAAACATTTCCTTAGGTGTAAATTGAACCCCAAAATAACACTTACTATCGCACCATCTTTTAACACAAGCAATTCTATTTAAAATAGCTCTAATCACAACCTCTTAGATTTAAATTGAATCTAAAAGGAAGAAAGAACACTTTAAATTGAATCTAAAAGGAAGAAAGAACACCTACTCTTAGATTTAAATTTAAATGTAAAAGGAAGAAAGAACACCTGCACTTAGATTTAAAATTTAAATTGAATCTAAAAGGAAGAAAGAAAACCTACTCTTGTAATTGTAAAAAGTTTCTCTTAAATCTAAATTAATTTAAATTAAACTCAAAAGTAAGAAAGAGTAAGTGATTATAAAAACATCCGCTTAGATATATACCAAAAGTAAGAAATAATTCATATAAGAAAAAATTGTACTAAAAAATTGTACCATCTTTCAACACCTTCATTCCTATTTAAAATAACCAATCCTATTCAAAATAGTTCTAAAAGCATTTCCTAAGGTGTAAATTAAACCCCAAAATAACACTTACTATTGCACCATCTTTTAACACAATCAATCCTATTTAAAATAGCTCTAATCACAACCTCTTAGATTTAAATTGAATCTAAAAGGAAGAAAGAACACCTACTCTTAGATTTAAATTTAAATCTAAAAAAATAAAGAACACCTACTCTTAGATTTAAATTGAATCTAAAACCTACTCTTGTAATTGTAAAAAGTTTCTCTTAAATCTAAATTTAGATTTAAATTAAACCCAAAAGTAAGAAAGAGTACGGGATGTATAACTTAAGAAAGAGTAAGTGATTATAAAAACATCCATTTAGATCTATACCAAAAGTAAGAAAGAGTAGGTGATTATAAAAATATCTGCTTAGATCTATATTGTACCCAAACGTAAGAAATAACACCCAGTAAACTCCTACACCCATTCCGCTCCCCTAAGAAATAACACCCAATAAACTCCTACACCCATTCTGCTCCCCTATCTTGTAAGAAAGAACACCCACTTTGTTTGATGAACTTATCTTTTACATTTAGTGATGAACTCTCTATTTTGGTGACGACCCTTAAGATAATATCCACTCTTCTTAATTGAGTTCATTTATCCTCCATAATTTGTTGACTCAATAACTAACTTCTTTTATCCTCCATAATTTGTTGATGAATTAACACAACTTCTTGTTGATCTTATGTGATACGAGTTCTTTTATCCTCCATAATTTGTTGATGAAATAACACAACTTTTATGTGATACATTCCATTCTATTTATCTTCTTCCACAATTTGTTGGATAAATTTCTATTTTGTTGTCGTTGGATAAATAGATTTCTATTTTGTTGACAATTTTTTTCAAGACCCTAGCTTCTAAACAAGAACTCTAGACCTCTTAACACAACTTCTCATATGATACATTTTTTTTTTGATGAATAGAGGCCTTCACTATTAATAGAAATATTAAAGTACAATATTCACAAAAAAAGGGTCGGGGGAAAAAATCACCCTGCAAGTTCACATGGCACTCAGGCCGAAAACAAACAACTTGTAGACTATGATTTTGAACCTGTTACCTGTCTTGAAAGGCTGAAACATTCAAACATTAGACTAATCTAACATATTCATGAACTAAAAAAATAGCATAAGACATGAAAACAAAACCAAAGCCACCTCAAGATTGTTGCTAAAAAAACAAGTGCTATAGAGCAAATGTTTGATTCGCTTCATTTAGAGGGATGTGGGTGTGCTCTCTAAGCACTTGGAGCATATTCTAATGCATACTAAGATTGATTTTAGACCAAATATAGGTGTGATATGATGCTATATGCTATGCAAAACAATAAAAGAAACTATGTTAATCCATTATTGCTAAGCTATGATGTTCTTTAAGAAAGCTTGAAGATGATAAAAAGAAACTAACAATTAGTATTGCTTATACTAAGTCTAGAGCTAAATGGACATGATAACAATGCATAAAATGAAAGGTGAATGGATATTTTGCTCTTGGAAATGAGGACTATTTATAGACTTTTGGGAGGATGAATGAGTGGCTAGGATCAAAATCCTTAAGAGAGGCCAAGATTCATTCAAAGGGGAGCACATGGATTGTGCTAGTTCAAGGCCACCTCCTTGTGACAAGTGTCACAAGGGCATTGGGTTGAAAGATGGGAGGAATGTGCACAATTTGGGAAATGTGCCTAAGGTCAAAGGGTGTAAGAAAGGGGTGAGGGGCTTCTTAAATGCATCATAAATGCATGTAAGAGGGATAAGGAGGCTTTAAATGCACTTAATGCATGTAAGAGAAGCCTCTAGAAGTTTGTTGACTTTGGGTCAAGCTTAGGAGTTGGCTAACCTTGTTTAGGGAATGTGACAAGGTTAGGGGGAGGATTAGGATTAGGATTAGGGGATTTTAGGATTAGGATGGGTGAAGAGGTTGGGTTGAGAAGATTCTAGAAGAGTCTAGAATTCTCTTTGGTTTTATGGAATAAAAGTTTATTCATTCCAAAAGCTTAAGTTTTGGGAATATTTATTGAAATATTTTCAATAAATATGAAAATTAAATATTTAATCTTAATTAAATATTTTGAGTTGAGATTAGGGTTAGAAAAGGTGGGATTAGCCTTTTAATCGAAATTAAGAAGGGATTAGAAGATTTTGGAAGAGGTTAGTGGTTTTAGGAAAAAAGGCTAACTTTTGGTCAAAAAATAAATTAATTATTTTTTGGGGGATTTTTGGTCAATTTATTAATTAAAATAATTAATAAATAGGGGATTAATGTTTAAATAAGATTTAAACATTTTTGGGAGGGATTTCTTAATTAAATATTTTTAATTAAGATAAAGGGATTTAATGACATAAAAATAAATTAATTAATTAAATAAATAATTAATTAATAAATGATGATGTCATCAGGGATTTTTCAGAAAATAAAAATAATTTATTTTCTAAAAGATTTTTAGGTGTCTACATTTTGCCCCTCTTTGATGCGATGTCGCAAGTGGCATGGCGTCAAAGACAAGAAAATAAGATGCCCAAGGCTAGAATTTAGAGGAATAAGGGATTGTGCCCCCTCGAGAAAATAACGCAAGGAGCAAACATTGTGAAATTTTCTCGAAAGGAAACAGAGAAGGAAGGACCTAGGAAGAAGGGGAGATAAATAACCAAGCTTCCAAGAGCAAAGATGAGTGAATGCAAGATGAGATGGAATGCAAAATGCAGGATGCAGCTACATGAGGATGCAAGATTAATCTATATGATGCAGGATGCAGGGGAGATGGGGAAGCTCCAAGTGCAAATGTGGAGAGCACAACCTAGTTTAATATAGCAATGCTAGAGACCTGCCAAGGATACTGGGATCACGAGGCCTTGTCACCAGTGTTGCATAGGACTGACGCTAAAAAGACACGCAGGGTTGCCCCAGCATCACGCATGAACCCAAGAGGAAGCATGGTGGAAACGATGCTGAAGAAACCACAAACACACAACTGACTCACAGGCAGAAGTAAAAGATCAAAAGACCTTGCCCCAGATTATCCTCATTCGTAGCGCACCATGATATAAAGGATCGTGGTGACTTTGAGTAGAGAACAACGAGAAGTTGTAAAAGATTAACAAGACCCAAAGGACAAAATCCAAGGTCAAAATGAAAACTCCAAAAAGACATCCTTTGCCAAGGAGAGAGATGTGATTTGATTGATGGTGGGAAGATTGGTCGGACAGGAGGAACGATATATCCTCAAGGACCAGGATGGAAGATTAGGTCAGACAGGAGGAACGATATATCCTCAAGGACCCATGGGTTGGTGAGAGAATAAGTGTAGTTGTTCGCTGGCAAAAGCTGAAGTTCAAGGAATAATCAGGATGAGCAAGGATAAGTCGACAATTGATGTTGCTGAAGCACAAGGCCCGAGTGGGACTAAAAGTTTTCTGAGGCTGGGGATGGGACAAGATATTTGATCAAATGCTGCTGCAGGACGGACAAAGGTTATGTACAACAAGGAGGAACGATATGCACAAGGGATATGTACAGAAGCTCAGGATTGGGGATAGAAAGATCACACTCAGCGGGACTCTCACTAGGACGGAGATAAGAAGGATAAATACAGGGAGGAAAGTGCTGTACAGGAAAGGGAAAGGGATATGGTACAAGATATGGTACAAAGCTTTGGAATAGGATATGGATTGCAGATGGGTTGGAGGAAGATGGAAGCTGAATGCTTGGAAGATAGGGGAGATGGAACTGCTGGGAGATCTGTTATGGATGGAGGAAGAGGACGGTAGCTGAAAGGACAACTGAATAGATAAATAGCCCAGTTTACTATGTTGGCACCTGTTTACCAGGTTTTCACCAACATACTTGTCCAAGGCGCTTGAATTGCCAAGTTTTCACCGTTTAGACGATCATTTTCTCTTTCTCTTTTCTTTTTTTGCTTTTTTTGCTTTTTTGAATGTTTTTGGATTTTCTGATATATGCAGGATCAGGTTCAGGCATAGAACCTCTTCAGATGGATGATGTTGATAGGATCATTCAAGGGCTCACCTTCTGGTGTTGATAGCTGATAGGCTCCCGAGCCGAAGGATGCGGTGACAACATAGGGGCCCAACCAAGTAGGCTCAAACTTGCCTTTCTTTTCTCTATTTGCTAGGACCTTCTGATTTTCTTTAAGGACCATGTCACCGACCTGGAATTGTCTAGGATGGACCTTTTTGTTATAACTCCTTTTGAGTCGATTTTGGTATGCCACCAGGTGATCATATGCTTGCTGTCTCTTTTCATCTAACAGGTCTAGCTGTGTGAGACGGGCTACACGATAATCTTCATCAGTGGTGTAGTTCTTCATGGAGACTCGCAATGAGGGGAGCTCAACCTCGATCGGTAGAACAGCTTCAACACCATATACAAGGGAGTATGGGGTGGTGCCTGTGGGAGTGCGATAAGAAGTGCGGTAGGCCCAAAGGGCGGGATTGATTTGGAGGTGCCAGTCACGACCAGAATCATTGACAACCTTCTTGAGGATTTTCAAGATAGTTTTGTTAGTTGCCTCAGCTTGGCCATTTCCTTGAGGGAAATATGGACTGGAGAAACGGTGATGGATGTGGAGTCTGGCACATAGATCATCCACATGCTGGTTTTCAAAAGGTGTGCCATGGTCTGTGAAGATGGTAGATGGTATGCCGAAGCGGCAAATGATATGGTAGAGGATGAACTTGGATATTTGGATGCCAGTGGTTAGGGTGAGCGGAATCGCTTCAACCCATTTGGTAAAGTACTCTGTGGCTGTTATGATATACTTGTGTCCATCCGAAGAGAGGGGGGTGATCAAGCCAACGAGGTCGAGGCCCCAACATGAAAAAGGCCACGGTGGTGCAATAGGCTGTAGATCCTGTGCTGGTGCATGTATCAAATTGGCATGCTGTTGACATGGGAGACATTTCTTGACAAAATCACATGCATCATGTTCCATTGTTGGCCAATAATATCCAACTCTAAGCAGCTGCTTTGCTAGAACCATGCCACTCGTGTGGGCACCGCAAATTCCAGCGTGAACTTCTTGTAAGGCCAGGACGGCCTCGTTTGAATCTAAACATCTAGATAGGACATTGTGATACCCACGACGATATAGGGTGTTGGCTACAAGAGTGTAGCGGGAAGCTCTGCGAATAAGGTTTTGGCGTTGGTTATTGGTGAGATGGGGAGATATGATACCATTTTTTAGATATGCATGGATGTCGTGGTACCATGGGGATTGGGGACCAACCAAGACACATACCATTTCTGCATCAGCGTTCTCATAAGCTGGCGTATGTAGCTGCTCGACTAAGAATTCATATTGTGATGCGTCGCGTGGGATTTCTAACAAGGATCCAATGGTTGCCATTGCGTCCGCTGCTTTGTTCTGAAGTCTTGGGATCTGTGTGAACTGTAGATGTAGGAAATGCTCTTGCAGTTTGTCCACCAGCTCTTTGTAAGGTAGCAACTTGTCATCCTTTGTTTGATATTCATCTAGGACTTGTTTGATAATCAGCTGTGAATCTCCAAATACTTGTAATTCTATGATATTCCACTGAATGGCTGTTCTGAGACCTAAGATGAGTGCCTCATATTCTGCAATGTTGTTGGTACATGGGAATCCCAATTTGAATGATTTTGGGATGTAGTCACCTTGAGGTGTGACGAATAGGATTCCTGCCCCTGATCCATGTGATGTGTAGGAGCCATCAAAGTATAGTTTCCACATGGGCTGCTCTTCAATCATGCATAAGTGTTCATCAGGGAATTCCATGATTAGTGGATAGGCATCCACCAGTGGTGCTTCTGCTAGTTGATCGGCAATGACTTGCCCTTTGATTGCTTTGCGATCAATATACTGGATGTCAAACTCACTGAGTATCATGACCCATTTTGCCATACGGCCTGTGAGAGTTGTCTTTGATAGTAGATATTTGAGGGGGTCCACCTTTGAAATGAGCTTGATTGTGTGACTGAGCATGTAATGTCTAAGCTTTTGAGTGGTAAAGACCACTGCAAGGCATGCTTTTTCCATAGGTGAATAATTAAGCTCATATCCGACAAGAGTGCGACTGATGTAATAGATGGCTCTCTCCTTGTTGTCATCATCATGCTGAGCTAAGAGTGCCCCCAGTGCTGTAGTGGTTGCCGAGATGTAGAGTATGAGAGGGCGTCCTGGAATTGGTGGTACTAGGATTGGAGAATTGGCAAGATACTCCTTGATCTTATCAAAGCTTCTTTGACATATGGGATCCCATTTGAAGCTTGTGTCTTTGCATAGGAGATGCGTAAAAGGTTGGCACTTGTCTGCTAACTGAGAAATGAACCGACGCACTGATTGAAGCTTTCCTTGTAGGCTTCTGAGCTGTTTGAGTGTTCTTGGTGGAGGCATCTCTGTTATTGCTTTGACCTTCTTGGGGTCTATCTCTATGCCTCGTCGCGATACTATGAAACCTAGGAGCTTTCCAGATGTAACACCAAAGACACATTTCTTTGGATTAAGCTTTAAGCCATAATGATTCAGACGATCAAACACACGCTCTAAGATGTTGAGGTGTTCATCCCTTGTTTTGGATTTTGCAAGGATATCATCCACATAGTCTTCAAGGATCTTGTGGATCATGTCATGGAAGATCGCTGTCATTGCTCGCTGATATGTTGCTCCTGCATTCTTTAGCCCAAAGGGCATCATATTGTAGCAGAAGGTACCCCATGGGGTTGTGAATGCTGTTTTATGTTGATCTGCTTCTGCTATATGAATCTGGTTGTAACCGGAAAAGCCATCCATGAGTGATAGCATTTCGTGACCCGCTGTGAGGTCTACAAGCATGTCTATGTTTGGCAATGGGAAATCATCCTTAGGGCATGCCTTGTTCAAGTCCCTGAAATCAGTACAGATTCTGATGTCGCCAGAAGGCTTTGTGACTGGCACCATGTTAGAGATCCATTCTGAGTAGTCAATTGCTCTGATGATTTTTGCTTGAAGGAGCTTCTCAAGCTCTGCTTTAACTAGTAATGCTACCTTTGGATGCATTTTCCTTAGCTTCTGCTTCACTGGCTTAACGTTTGGATCTACTGATAGATGATGAACAACAAGGTTTGGATCAAGCCCAGGCATGTGGGCGTATGACCATGCAAAGTTGATAACTGATTCCTTGAGCAAGGTGCTGAGAGCCATTTTTTCTCCTTCTGTTAGGTTGACTGCAATGTAGGTGATCCTTGGACATTCTTCTGTTCCCAAGCTGATTGGCTTGGTCTCTTCTATGATGATTGGAGATTGCTCTGGTCTATAATCTTGGATAGGGGGAAGAGGCAAGGCTTCATCTTCTAGCGCTTGAATTGCCAAGTTTTCACTAGAAGATACGCCCTTTATTTTTACTGTTTTGGAATCAGAATGTGCCCCAAGGGGGTTTTCACATAAAGAATCATGATGTTCTTTTGCTTTATCATTTTTGCGACTAAAGCTTGCCTCTTCCCCAAAATATCCTTCTGGGTGAAGCTGATAGACAGAGGTTGATGTTGGATCTTGATTGCTTGCTGGACCTGATGCCCCCATGAATTCTAGGAGTGCTTGTGCGCTTTGGAACTCATCGATGTGTGCAATGCTTGGTTGGTCCCAATCTATGAGGTCGGGGTTTGTGAGGGGAAGATCTATGAGGTTAATGGAGAGTTGTTGGAGAACAGAAGTCCCCAGGAGGGTGTCGTCGGCAAAGATATCGTCATAGGATCGGATGTCTTTCTCTTCGGGGATGTCTTCGATTTCCACAAGGTCATCCTAGCTATTCGAAAAGTTCACGTTGGTCATGTTAGTGCCCTCAGTTGTGGTATTGGGCTCTTGTTCAAGCAGGCGAGAGGTATTAAAGCCAAGTCCTTGCTGTTCTGGATTCTGGGATGGTGTGATAGGAAATAAGTTTCCATCCTCTTGTGGTCCTAGACCACCACCTTGATAGTTATAGTGTTCTGTGACATTTTTGTAGGGGATTGGATATTTCTCTTTGAAGTACTCAAGAAGTTGTGTGTCACGTGATGGGGGATCTTTGTATAACCATTTGTTAATAGCTGGATCCATTTCTTTGCTGTTGATGGTACCATGAGACTCAAAAGTCATATTTCCTATCTGCTTGAGCTTATGATGTTCCTTAACATGCTTGTTTTGACAACTTGGGCGCCCTTGAGTATGTGGATCACGTGGAAGAGCTCCTACAGCAAATGCATCACTGAGGCTGTATTCACCACAACCCTGGTTGTTGATCTTGATGGATGATAAGGTGGAAGAAAGGATGGTCTCTGGATCGCGATGGGATCGGGATGAGCTAGCAATAGAAGTACCAATATCGGTTCCAGGACAATGAGTAGAATGAGGGAAAGATGCTTCCATCGCAAGGCAGTATGCGAAGGGGTTAGGGTCAGCGTGGATGGTAACCTCAGTGCCTTGATGTGGAAACTTGATGCACTGATGGTAAGTAGATGGTACGGCCTTAATGGAATGGATCCATGGATGACCAAGGAGGATATTGAACGGTAGGTCAAGATCAACAACGTGGCAGAGAGTATCTTGCGTTGCTGGGCCTAGCTGGATAGGCAAAGTTATAGTACCTTCAGAGGTACGCTCCAAGTTATCATATGCTTTGATAGTGATTTGCTCATGTTGTATGTTGGCCTCCGTGAACCCGATCTTCTTGATGAATTTTAATGTGCACAAGTTGAGGGCTGAGCCATTATCCACTAGAACTCGTTTGATGGCGAAATCTCTGACCATGACAGCAATGCGGAGAGGGAGAGTATGGTCAGGAGCGACATCTGGTATATCAGATTCTTTGAAGGATAAGGCACATGCTGCAGATAGGTGTCCCACAAGAGTTTCAAACTGAGTTGTGTTAATGTCCGTGGGGACATGACCTTCTTTTAGAGCTTTGTCCAGGATCTCCTGATGGATGGGTGATGTGCGGAGCAAATCCAAGATAGATATTTGGGAGGGCATGTTCCCAAGATGCTCTATGATATTGTATTGTGCTCTTGGTGCATTATGCTGTGTTGCGCGTGCATTTGATGCTGGCCTGGTGTTAGACTGTGCTGTGGATGCAGTAGATGTTGGCCTTGGAGGAGCAGCTGATCTCGGAGGAGCACCGGCAACAGTTATCCTACCACTGCGGGTAGTTGCAGCACATTGTCGATCCGGCCCTCTGACGTGGATGGTATTGATGGTGGGCTCATCTTGGATGGGCTCAACTTGAGTTATGCATCCGACATACTTGTCATAGTTGATGTAGGCCACTGTGTGATCTTCTTGCTTGCCTTTGCCACGATTTTGGGGCTGATTGGCGTTAGCTTGATTCTTCCCGGCATCGTGTTGAGGGAACACATTTTGATATATTTGCAAACCGGCATTGGGTGAAGCTTGAGTTGGTGCATCGACCTGGATTTCCTTGTGATCGATGAGATCCTGGATGTAGTGCTTAAGCCGCATGCACTTCAATGTTGTGTGCCCCTTCACACGATGGTAATCACAGTATTCATGTTCTTTATACCAATCAGACTTTGGTGCGTTGTCATCCTTCTGTGGGATGGGCGGATATGTGATCATATTTGCCTTGGCTAGCCGATAAAAGATCTGATCCAGAGGCTCACCCAAAGGTGTGAAAGTCCTCTTTGGATTGTTCTGATTGTTGGGTTTGTTCTGCCTTGGGGCAACGTTAACTGCGTTAACAGGATTGCCCTGACGTGCTGGCTGTTGCTGTTGGTATTGCTGCTGATATTGTTGCACGGGTGGTTGATGAGCTTGAGGAGGCTGCTGATAAATAGGTGCTTGATATGCGGGAGCTGGGGGTTGCTGATAGATGGGCGCTTGTGGCGGTTGGTATGTTTGAGCTGGTGTAGGACTAGCCACAATGAATTGTACATTTTTAGTGTCAGTGGCTCCATCTGTAACAACATTCTTGTTACGATTCCAGTAACGGGATTTATCATTGTTGGGTTTGTTCTTGGAATCATCCTTGAAGTGACGAATAGTACCTTCGTCTAGGAGAGCTTTCTCGATGCCTATGCCTTTGCTCTTGATGTCTTGATATGTCTGGAGACAGTTCATTCGTATGTGATGGGATAGCTTTGGATGCAGGTTATCAATGAAGATCTTTGTTAGATGCTTCTCTGGCGGCTGATATGATAACCTAGTTGTAAGATTCTGCCATCTTTGCAAGTATTCTACAAGACTTTCTCCGTCTTTCTGCTTTGAGTTGCATAGGTCTAGCAAGGACAACTCATTCTCCACATTATGGGCATAGTGTGTGATGAACTTCTCAGAGAGTTCAGCAAAGGTTTTTATTGTCCCATGTGGTATTTTGTAAAACCACTCAACAGCAGTTCCTCCCAAGCTTTTGGGAAACAGGCCCAGGAGATAGTTATCACTGTAAGCTACTTCTTGGCACGCCATGTAGAACTCTTTGATATGGTTTACTGGATCTCCTTTCCCCCGATACTTGTCGAACTTGGGCATCTCAAAATGCTTGGGAAAAGGGATAGTTGCTATGGACCGATCGAAGGGATATGAGCACACCTCTTCGAACTTGTATGTTTTATTCTCTGTTCCACTTTGTAGCTCCTTTAGAGCATTTTTCATTGCTTCCCACTCAGCATTGAGTGGCGAGGGAACTGGGACTTCTGCTTGTGATGGAAGTTGTGGAACTGGATATAGCGCTTGCTGTGGATAAATGGGTTGGAATTGATTCTGGGGCAATGGTTGCTGGGGATATTGCTGGTGTGGCATAGGGGGATATTGTGGTAAATGATATGGAACCGCTTGATGTTGTTGGGCTACTTGCTGTTGTTGAACTGGCGGTTGTTGTGGGACTACTTGCTGATATTAGACATTTGGAACTTCCTGTTGTAACTGATGGGTGGGAACTTGTTGTTGCTGGGGGATGATAGGGATTTGTTGCTGAGGTTGATAGCAAGAGACTTGCTGTTGTTGAGGAATGATGGGTGTTTGCTGAAAGGGGACATGTGGTTGCTGTGGGGGAGGCTGTTAGAACGATGCTGCTTGCGGGTATGATGGTGGTAGTTGCTGAGGTTGGCTTTGGGTTTGGCTGATATAAGCTGGGTGCATGCCTGCGTTACTTAGAGGTGGAACAGATGTGGGGAAGCTAGAAGCAAAGGGTGATGGGGTAAGATAGCTGGGGAAAGTTGGCTGTTGAGGTGGTGGAACTTGCTGGAAGGTATTTGAGATTTGGGATGAATAGCTTGAAGCCGGCGGTGCTTGGGGTAGTTGTTGCTGTGCTGCTTGGGTGAAGGCGGTTTGTTGACTTGCAACCATAGATGTAGGGGATTGAGATGGGATCCCCCATGCCTTCATTTCTTCTTGCGTAAGGCCCCATTGAGAGCTTGTGTTAGGGTGCACTGCAATGGATGATGGAATGGTAGGAGCAACAGGAGCTTGGGACACGAATGATGGTTGAGAGAGAGGAGCTTGTTGAGGTTGTGGTTGAGCGGATGCTTGTGAGGAGGAAAATGAAGGAAACACCCAAGAGAAAGATGAGGTTGGAATGGGGAGCGATTGCGCTAACCCCAAAGAAGAAGGTATAGGTGCTTGGGGGGTGAAGGGTGACGGTGCTCCTTTGATGGTGAAAGGCGTTGCTTGACTTGCGGATGGTGGCGAAGCTTTTGGTGTAAAAGCTTGTGTGAGAGGTGGAAGCTGACTTTGGGTTAAGTGTTGGATTTGGGCTTGGGCAGCCATAGTAGATGATGAAGCAAAAGGGGTATGAGATGGAGCGGATGGTGCTGCAGCTTGTGTTGTGGGACTGGCGAGGCTTCCTTGCAAGAAAAGGAGAATGGTGGAAAGCTCTTGGGATGTTTGCATGATAAGATCGGGAAATGGAGAATATGCTTGTGCTGGAACTTGGATTGTTTTGATGGGGATGCGTGGATAGAGAGATGGTGGGATGGAGGTACTTTCTGGTAGATAGTGGGCAAACATGCTTTGCTGATGTTGTGGTACAAGGGCATTGGTTGCTGGTGGGCTTTCTGGAGGATTCACAAATGCTTGGTTTGCCAACGGGGATGAAGGGATGTTTGGATCTTCACATGGGTTACTGGCTTGGATCTGGGGATTGTAGGTCATCATGGCGTTAGTGAAAAGGTTGGGATCGGATGAGGTTGTCGGTGGATAAGGATTCATGCTTCTTCTTTTCCGAGATCTGGTCTCAACAGGCATGGAGATGCAAGTGCTAAATGTATGCAAGATGTTTGGCTAAAAAATGTTGATGGATGCAAAGTTGATGAACTTCTAAAGATGATGACTTCTAAGATGCAAATGCAAAGATAGGGATCAAGATGGCGATGATGGAAGCTGGATGGAACTGATATGGATCAAGATGGTGGAGGAAAGATAGGTTGCTGATGGAAAGCTGGTGAAAGATTACTGAGTGGTCAACAAATGAGCTGCTATTTTTCCCAAATGGAGGATCAGAGATATGATGGGGTCAACCTAAGATAGACTGATGATCTTCGGTCAACAAGTTTCTTATCAATACACTCCAATCTCTTGCTCGAGATGATGGCTATGCAAGGACAAGGTTTGATTTCTTTATGACAACACGTTGTGCCAAAAAAGAGGATGATGGTCTCTGATCTTGGATATAGGATAGGAACAACTCAAAAGGTAGAACACTAAGTGTTGGTGGATCTCTGGATTTGGAACAAAGGATGGTGGATCTGCTGCAAAGATATGGAAAGCTGATGGGGGGATGCTGGTGGAAAAGGTATCGAAGGTTGAAGGGACAATGCTCTATGCGAATGACAAGGATTGATTCTAGAATGCTGGTAGGAAGATGAATGCATATGCAACTTTATGATGTTCTGAAATGCAACTAAGGTTTTAATGCTGATGCAAAGGGTGAAACTAGGATGAAACTAAGATGCAAGGCATGTTGGAGACAAGATTTCAAGATCTGAAGATGGAACAAGACATGAACAAGGATTGGCTAATCTTCTGGCTCAAGGTTGACAAAGTGATGGTTAACTCGAAAACGGAAGGCGAACTGTTTGATGCGGGCGTTATGGGCAATGTTCTCAAGTCTGGCTTGAGACTTTTCTTCTGCTTGGGTTGCTTGGATAATGGATTGATAGGTCTTGGCGTTCTTCTTGGCAACTTTTTGCTCTTGATAAGCTTGGGATTTGGGCAACTTTGCTTTAGGATGTTTGTTCTTGCTGGGCATCACTTGGAAAAAGGGCTTCTGATTTTGAGGCAAAGGTTTCCAATGGCAAAAGTTAAAGTCAAAGTAATCTCCGCAAGGGACAAAGCAACCCTGCGAGATACAAACAAAGGCAACTTACTCTGACAAAGCTTTGAAAGTGTATGTTTCAACAAGTGTTTTCACGGAGTCTTTGACTGTCAAGCACTTCAAACAGATCTACCTAAGGAAGGTGAGTATCAAAATCGCTTGCCCACAGCTTGGTATCCCCTAAAAGGGAATACAAATGGTGAGTAATCTTGAAGCGACCCGGTAAACCCCTTGGAATCGGTCCTTGCACAAAGATTTTGATACTTTCGGATGTAGATAGGGTAGCCTCTATTTTATCAGGTTGCTAATGATTCCGTGGTGTCTCCATACCCGGTTATGCTGATCATCCGTGACTCACTTAAGAGCCTTGCCAATTATGCTGGGGGAGAGGAATGTTTACCATCCCCAGTCACGTGTTTGGCACGAACGCCCGGCGATTAGGAGATGTAAGTGATTTTTTTGGTATTCACTTATTTGTATACCGGCCGGGGGGGATACCGGTTTGAGGTCGTTCTCCGAGGAGGAAGCGCTTCTCCTTAGACAGGCCTCGCTAAAAGTAGAACAAGTGAACTTGTCCAAGTTCAAATGTTCCACGTTGCTTACTCTAACAAGGATTATGCAAGAATTGAAAAACTCCTACATGCACATCAAGCAGATTTTGTTCATTTTCCCAAATTTGATTAAGTGATGTTTGAACTTTGAAATGAAGACACTCGTGATTAGATTTTGATTTGTTCCTTTCCTCACTCCGTCCTAGTGAGAGTCCCACCGGGCGTGCCAGAATGTAGACTATGATTTTGAACCTGTTACCTGTCTTGAAAGGCTGAAACATTCAAACATTAGACTAATCTAACATATTCATGAACTAAAAAAATAGCATAAGACATGAAAACAAAACCAAAGCCACCTCAAGATTGTTGCTAAAAAAACAAGTGTTATAGAGCAAATGTTTGATTCGCTTCATTTAGAGGGATGTGGGTGTGCTCTCTAAGCACTTGGAGCATATTCTAATGCATACTAAGATTGATTTTAGACCAAATATAGGTGTGATATGATGCTATATGCTATGCAAAACAATAAAAAAAACTATGTTAATCCATTATTGCTAAGCTATGATGTTCTTTAAGAAAGTTTGAAGATGATAAAAAGAAACTAACAATTAGTATTGCTTATGCTAAGTCTAGAGCTAAATGGACATGATAACAATGCATAAAATGAAAGGTGAATGGATATTTTGCTCTTGGAAATGAGGACTATTTATAGACTTTTGGGAGGATGAATGAGTGGCTAGGATCAAAATCCTTAAGAGAGGCCAAGATTCATTCAAAGGGGAGCACATGGATTGTGCTAGTTCAAGGCCACCTCCTTGTGACAAGTGTCACAAGGGCATTGGGTTGAAAGATGGGAGGAATGTGCACAATTTGGGAAATGTGCCTAAGGTCAAAGGGTGTAAGAAAGGGGTGAGGGGCTTCTTAAATGCATCATAAATGCATGTAAGAGGGATAAGGAGGCTTTAAATGCACTTAATGCATGTAAGAGAAGCCTCTAGAAGTTTGTTGACTTTGGGTCAAGCTTAGGAGTTGGCTAACCTTGTTTAGGGAATGTGACAAGGTTAGGGGGAGGATTAGGATTAGGATTAGGGGATTTTAAGATTAGGATGGGTGAAGAGGTTGGGTTGAGAAGATTCTAGAAGAGTCTAGAATTCTCTTTGGTTTTATGGAATAAAAGTTTATTCATTCCAAAAGCTTAAGTTTTGGGAATATTTATTGAAATATTTTCAATAAATATGAAAATTAAATATTTAATCTTAATTAAATATTTTGAGTTGAGATTAGGGTTAGAAAAGGTGGGATTAGCCTTTTAATCGAAATTAAGAAGGGATTAGAAGATTTTGGAAGAGGTTAGTGGTTTTAGGAAAAAAGGCTAACTTTTGGTCAAAAAATAAATTAATTATTTTTTGGGGGATTTTTGGTCAATTTATTAATTAAAATAATTAATAAATAGGGGATTAATGTTTAAATAAGATTTAAACATTTTTGGGAGGGATTTCTTAATTAAATATTTTTAATTAAGATAAAGGGATTTAATGACATAAAAATAAATTAATTAATTAAATAATTAATTAATTAATAAATGATGATGTCATCAGAGATTTTTCAGAAAATAAAAATAATTTATTTTCTAAAGGATTTTTAGGTGTCTACACAACTATTCATCAAAAAACTATAAAACCAGAAACTCTCAGGCTGCAAGAGCAATAGCAGAAGAGGGAGGAGGATCTTTTTCATCCAGATTACCCTAGACATTGGGTCCAGGAGTCTGATAAGGAATGGCCCAGCCATCTTTTGGATCTTTTTTTCAACTTCTCCTTCCTCTCGCCTGGGCGAGATAGCCAGCGCTAGGCGAGGGAGCTTTCCTTGGTTATTAGGAGCAGAGGCCAAAGGCTGAGAAAAAGTAGTAGTAGTGGAAGCAAGCACAGGAGGCCACCCAGAACCCGCATCCCTTCAAGGAGGAGGGGAGGCGGAGTGGCGATGCCATTGCCGCAGAGTCCTGGAGTGTCTCGTAGAGGAGCTCCGGCTACGACGTCGGCCCTTGGGCTACGTATGGTCAGCTGAGAGAGAATATGGAGGAACCTGAACAATAGTGTAAGGGGCATTACCCCAGTGTTGGAGCAACTACTGTAAGTGGTCAACCTCCAGGGCCACCTTGTCAGCTTGCACCTAGATCTACATCATTACATTGTGACAAATACAAGCTTTATCAAAAAGAGAAACATGATTATCTTGACAACTGTGAGAAAAAAGAACAGTGTTTCTATCTTTCCATAGAGTAAACAAAATTTTCAGCCGAAAAGTATGCCATATCTAGGTGAACTAGGAAGGCATTCTGGGAGAGTCACCGAGAAGAGCCATATGCCAAGAAAAGGGCTCTGGCCTGAAGGGAGCAAAAAAGTCATGAATCCAACTCCAGTAGTTTTGAGCACGACGACAAAACTAGAAAATATGCATGAGCATCTCTAAGTGACCATAGAAAGGGCATTTAGGGTCAGGAACCCCCATATGCCTAAGTCTAGCTCCCAAGGGTAAGCCCTGGTATAACAAACACCAAGCAAAATGAGCAATTTTAGGCTCAGTAATAGCATCCCAAATAATGCGGAATCTCCACCCCCAGCTCTTCTGAGAAGAGGAAAGATGCCAGCGGTGGTTGAGAGAGTCAATCATGGGAAAATGAGGCATAAGCTAAGAATACCCAAGCTTAGGCTTGTAATTGGTGAATGGAGTGGTAGGATACCACTTCCAGTCTTTCCACCATGGTCTGACAGACTGAATTCCCAACTTGTGCAAGAGGTGAGGCGGAATGACAAAAACCAACAAGTCAAAAGTCTGACGATCTGGGCGAATGAGCCGAAACTAAACTCGAAGATCATCCCAAGATTGGAGACTCATGGTGGCTCTGGAGAAAACATCCATAGGGGTTTGAATGCCATGCTTGTGAAACTGAAGAGCACTAAGCCCTTGAATTCTGGTAAGAGGAATCCCTTGCTAGGCAAAAATAGGAGACAACCAAATGTTCTGCTAGTTGAAAGAAAGACCATCTCGAAATCCATTCCCAGCCCACCGAAGCCAAGGCTTGACAGACTACCAAGCTTTCCAAATACTTTTGGTGACAAAAGTACCCTAAATCTGGACAGGTTCCCTCATAACCAATAGGGTTTGAAAGCCAATCCCCTTCCAGGCAGGCTTGTGAAGAGGAAAGCCTAAGGAAATGCAATGACGAAGAAAAATTTTCTAGGATTCATTACCTGTGAGGCACCGCACAACCCACTTGGCACAAAGGGCATGCCCTTGCTTCTGGGTATCAATTAATCCAAGCCCACTAGAGGACTTTGGAAGGCAACAAAAGTCCCATGCAACTCTATGAAAGCCCTAATGATTAATGCCAGAGGCCCAGAGAAAATCTCGAAGAAGTTTCTCAAGCCGTTTGTAGGAAGCTTTGGAAGGGGCCCAACAAGAGGAGTAATACACATGCGTAGCAGCCAGAACTTTGGAGTAGATCTAGAATTTTCTTGTGAGGGAGAGTGGCTTCGTGATCCAGTAAGTAAGCTTTTTTTCAATCTTAGTAAGCACTGCATTCCATAGATCAATAGGATTGCCTTGAAAAGCAAAGGGAATACCCAATAACTAGAATATCTCCCCATGTTGAATTCTTGTCCAGCCAAACTAAGAAAGCCAGGGAGGCTCGAGAAGAGCCGACTGTCTATAACAGAGGGTTTTGTGCCACTGGATGGCTGAGCCGGAAGCCAAGCAAAAAGTGTCTAAACACTGCAAGGCTACCTTGATATTCTCTTCATCCTCCGCTAGAGTGAGGAAGGAATCATCAGCGAAATGGCCATTGACAAGCTGTTGAGAGGAATCCAGCAAGGAAATTCTCCTAACAGTTCCCATGGAAATGGAGTGAGCAAGTAGATAGCCAAACCCTTCGGCCGCTAACACATAAAGAGCAGGAGCTAGTGGGCAACCTTGCCGAATGGAACGAAAGAGCCCAAAGGTGGAAGACTGGCGACCATTGATGGTAATGCAAGTGGAGGCATTATTGAAGAGCATCTGCATAGATTGAAGAAATCTTGGGCCGAAACCCATAGCGTGAAGCATCGCAAGGATAAAAAGCCATTCAATACGATCATAAGCTTTAGCAAAATCAATTTTGAGAAAAAAAGGGCTTTCTGGTGAGACTTACGAGCCCATTCCATACCTTCCCAAACAACAATGATGTTGTCAAGAATAAATCTTGACTTAATAAACCCTGTTTGCTCAGGCCGGACAATTTGCAGAAGCATGTGTCGGATCTTGAGAGCCAGCGCTTTCGCAATGATCTTGTAAGAGACATTGAGCAAGGTGATGGGCCGCCAGTTACAAATATCCTCAGGATCCCCAGCTTTGGGAATGAACTTGATATTCCCTTGGTTAATGATATCCCTAAGAGATTGGGTATGAAAGGCTGAACCAGGTAAACCTGGTGGAGATCCAGACCAATGGCATCCCAAATGGTTTTGTAAAACTCACAGGGAAAGCCATCACAACCAGGGGCTTTATCATTAGCCATGGTGAACACAGCTTCATGAAGATCCTGCAAGGAAAGCAATTGGTCACAAAAGACCCACTGAGTAGGGGAGACATGATGCAATCCGTGAGAGCTTTCTCGCTAGCAAGGGAGTGGCCCTGAGTAGCAAAGACTTGTTCATAGTGGCGAACAAAGGCTTGCAAAACATCAGGAAGCTCCGTGAAAAGGGAATGACCTTCTCAGATTCTGGCTATGCCCGTACTGGTATGTCAAGGTCGGAGGGCAGTAAAAAATTATTTAGAGACTTGGTCTCCAACCTTTAACCAGTGCAGCCGAGCTTTGATCTGGGCTCCTCTGGCAGCATGGTTGTCAGCCACTTGCTTCTAGTGACGTAACTTGGCAAGATTGATTTGCAACTCATGATTGAACTGGTCCTGAGCTAAGGCTTCGGTGGCAACACACAAAGCTTTGGTGTTGGCATCATAGGCTTTGCGACGACAGTTGGCCAATTGCCTACCATAAATGCGCAAGAAACGAGCTGTACGCCTGATGGCGTCATTCCACCATTGAATCCAACCTGTCAAGTGGGTGGGTCTAGGCTCCAGATTCCAAACTCGATGAATGTGGGCCATAGTGGAAGGATGATGAAGGACAAAAGTATTAAAGTAGAATTGTGTGGTGGGAGGCCTAGCCTTAGCTATCTGCCAAACAACATTAAATTGGATGGGATAGTGGTTTGACAAGGTCACATCAACAAGAGGAGTGACATGTAAGGCTCGCTTTTCAGAGAAGGAAAAAAAAGATTGAGCTGAGATCATGGCACCATCAAGCCTTTTATGAATTCTGTCAGAAGAAGCCCTGTAATTAGACCAAGTGTGCCAGGCCCCATCAGAACGGCGGTGGCCCACATTGGGATAAAAAATCCCTAATTTATTATGCATGTAGTACCAGGCTTCTCTTTCACCAGCTGTCCATCGAAATGGTACGAAACCATCCTTGTTAGACGCCATCTCCACCATATTGAAGTCCCCACAAACAAGCCAAGTTGCAGGTGGTAGAGAATCCGCAAGCCAACGCCACATGTGAGATCTTTCAACAGCATCATTGGAAGCATAAACATTAGCTATGCCGAAGGAATGATTCTCAATGATGAAAGTGGCCCAAACCACTCGTTGCATGGGATCAGAACCATGGCTAACTAGCAGGGAATGCCAACGAGGAGAGAGGAGAGTAACAACTTCACCTCGACCAACCTCGTGCTGAGAACAAAGAGCAAGGCATTTAGGCCAAATAACTTTACAAGCAACATCAAGCATGAAACCAGAAATCTTAACTTCCTGGAGGCAAAAAAACATCCAAATAACAAAATCACTTATGGAAATCCCTGACAAAATATTTTCTGTGTAGGTCTGTCAACCCACAAACATTCCATGAGATGTACTTCATGGAATAACATTGTCGTCCATTCCATCCTTGTCCCCAAGGGAGTCAAAACTATTAGACAAATATCCTGAGGCAAAGCTAGACCTAGGAAAATCTAGAGTAATATTATGCCGATTGTCTTGCATGCCATTGAATTTAGCCTCAGCGCGCCCAGAAGGGCTACAAGAGCGACGAAAAGAGCTGGAAGAAATAATTTTGGCAGCCGTCGGAGGCATGCTGGCTGTAGGAGCGGAAGCTTGGGCAGTGGAAACATTTTCCCCTTGCTCAACAGGGTTTGAAACTTCGATAACAGGGGTTTCCAAAAAAATTGTGTTATTAGAGGGTGGCGGATGGGAGACGGGAGCCGAAACAAGCTGCTTGTGGGGCTTGTTATAGCGACCGATAGTGACCCATTCATCTTTTTTGCCATCTTCTTTCTTGCCAGCCTCAACCAGCTGTGAACTAGCTTCCTTGGGAGGAGGCTTGGTACGAGGCACTGCCAAAGAGCAGTCCTTAATCTTATACTTCGCAGATTGACACCGATAGCAAGTATTGGAAATATTAAGATAGAGCATCTTCTGAGTGAAGGTGGTATCACCAACCTAAATCTCTATGGATTCTTTGAGGTCCCTGGAAAGGTCAACCTCAACACAGAGCCTCTTGTGAGGGCACAAATTAAGAAAACGGTCATGCTCGAGACATATAACCCTACCGCGCTTTTGCGCTATGGCTTACATAAAAGGCCAACAAGGTAAGGGAAGACCAGGGAACTCGACCCACACTGGGACCTTGAGCTTCTTGTCATCAGAGACAGAGAAGTCACGAGACAAGCACTGGAAAATTAACAACGAGGCCTTGATATTCCAAGGACCTTTTGCAAAGATAGCATCCACATGGAAGGGGTTAGAAAAGCGAAAAAGGAAAAAGCCTTTGGTAAGGCTCTGAATGCCTTCCAGGTGGATTCCGTGAGAAGTCCAGTTCTTCGCAACCTAGTCCTTGAGAACATGTTCAGGGGGATTGCAACCCAAAAAATAGCCAATCAGGGTGTGCGATTCAAGCCAAGTGCATGCATCATTGAATTTATTAATGGTTAAAACAATATCAGACTGGGCCATACCTCATGGAATACTTTGGGTACAAACTTGTGGGGGCGTTTGCTTGGCGGCGCAACCACACCAGCACCAGCATCAACTGCTTGGTGGGAAGTGGCCGGAGCCATATATATTGGGTTATTTCCCGCAATAACTGCAGTATGTGCTAAGGACGAAAATATAAAGATGGACGCAAGGTGAAAAAACCCTAACAGAGCACAGAGTGAGCATTCATATGATACATTTAAGTTTAATATGATACATTTAAGTTTAATGGCCTCGCAAAAAAAATTTACAATCAAAGTATGATTATAAAATAGTGACAATTAAAAAAAAAGAAAAAGAAAAATTTAGAAGCCCATAATTTTTACAATAAGCGTTTTGCTTCTTTCTATAAGTATTATTGTGGCCACAACTAAGAACAAAAAGAAAAGAGCCCCTCTTATGTGTTAACAATTCCATTCCCAAAAGAATTGTTAATAACCCATTTCTCAAGGTGTGCATAGTGATGGTCAAAGTACATTACTTAAGCAGTACTTTAGTACACCTCGTGTCTAGTGTCTAGTGATAGAGAGTATTGCCCTTGAAGGAGAGGGTGCCTTTGTTTCTTTTCTAGTGTAGATTAGGCGCCTAAATAGAGGTAAAATTTGTCCTAATTCATTCGTTGTTAATGTAAATTAGGTGCCACCTCCAATCGTCTGTAGGATAAATTTGTAGTGCATTCGTCTGTAGCATAAATTTGTAGTGTAAATTAGATGCCTATTGCACTGAAGAGTATTGTATGCAGATCTGTAAAAAGCCCACGTTAAAAGAATCTTTCAGCTTACCATATTTGCTAGCCTCCACGACATCTATATCTACATCATGTGTGCCGAACATTTAAAGTAAAATACCATTTCCTCCCTTTCAGAATATAAGCTTAATCTACATGCCTTGAGATTCGATCCCTCGACATCGCCCTCCCATGCACTCCAGAAATAATGCCCTCAAACACGTGGGAAAATTGATTTCACATCTTTGTCCGCACTTTCTGTTTGCAAGCCGATCCAATTGAGCATTGAATGGAACAATAGAGGGTCAGGGGGCTACATTATCAGCAACTTCTACCTTAAATTGGATTGAATCCCTCTCACAAAAAACCAAAATCCCCCTTTACTTGAATAAAAATGATCTCCAATTTCAAACATTTATTGGAAATTCTACATGTATTTACACAAATGATTGCAAACTGCAGATGCATAGATTTTATAAAAATATTTGAATTAAATCTAACAAGGAACTACGCAGAGCAAATTTGAAATTACAGACGCAGAATGGTAAAACAGAGCGTAAACCAGTAACAATAAAACTCTGCAACGATTCAGGCAACGAATTTGGCAACTTTACCAATTTTCAAAGCTTTATAAGAATTAGTATATGAAAAGGATCTAAACTACAAATGCCAGAAATATACATATTTTTGCTAAACTCTACATAGGCAAGTCCCAAAATGTTACATTGTGAGATTGAGGAAATGAATTTACATAAAAATAAGAAATAAGTAAATAAAAGCTATAAATATTTAGCAATGCCCCTGAGCTGGAGAACAATACGCTACTTGAAGCCGAGAATACTTAAAATCGATATCCAGGGAACCTGCAAAGGCCAGTCTCGCATAATAGGCGGTGTAGGAATAGGCGGAAACGGGTCGGGAGGCGGAGGGCATGGAAACGGAGGCCAATCTGGCGATGGAACTGGCGGAACATCTGGAGGCGGAATTGGCGGAAGATTTGGTGGAATGTCTGGAGGCAGACCAGGAGGAGGAGGAATTGGCGGAACAATATCAGGCGGCGGAGAACCAGGAGGATACAGTGGTGGATCTCGAATGCCAATACTTCTCAGCGGCACTTCTGGGGGAGGTTTTATAGGATTTGAGATTCCCGGCTTGGGCGGTGGAATTTCCGGCCGCGGAGAGTGATCAACTTAGGGGACTTCGGAAGGCCAGGAAGGATCTGGCGATGGAGGAACATCTGGTTTGGCGGGGACTTCCGGCGGTAAAGGTTCAGGGGATTCCGGCGGTAAGAGTGGTTTCTCGGAGGTCCCTGGCGGTTCCTCGGGATCGCCGGGGATTGGATAGGGTGGATCGCCGGGGATGGGATAGGAGGGATTAGGGTTTATTTCTCGTTTCGGGGTATCCGGCGAAGAGGCGAGGATGATAAGACGGTTCTGGCTGATTCGTGAGCGGTTAATCGGCGAGGGAAGATATGAGGGTTTGAGACAGGGGAAGGAAATTCTAGGGTTTGAAGCCGCTGCAAAGAAATCCGGCAGACGGCAATTGCTTCGCTTGTGGCAGCTGAAAAGATTTTTGTGTGAAGACGATGATTGGCTGAGTGTGGTGGAGGGCAGAGACGCCATTTTCAGCCTAGAGTGAAGCTTCGTTAGCCTGCACGCCATTTGCTGCAGAGAATGGAATTGGTTTGAAGTATTTGCAGAGGGGTTATATTGTTTGGGCGAGGGGTGAGTGTAGGAGACGATGTTGATATTGGACACGTCTGAGAAATTGGGGCCAAGGTGTCGTCATGATGGAGGTGCAGAAGAGACCATAAGGTGCGTTTGACATGTATGCATATGGTTGAAGCATCCACCACCATCATTGCTCCTCGCGAGGAAAAGTTCTTCCTTACTGCTGTGTGTTTTTAAAGTTTTTTCTTTTAATAAAGATGTTCGTATGCTCCTATTATGAGCAAAGGTTTTGTTTCATGGAATTAAAATGAAGCATTATAAATGATAAAAAGCGTTTTTCCTTTATAAGAATGTGTATGTTTGATGAAGGGTTTTTTAATTTGCCATAGGCTATATACTATTGCAATCAGTTTTCCTTAATTACTTATTAAATTATTTTATTCCAATCAAATACAAGTAAGTATTTTTGTTTTTTAATTATCTTTGATTTTTTATGTGAGATTTTTAATTTACAAAATTATCAAAATTATTTTTCTATTTTTCTTGAAGCCGAGTGGCTAATATATTTGGAGTCTTATGTTTTTAAGACGCACTCCCATATTTATGAAACAAGTTAGTATAAATCTGAAGTGTATATATTTTAAATTTTTTATAGTTGGTACTAAATACCTATAAGATCTATGAATCTTAAAATAGAGGATCAACAACACCAACCTAATAAAAAAGGAAGTTCATTAAAAAAAACATTATACAATTTGAAAGAGTGCAAAATGTATCTTTCAAATATGGTATCTCATATATCTAATTTACATAGATTTTATGCTAGGTAATGTTTAATTTAATTTCTATTAAATCTAAACATAAATATTCAACTTGGAATCATCTTTTAAAATAAAATTTAACTGGTTAGAATTAAAATTTGCAAAGCTTTTTCATTTATAGTAAAGATAAAAATATTTATATCATTTAATATCTTACCTACAATATATTTCTTTTAAAATGTGTTATATTATATTAAATTAAAAACTTATAATTTATTTAAAAAATGTTAAATTTTCATATAATAATTTTTTCTTAATATTTGACAAACACTAAACAAATTTCAAACTAAAAAATATATACAAATACATTGAAATTCTAAACTTGTTATGTATACTTATTAAATTAAATTATATTTAACATTCTAATTAAATTAAATTATATTTAACATTCTAATTAAATTAAATTATATTTAATATACTAATGAGAAATACTAGCCACTACGTGGCACTTTATAATGAAGGAAGGAGATGGAATGATTAAACTTATAGAAATCTCCATAAATTTGGTCACTTAATAAAATTGAGAAAAGGGATAAAAAAGACCTGTGTGAAATGGTTACTTAAATGTTAGTGAGAACTTGCTTTCTATTATAATTTCTTGAATCATGTGAAATCAAATTTATTGAGAGATGATAAGTGCTTTTTAATTCTTCCCTATTGCTTAATTCCATTAAAAAAAAAGTTGGAGTGAGAAATATTTTTAACAAGTTTATCTAATTTAGAATATAAATTTTCTACTTGAGAATGATAAATACATTTTATAAAGTTGATTGAATTTAGAGTAATAATTTGTGTTTGTTTTGTACTGAAATGGAGCGTATGGGAGCAATGCGCACTGAAGCAGATCACATATAGACAACGCAGGTTTGTGAAGACTTTGTGAAACCATGAGTTTGCATTACTGACGTCCAAGCTGATGTGGATGGAGGGAGTAAACCATTATTGGAAAATCCAAATCTGGAGTGAGGTGGTAATTGCACTAACGGTGGGGACTTATAGAAAAAGACTGATAATGAGCATTTCCCTTGGCATGACTTAGGGTTTTGGGGGATCGATTGGATGCCTCCACCAACCATGTTCTGATTGAAGATCAAGACTTGGATGCTGCAATGGAGATTGATCTCATTGCTGAAGTGGGGGAAGATATTGATTATATAGAAAAACTAGGGCTCATTTGTAGATTTGTAGGTATAAAAGTTGAAAGATCCAAGATCGTCAAATGGGACGAGGAAGTCTAGAAACTGCAGACTCTAATTAAATTCGTACCCAAATAGTTCTTTGTCGTTATTTTTTCCTCTAAGGAAGAGCGATCAAAGGTTCTTCAAGGAGAGTTGTGGTCCATGAATTATGCTCCCCTTTACATGCAGCGATGGCACCAAAACTTTGACCCATGTGATAACCCAGTATGGATTAAGTTAAATAATCTCCCAATAGAATATTGGACTAAAGAAGCTAGCTAATTAGAGAAAATTGGTAGATCACTTACATGTAGATGCTTAAAATTGTCCCATAACATTATAGTTATTTAATTATTTCAGTTATATTCCTCTTGCCTATTTAAATTTTTCTCATTATTCTATAGTATTTAAATTTAAATACTCCTCCTACAAGTGTATTAAATTTTATTTAATACATTTTCCCCACATGAACCCTTCATTAAATAAATTCTAATTTATTTAAATCCCTTCACATTCTATTATTCTTCTAAACCATGATTAATTTAATTTTTAATTAAATTAATCTTAAATTTGAACCTAGATCCTACCCTACACACAACACTCTCAACAAATAGACCTACTTCTTAATTAACTAAGGTTAATTAAGCTAATTTTTGGATTCCTACAACCATTAGCCCTAATTATTTGCTCACACATGTGTGAGCAAATTTTTAAAAATTATCTTTTCAAAAAATCTAAAAAAGCCCCAACAAGGTTTCTTACAACCTTGATGACACCTCTTACACATTCTAAAAACATGAAAATAGACTTTTTGTCTTACACCTTACACATGTGTACTTGAAGTACACATTGAACCATCACATCTCTAGTTGCTCCCACACATGTGAGCAAACTTGGACTCTTGCATGGCTTATGTGTCCTTCATGTGGCACCTATGATCCACCTCACCCCAGTCCTCCAAAATCCTATAAATAGGAGCCTTGCTAAGAGTAATTCATCCACCATTTTTGCATTAGAGTTATCATGCTAGTATAATTTTAGAATTTTCTTGCATTTAGTGCTTTTATCTAACATGTTTGGTAGTTGTTTGCATTAATGGTAGAATAATTACATATTAGTTCATATCTACTTTGTTTAGTCATATTGAATGCTTGAGGCTAGTTCTCCAAAACTAGTTCTTGAGCTCATTTAATGCCATCTCATTCTAGTTTGTAGTTTTATCTTGCATTTATCATTTTCAATCATAGTGGGATTTAGAGTTTGTGTTGGGAGAGAACACCCACATATATAGATCTAAGAGCTAAAATAAGAAAATCTTGGGTGCATTTGCTTATTGCTCATTGAAGGTTGTGGAGAAAGCTTCTTAGTTTGGTGTTTGCAAGTTTACTAAATGTTAGATTTATATTTGAATATCATGTTTATTGCTAACGTTTGAATGTTTAAGCTTTCTCCCAACATGAAAGATTTCATCACATACAACTTGGCACCCTAGTTAATCTAGATTTCGACATTGCAAATGGAGACCTTTTTCATTATGCTAGGGTGAAGGTGGATGCAATCAGGAAAATCCCAGAGAAAATGTTTATCAAGGTTAGAGGGGCATATAGGGCATAGAAAATCAAGATTGAAGGGGAAAAATTCTTTTGTCTCCGTTGTAGGAATTGAAATCATTCTACCAAAGATTGCAGATTTCCCTAGAAAAGCAAAAATAAATGGTTACCTAAAGAAATCCAAGGGTCATTGGAGAAAATTAAGCATGCTCCAAGTGAGATTGGGGAAAATGGAGTTGGCACCTTTTAGCGATCTATCTCCCAAGTACCATTTGATTTGGCCCTTAAATCGATTCTGCCCATAGTGGTAGAGGGTATTTGTAATGTGAAGGCCATTGTCATTACCTCTCAAAGAATTTAGGATGGTGTTGATGCCGTGAAAATTGAAACGACATCATTAGATTTAGAGGAAGATTTGGATATCATGGATGAGAGAAAAGGTCTTGACACAATGAATATTAACATGAAAAAGAAAGGAAAAGGTAGAAAATCATTGAAGGTGCTTCAAAAGGAGGAAGCCATAGTCAAAAAATTTGTAAGTATTAAGAAATTCTTGAAGAGTCCCAAGGGAGGGAGCTCCTCCCTTAGGAAGCAGTGATGCTCCTTTTATTTTATATTAGGGGCTTGGAGGCCTTGATCTATGATACTTGTTAAGCGTCAATTATATCTTTGATCATATATTCTAGTTATTCAGAATCCAAATTATCTATCTTGAATGACATACAGTTTCTTGCTTAGTGTGTTGGTGGTGTGGTGCCACGTGTTGGGTATCTTGGTGAATGATGAATGGGTTATTATATTTGTTGTTGTACTGGATTCCAATTCTTATTGGAGGGATGCTATTTTATTCTTGTAAAGTAAACCAATATTTTAGTTGGGTCACCTGCATCTCCTAATGTTCATAACATGTAGTCGTGATGGCAGTCAACTCTGACTCGATGGCTACATTTATATCAAGGTATTGAAACTGATTTTCTGGTTGGATCATGATTGTTATATAGGTGAAGAGATCTAACCATGATTTGGATCATTCTAGTTGCAGAGTGATACTATTTGTCAACCTAATTAGATTTACAGGTTGTCATTTGTATTCTAGTTGTTTATGAGAAATGGCAAGAGGTTTTCTTTACTTGGTTCTTTCCTCTCGCAACTCTTTTGAACCATGTTTGTAATCTGTAATTTTATTTATTAATTTAACTCTCTGGATACGACCTTTTACCGATCAAAAGTATTTTTTTTAGTGATATTTTCATGCATATCAGTATTTATTTATTTGATATGATAAGAGCATGTATATGTTTATAACATTGACATGATGTATTTCATTGTTCAAAGGAAATTTATATTATTATAAAAAATGTTATCGATTATTTAAAGCCACAAAAAGGTTTTGATAATAAAATTTTTCTTTTAATGTAAGCAATATAAAATTTATTATTAATTAATATTTTAAATTAGAAAATTTATATCTTAATTTTATAAAAGATAAATATTTATTTTACATAAAATTATATATTTTAAGCTTTTAATAAATAAAAATTCAAAATTTATAACTAACCATCATAATTTAGGTGCACAACTATTATCTAAACTTACGTATACTAAATTTATGAAATGTTTGGTACATACATATTATATCTTTATTTTTCATTTTTAAAATATAATAAAATTATTTAATAAAATTTAATTTAAATATTAAGATAAATACATTAGCTATTTTATTAATATTTATTATAAAATATAATTATATTATAATAAATTTTTAATACAAATAAAATGTATGGAGTTTTATTTTGTTTGACATATAAATATATTTTTATATTTTTAGTTGTTGTTTTAATTATTAATGAATGTGTAATCTTCATATATTAACAATTCTTCATAATAACTTAACCTTAATATAAGAAAAAAAAAAAAACACATAAATAACAATGTTGACTTCATTTGTACTATAATAGTTGTTTTTATTTATAAACTATTAATGTGAATAACAAAAATAAAATAAAAAATAAGACATAGGTTTTAAAAAAAATACAAAAAGAACATCCTCTAATACGAATTTAGAATTATAATTGACAACATGATCATTCTTAAATATGTAGATAAACAACCAATTATAAATAGATGTAGGATAAAACATGCATACTATGAGGTCAATGCTACATTTTACCATATTTTAGTATAATTCTTTTTTCATCTACATTCTCCATTCAACATATTTTTATTTTTGGGGTTTTCAATATATTCAAAATTATTTTTCTACACAAGTGTTTGGAATAGATAGACATGATTTGTCTAATATACTAATATAGAATTCAAGGCTTGAAATAGTTATATTAATGTTAGTTAATAACTTAGAAAATGAGGTTTAAAAATCTGTTAACTATAGAATAATGGAAGGTTGGTTTACTTTTCTTGTATGTTTTATATATTTGATGTTAAACTCTGTTTGGTAGAAGTGCACATATAGATTATGATATTGTCTTATATTAAATTTTATTTATTATTTTAAACTATATGAATATTCCAAGAATAAAATAAAAATTCAATCAATAAGAATATCAAATAAAAATACAATATATTATTAACTAATTTTTAAAGTAATTTTATTAAGAAAATTACATACAAATTAATATTTGTTTCACATAAGAATCTATACTTTTTAAATTTGTTAACCAATACAACTAACTACAACTGGCTAAATGTTGAATTACATACAATTGGCTTAGAAGGCCGCTACTAATAAAATCTAGACCAAACTACAGTGAGGAAGTGGCTGTTATCCATTCTGTTTCCGTTCTCCAGTTTGTAAACGCCGATAAATTAATGAGAATCGACGGCACTGCAGTAAAAAGCAGAGGGTTTGCGCGAGTTAGACGATATCCCATTGCCTGAAAATCCCTTACATCGTCCCTTGACATTTGCAACACACACGCCGATCATATCTTTCAAAAGTTTGCTTTGCTGGTTTTTAGGCTGAGATGCAAATTCTTCCATCGCCATCCACTGAAAAAATAAACAAATTTGAACTCCACTTAAACGATATTGTAATATCCAACTTAGCGATATTGAATCACCACCGCATATTTAGGCACGTACCTTGGCTGCAGAAATTTCAGTATCTTGCACAACAATATTAGAAGAAGATGATCTCAACATACACACGAAGAGCATATCTGATTTTCCAAAAGGGGCATTGTGACCATCCCTGCAGTTCATGCGCCCACAACTATTAGAGAGCCAAAAATTACTACTTCAAACTCCTCCTTCTTTCTATCAACCATGAAACAATATACAATACAGTAAGGCTCTTAATTATGTAATGATAGTTTTGCTTACCTAAACCCGACCACTTGTACAAACTCTGTATCAATCTGTAAAAGTGCAAGAATATAATTCAATTATCAAAATGTTTAAATTAAATTGCTTAGAAGTGAAAATCCCCGATTCAGAGGAAAAAGGTGAAAGGAGTGACATTTACCCCTGTTTCTTCCTGAACTTCCCTTATGGCCCCTTCCTTAATGCCTTCCCCCTGTCAGAGACAAATTGCTCATAAATACATTAGTGCGTGTCTAATAATTTCATGTAAAATTCTGCAGTGTCATAAATTTAAATACTTCACGTTCGACAATGGAATTTTAACCTCATACCTGGTTAATCCTTCCTGTTGGCATCTTCCACAACCCGGAATCTTTGTAAGGTCCAGACTTTTCCTGAACTACTAGAACCTATATTGCCATTGTCATCATAATTATCAGATTTATATCACTTCAAGCCACTGACCCACAACCGCTATTAAAATGGCATTAGTGGGTAATTATTATACTAATTGTATATTTCCCCAGCGATGTAAGAAAAGCAAATCCTCTTTACAAGAACAAACATTGCTATGGAAAGGAGGAGAATATTAAGAATTAAAACACATACAATATGTAAGAATGACACACAGCAGAAATGCAGTAGATTCGGATATGCCTAATATTTACCTGTCCCTCGTCGTTGATTACAAAAGCTGCAATTCCTACTTGATGTGAAGCATTATCGGGGATGGTAGGAGGAGTTTGAGGAATCCAATACACCAACATCACATATGAAGGCTCTGCATGGTGGTACCCAAATCCCACCTGCAATCCACCAAACAGTATTGAAGCGTAAACATTAAAAGGCTTGGAGGGAAAAAAACATCAATTGTAGCAGCTAAGTTTTGAAAAACTGACCTCAATCGCAACGGGGACTAGCTTTGCCTGTTCCTTGGACACTTTGATCCACACCGCCTTCTTTCCCTGTATACCCAACAAGTATTATGAAAATTGAAAGTAGTACTATATATTATTGTATCGAGCAATTTGTAATTAGAGTTAACAAAGCGGTAAGCACTGACCTGGCGTGCCCATTGAGAAAGTGAGGCCTTGAGAGAAGCAGCGAAACGAGAAGCATCGTTCTGGATATTCTCTATGTCAACAATTACACCATCATATCTGTCTTCCTGGGCTTTCAGAACTGTTTCAACATCGTTAGTGGTAGCCAAAACCTCGTTCGTTGCGAATGCCATTGTGTTGTGTAAGCAGGGACCTGCCAAAAAGAAGTTAAAAAACTAGCAAATTGAAATGAAAGAGAACCATACTAGTGTAGGAAACTATGCTAACCTTCTGACTACCGCTGTAAGATAGATTATATTTCGCTTCTTCCTTAGCGTGTGCAAAAACAAATTGAATCAAATTAGCAGTGTAATATTAGTATGTGGTAGGAGTCTGTATATATAATTGTTGCAACAGCCAGAGGAGGTTTCTGTGATTTCAGACGAATGCTTCCGCGCTGGTAACAACCAACTACTGCTACCCTTCCTTGCGCTAGCGTAACAAAAACGAAAAGAAGGAAAACTGAAAACTTGTATGCAAAGCAACGACTGCAAATAGTGAGAAATTTCTCATCAGTAATTCTAAGGACACACAAATCATTTAATAGCATTCTTCGTAATTCACAGGAGGCTATCGAAAATTCTTGTTATGAAAAAGTATGCTGCTACGGAGCTTTCCAGACGCGCTATTACGTTTCAATAGTAAGAAGAATACAGAAAAGCGCGTGACAGAATATCCGAAGTCTTTACCATCATATCACATTATGTATTGTTCAGGTAATTTCGTTCGAATTTTCAATCCTAGTTCGTCTCATCTTCCTTTATAATTCTATCGAATTTTTAATGGTAAGAAGAATACAGAGAAGCGCGTGACAGAATATCCATATACAGCGACTATTTCTTTACGTTGACCTTTTCCATCACATCACATCATCAGGCAATTTCTTTCAAATTTTCAATCCTAGCTGTTCTCATCTTTCTTTATAATTCTGTCGATTGTGTCATCTTTATCCTCAGTCTTTACCATCACATCACATTATCTATTGTTCAGGTAATTTCGTTCGAATTTTCTATCCTACTTCTCATCTTCCTTTATAATTCTATCGACTCAGCCACTAACTATTTCCTATTCTTCTTCGTATACGCTTAGACTTTTATGTTTTAAAATGACTGTGATAGAACAAGATGTTAAAATATTATGCAATCAATCTAATTAACTGTTTAGATCATTCTACCCTCCAAAGTCTGTAGGACTTATTCTCTTCGTTTAAATGGCATAGATCACGTTCTTTTTATATAGATTATGTTCTTCTTTTTATATTAGTTTCTTTATCATTGGGATGACACATATATTAGTACCCTTGCCAATTTTTCTAAATGACATAGATCATGTCCTTTTTGTATTGGTTTCTTACTATTGGAATGTTTGACATTAGTTCATTTGCCAATCTTCTAGTGGTATAGATCATGTGTTCTATAATGGTTTATTAGAATGACAAATATATTAATCATCTTATAATTCTTCTAAATGGTATAGACCATGTTCATTTGAATTGGTTTCTTTCTCATTGAAATGAAATATAAATTACTCTCGTTGTTAACCAAATGATAAGACTCTTTTCAAATAGTTTTATTAAATTGACACCTAGTGATCGCATAAAACTCACCATTTTTTTTTTGCTAATTTTATAATACAACATTGAATCTATTACAAAAATAACATGGGTGCATACTAAATAATTTTGACATTATAGGAAATGGCTCTACCTTAAAATTTGAGTAATTTCAAATGTCAATTAGGATGAAATCTTGATATAATGCTAGATTAAACTTTCAAAAAGAACTATTCAAAAATAGATCAAGAGAGTTTCCTAGTGCAGGCTGAGGAGACAATACATCACCCTCCTCGTTCCTTCCACTTGCAAATTTTTCATCCATACTTGGTTGATGCTATCAGATGCTTAGTATCCTTGTTTGGTTTTGTCTTCTTTCTTTTTATTTTGTTTTCAAAGGTCTTTTGTTTGTGTGTCTTTGTTGTTTTGTTAATGTGTAATTTATTTCATACCTTGGTCTTTCTTTCCATGCTCACTTGTGGCTTCAACCCTTGTTCCATGGATCATTAATGCTAGCTACAGATGTGGTTATGGATGATACTAATACCCCCACAAAGAATGGAGATCCAAAACAAAACAGTTGTGGTAACGATAAGCCTATTGTGGAGAATTATAATTTATAGAAACCTTCATACAAGGCAGCGTTAATTGCGAAGGAAAGTCAACTCGAGTGTCCATTTGTGGCAAAATCTAATGGAGGAGTCAAGGTCGTATGTGGAATGGAATAAAAAGGACTATTGGGGGCCAATAGACGTGGACTTCGAGATGGAAGCCGCATCCAAGATGGAGACCTTGGAAGAGGAAAAGATGGTAAGGTCTCATCTTCTACCTTGAAAATTCTTTCTCTCACCCCGAATGATGAAATGATTAAGGCCATTAAGAGTGAACATTGCCGACTCAAAAGTATTGTTATTTTCTTTGTATGTATGGATAGTAACGCTCTGCCATCTAGAAAAAAATTGATGACTAGATTGCCAACGTTTGGGGTAAGAAACATGGAATTTATGTGAATTCATGTGGAATGACGCATAAGAATTATTTTTGGTAGTTTTTAAGTCTCACAATATACAAAAAAGAGTCTTGAAAAAGAGTTTTTGGAATGTGGGTCAATCCTTATTTAGAGATTTTCCATGGTTTCCAAAGGGTGACCTTGAACAAGTAATTTCTTAGTCTGCTCTAAATTGGATGGAAATTCAGAATGTGCCCACTAAATTTTGGCCTTTTTTACCACACATTTTGAAACCTATTAGTAATGTCAAGTAAATTAAAGAATCTCATGTGATCCTACTACATTTAAATTCCATGGTTTTAATTGCACTCAACCTTGAGGTTGAAATTGCTAAGAATATCTCTTTAAATATTGAAGAGGAAACCCTATGTTGGGACATTTCACTTTTCGCTAATTGAAATGTTTGTTTCCACTATAAAAAAAAAGCCATAATAGAAAATATTTTCCATTGTTGAAGAAACCTAATAATGACCCATTTAAGGTCACCTCTAATGTAGCTAATGATACAAAAAGAACTCTTCAAGGGGACAAGGAATCGTGGGTCCTTCAATTGGATAAAAGAGTCACTGAAATATCAAAAGATAATTATGCTAACAATGATAATGCATATAACATCCCTGATGTTATAAGGAGAAATTATAGTGTTTCATCAACTAATCCTTTGTTTGAGGATGAAATAGAAATTATTTCAACCAAACTGAGTGAGAAAGATATGTCCCAAGAGGTGCCTCATCATGAAACCCCAAATGATGACAATGTCCAAAATAGGTTGAATGCACAATAATTGGCTTTGACCACTATTCATGATAGAGCTGAATTATATAAGAAACTTAAGCAGGCCTCAAAAAAAGATATAGAAACACAAGAAGGTGAGATTACTGGTAAGGAATTAGTCCCAATTAATAATGAAATTAGTATGAAAGAGGCCAAACAAATTAAGGACTTCTGTCTAATTGTGGAAGTTTCTAAATAGAAGAAACATAAAAACTTCTGATAGAAAATCTCTCTCATAAAATAAAGGAGACAAAAATATTCCTAAGGAAGGAGGGTATATGCCAGACTGTTTCACTAGACCTTATAAGAACTGGAAAAATCCCCCACTCAACAATAAATGAGTGTCAATATTACAAGAAGGAATGTTCTAGGTTTGGAAATGAGACATAGAAAATATGTAGTCAGGGACTAGTGCCACAAAATGAAAGATCAAGATTTTATCTTCCTACAAGAGATTAAAGTTGTGTGATTAATGGCCTCCACCACTATTAAATTTATTTGGAATCAAGATAGATGTTTTATTGATGTATCACAAAGTATGACATGGAGAAGGGAGGAGCTGAAATTTTGGTTAGTCCCATATGGATTGGTCATATAATAAAATTAGGGGTCTCTCCTTCTAATGGGACATGTTGAGTCATCATCGATTTTCAAGGTAGAGTTATTGGCTTATGCTATATCTATGCATCTAATGATATAGAGAGAGGGCCTCAATGTGGGATTGGATGTCCTCCTATCTCCCCAAGGCACATTGGATTGTAATACATGACTTTAATATGGTTGAATATAGGGAAGATAAAACTTGCTAATTGTATCATCTTAAAATGGAAGCACTTCCATCTTGATAGGTTTAGCACCCTCTTTTAGTACATTTATCATGATAGAATTGTAATTTAGGATGCATTCTACACTTAACTTTTTCATTTTAGGTGAAATTAGGGTTAAGATCCCAAGGATTCTCCTTAATTTCCCTCTTCCATGGCTCTATTTTCTAGGTAGGACTTAGAAATAGGTCCTCCAAGCCTTCATCACAATCATCATAGGTTTTTATGCCTCTCCCTGGAATTTTGTCCCACTTTGACTTCATTTCTAAGTCTCCGGGCATCCCCGGGACCTCCTGTCCTGATTCTGGCTGGATTTGGTCCCATAGGGTCAAAGTCAAGGTTGACCCTAACTTAGGTCAAAGTTGAGGTTGACCCTAACCTAGGTCAGAGTTGAGCTCATCCCTGACCTAGGTCAGAGATGAGGTCATCTTTGACCTCCTTTGGAATTTGTGCCTCTCTTTCAAATTTGGTCCCGACGGGCCCCGAAATCAATGTCGAGCCCTCAGATCTGAGCGTGATAAGGTTTTAATTTGAAATTCATTTAATTGTTTTCCCTCCTTAGTTGGTTATTGTGATTAGACCTTAATTTGAGGTGAAATTTGAATTATGGGTCCTCACATTGCTCTAGGAGCCTCACCTTGAAACCTCTATATAAAGACTCTCATTTGCAATCATTTTCACAACCAAGCAACATCAAGAAAGTTCATGATCAAGTGTTCTCAAGGAGAAATTTCATGAACAATTAGATTTTAAGCAAGAAAGGAATGGTGAAGATGCAAGATTGCAAGAGGATGATATAGAAGATCAAGCCATTGTTGACATCAAGCATCTTTGTGAACACATACTTGGAGCAAGAGAGATCCTTTCTTCCTTGATCCACCATTATCAACTTTCAAGCATTCAAAGATTCAATCATGGAGTAACAATTACGAATTGTGAGTTTGGTAGAAGTACTTTAGCCTTGGGGGCTTGGTATGCTTTTCTATCTCATTCAAATCTATGCATTGTTGTTTCATACATATTCATGCTAGGGTTTTGATCTAGAGGATTAGATCTTGGCATTACACTTTCAATACACACACACACACACATTCTATTTCAATTGGCTATTCGTGGAGGTGGAGATCACCAAAACGAGGGTTTGACTAAGGAAAAACCCTATATAGACACCCCGAAAACCCCCTTTTTCAGATATCTATAGTCGCTGTTTCAGGAATTAGAGGACAGATCTGAGTACCCTTTTCACCGAACTTCCAATATTTGTGAACAAAGTCAGAATTGACCTTCAGAATAAATGTAGCCTTTGACCTTTTATGAGGGTCAAAGACTACTTGCTGCCTGAAAGACAAAATTTTTTTGGGTTTTCTTTGTCTCGGCTTCCTGATCCCAGATTTGGTTGCAGAATCTTCCAAAACTCCACATAGACTTCAGAAAATAGGTATTTCTAAATCAATTTCATGATGAGGTATGTATCTTGACCTAATTAATTTTCAAGTATTTCCAGATTTACTTATGCTATTTCAATTCAAACAAAAAATATTACAAAGGAATAGTGTTGAATGTTAGGTGCATTGTTAAGGCTCCAATTTTATCCTATTCATTTTGGTGAACCCGTTTAGGACAACTCTTTCTTTTGGTGTTAGATTTAGATATTATATGCTTATAAGATTATATTTCTTGCATTTCAATATTTCTTGCATTTATATTTCAAAAATACAAAAAAATTGCAAAATTCCTTTAAAAATACCAGAATATTTACATTTTCATGCTTTTAGTTCTTTCTTTTTATTCAACATGTATGATTCTTGTTTTGAGTACTTTGATGAGGCTTTTATTGTACAAGAGGATAGATTCCCTAATGAGGTACATGGTAGTGAGGATGAAAATGGTTCAAATATGATCTCCATGGATCCTATTCCTATTTTACTCTCCTCCACAACCTCTCCAATTGACCTCTACCATAGGGTGTGTGCATGGTTACCTTCATGTCCCACTATTTGTAACATTGATAAACCTAAAATGATATATCCTATACCTTTAATGATAGTAAAAGGATGTCCTCGTATAACAATTAAGGGTAAACCTAGAGATCCTTTGGATTTCTTTGATAACACTGATTCCATTTCACATGCTTATTACACATGGAATACCCCTCAGCCTATTGTTCCAGTTTCTTTACTTCCTTCTCAACCTATGCTTCCTCAAGCACCTAGGTATCCATCTACCTTTAAGGAGTACAACTTAGTTGACCAATTATGTGCTACTCCTACTAAGATATCTTTATGGGAATTACTTCAAACCTCCCCGACATATCATGAGGCATTGCAAAAAGATTTATCTACTCTTCCTACTTCACCTCCTAATCAAGAGAACATTCATTCTATTTTGGATTGTATGCATACTATGGCTTTTGTACCTCCTATTGTGTTTTCTGATAATGATTTACCTTCCCTAGAGGTGCAGAATCAATATGATGTTCTTATGGTGGCTGTTTCTATTAATTAGAGTATCATTCAAAGAACCTTAATTGATAATGGCTCTGGGCTTAATGTTTGTAGCATGGATATGCTCAAGGCAATTAAGGCTGATCTTACTACTATTCAACCTGATAATGTTCCTATATGTGGATTTGACAATATTGCAAAAAGAACTTTGGGAATTATTACCTTACCTGTTAAAGTTGGTCCAGTTATTCTAAATACTCCTATTCATGTAATCCTGGACCTCTCAATTATAACCTTCTTTTAGGAAGACCATGGTTACATATTATGCATGCAGTTCCTTCTACTCTTCATCGCAAGGTTAGGTTCATCTAAAAAAATTTAATGTATACATTACATGCGGATGATGCCCCGAATCCTTACTTAAATGAATAATATGCCAAAATCTCTGAACCTCTTCAACCTAGTAAAGAGATTGAAAAACAATAAGAGATACAACAATCTAAGATAAAACAACCTGAGATTCAACAACAAGAAGCTCCATCTTCTTCTTCTTTGACTGAGGATGATTGGGGGACATTGAATTTTAATCCTACGTTTATTGGAGAATAAAAGGTCTCTGATTTGGAATTCATGAAGCAACATAATGAATTTGAGAAAAAAGTTTTTATTTCTTCTCCATTGTCTGAAGAATTAAAAAGTAATTTTGTTTCTACTTCGATTAATGAAATGATTGAAACTATAAAGCTTGATTATTATGACATTGTGACATATGCCGCTCCTTGGACCCCTTCTGACATGACTGATCGATATGGTCCTGGTTATCATTTTCTTAAGAAATTGGGATTTAATGGGAAAGGATGTGGTAAATATGAACAAGGTATACAAGTACCTTTGGATAATGAAGTTTATGATCATACACATGGATTAGGATTCAATTCTTATAGACAACCATCGGCTTTTCCTCTTAATGTTAATCATATTTGCAGTGGACAGTTGAAGTTGGTTAACCCATTGCTTATTAACCTTAATCAACAATCCTCTTTGGATATTTTTCCTAAAGATGAAGCCTTAATGGAATTGTTAGGGGTTTATGAGGGTCTACCTAAGTTTCATCACAAATGAGGAAAGCCTTATTGTTTAAAAACTGATGCCTATTTTGGAGAACATGAGGAACAAGATATTATTCCTTTACTGATGGATCCTCCAATAAGAAGTGATTTGTTAATTACTGAAACTATTGATATTCAAGTAGATGAAAATAACTCTGAAAGGGTGATAAAAATCAGGAAATGTTTGAATCAGGATGAACGTGGTCAGTTGGTTTCCCTTTTTCTTGAATTTAAGGATATCTTTGCTTGGACATATTCAGATATGCTAGGTATAGATTCTAAGATCGTTACTCATAACATTGTTTTAAAGCTGAATATGAAACCTGTGAAGTAGAAAATTTGAAAGATGAATCCACGAATCGCTTTATTAGTCAAAGGAGAAATTGAAAAATTATTGGATTCTAGATTTATCCATTCTATTGATTACTCAGATTAGATTTCAAACATTGTTCCTATATCAAAAGGAGAAAATAAGATAAGGATGTGTACTAATTTTAGAGATTTAAATAAGGCATCCTTGAAAGATGATTTCCCGTTACCTAATATTGATATGATTGTGAATTCAACAGCGGGCCATGCCTTGTTATCTTTTATTGATGGTTTTCCAGGATATAATCAAATCTTTATCCCTCCTAAAGATCAATTTAAAATTGCATTTATAACACCTTGGGGAACCTTTTTTTGGGTCATGATGTCTTTTAGATTAAAAAATGCAGGAGCAACTTATTAGCGGGCTATGACTCTGGTTTTTCATGATTACATTCATAAGATTCTTGAAGATTATGTGGATGATATCTTGGGAAAATCTATACAAAGAGAAGATCACGTTACTATTTTACGATAGATATTTGAAAGGATTAGAAGTTATAATATGAGATTGAATCCTAAGAAATGTGTCTTTGGAGTTGATTCCGGAAAGTTATTAGGATTTATAATCTCTAAGCGAGGCATCGAAGTAGATACTGAAAAGATTGAAGCTATTGTTAATATGACTCCTCCTAAGAATATTTCTCAGTTACAAAGTTTACAAGGAAAAATACAAGCTTTTCGTCATTTTATTTCTAATTTAGCAGACTGAACTATCCCTTTTACTTCCTTGCTTAGAAAGGATACTACTTTCTCTTGGAACGATGAGTGTAAACAAACTTTTGAGAAATTTAAGGAGTATCTTGCGAATCCTCCTATCTTACATCCTACTAAATTTGACAAACCATTTCAATTATACACTTCAGTGACTCCATGGGCTGTGAGTGTGTTGTTAGCTCAAATTGACGATAATGGTAAAGAAAGACCTATGTATTACATTAGTCAGACTTTACTTGATTATGAAACAAGATATATAGATTTAGAAAGACAATGTCTAGCTGTAGTTTATGTATGTCAGAAACTCAAGCATTATCTTATAAATGATGAAGTTAATGTGATTGTCAAATTTGATCCTTTGAAACATCTTTTCTCACAAACTGATCTCTCTGGCCAGTTGGAAAAATGGGTTATGTTGCTTACCGAGTTTGATCTTAATTTTATTTCTCATAAGTCTATTAAGAGACAAGCATTGATAGATTATCTAGCTAAAGCTCCTTGTCCTCACTTAGATAAATGTTCTACTTCAATAGAATTCCCTGATGATAATATCGTAGCTATTCAACATGATGATATTTGGGAATTATATTTTGATGGGTCTAAGTGTAAGACATGTTCTTGTGTGAGTATCATCTTGATTCCCCCTACAAAAAAACCCATCCCTCTATCATATAAATTAACCTTTCCTTGTACTAATAACATTGCGGAGTATGAAGCTCTTATAGCTGGACTACGAGCAACTTCATCCCTCAATATCAAACATTTACACATATATGGAGATTCACAATTGATTGTTGAACAAATTAAAGGAGGATATCAGACTAAGAATGCTAAAATGACACAATATAGAGATTTAGCTCTTGATGTGCTTTCACAATTCTCCTCTTATATGATTCAAACTTTACCTAGGAAGGATAATCGACATGCAGATGCCATGGCAAGTGTAGCTTCCTTGGTTTGTCTTGAGAATAATGCTGAAAACTTTCAATTTACTATACAAACTCTTAAAAGCCCTATGATTTCTAACAAGATTACCTCTAACTATTTCCATTTGCATTCAGATGAATGGTATTCACATATTTTTCATTTTTTGAAGGATGGTACTTTTCCTGAATTAGCAACAAGGAACACACGTAATCATATTAGGAAACTTGAAGCACGTTACATCATTTTAGGAGATATGCTTTACAAATGCTCTTATGAAGGATTATTATTAAGATGTCTCAATAGAACTAAAATTCCTGTAGCTTTAGCAGAGGCTCATTCTGGTTCTTGTGGGGGACATTTTGGTGGAAAATCCCTAGTTAATAAATTGCTTCGAATGGGATATTATTGGAAAATGATGGAACATGATTCTTTCATGTTTGTTAAGAAATGTCCTCAATGTCAACAACATAGTAATTTGATTCATGCTCTTGCTCATGAACTTCGTAATCAAGTTTCTCCATGGCCTTTTAGTGTTTGGGGTTTTGATCTTATTGGAAAAATCTCACCAGCTTCTTCTCAAGGACATACTTACATTCTGACTGCTACGGATTACTTCACGAAGTGGGTTGAAGCTGTCCCTCTTCGTTCAACAACGTCGGATGTTATTTGTGATTTCATCCTTAATAATATCATAACAAGATTTGGTATTCCTTCAACGATAATTTCGGATAATGGAACCTCTTTTAAAAATAAAGAAGTCACAAAATTCTTGGAGAAATATAGGATTCAACATAGATTCTCAACTCCTTACTGTCCTCAATCCAATGGACAAGTTGAAGCATCAAATAAAATTATTGAACAAATTTTGAAAAAAATAGTTAGTAAGCATGCGAAAGATTGGTATACTCAAATGACTTATGCTTTATGGGCCTACAGGACTAGTGTTCGTACTGCCACAGGTACTTCTCCTTATAACCTTGTCTATGGTACTGATGCTATTATACCTTTGGAACTGGAAATACCTTCTTTACATGTTTCATTTCATGGGATAATTGATAAAGATACTTTTTGTGAACAATGCTTACAAGAGCTAGAAATGTTGGATGAACAATGAACACATGCATTAGAACATATAAAAGCTTATCATAAATCTCTTCAGAAATAATACAATCATAAGGTAATTGAATGAACATTTGCGGTTGGTGATTTAGTCCTTTATGACAATCAACGAAATGTGAATGCTTTATCGGGTGAAAAAGGAAAATTTAGCCCTAATTGGCTTGGACCTTTTGTTGTTATTGAAGACTTTCATTTGGGTGCTTATAAACTTGTTGATATGGATGGTGTTTCTTTTAAGGAACCCATTAATATTATGCACCTTAAATGTTCTTATCCTTAATTTCATTTGTTTTCCTATGCATTTGTGTATTCCTTATAAAGATTTATTTTATAGGTTATGTAGTTTTAGCAAAATTACATATTGAATATATTTATGCACTTTCTTTTTTTCTATTAAGTTTTATATTGATGAAAGCATAGTAATGAAAGATAGAACTAATCAGTAGAGAAAGTTTTTCATTCATCAAAAATAGTTTTTCAAGTTTTGATACATGTAATACCCCAAAATTGGCACCTATCAATTTCAATCAATTTTGGTGTATTCCTCGAATTTCTACATCATCAAAGTCCTACTTTGCTAGATAATTTTCTCTCTCCTACCTGACTTTATTTAACTGGATGTCAATTGCAAAAACCCTAAATTGCATTAATCTCACACTATAATTAATTCCTAAGTCTTTGAATTTATTAGCTAAATAATCCCTATGATAAATTAATTTAATTCTAAAGTCCTAAATGCTTTAAATTAAATTAAAATCTACCCCCTTTAGCTAATATCCATAAAAGGAATTAATAAATTACTTGATTATTTGAATGGACACTCTTATTTGAATTAATAATTCAAGATATTCGAAAGGTCGCCATATGTGGCAATAAACATTATTTTACTTAAGTAATTCATGCTTTTTTGTCTCAATTGGGAATGAAGGGTCAACCATTTCGAATCAAGAAACTCTTCATTCCTCTTCTGGGTTTGTCTATTTAATGAACCTCTTTTCCTCATTCAAAGGATAACAATTTTGAGAGTATGAAAACTATAGCACTTTTTTTTCTCAATTAAATTCAAAGATTTTTATTGCATAAATTAGTGTAATTTCTCATTCTAGTATAATAGCATTTTCATACTAATTAGTTTGCTTAAATGTTTTTAGATTAATTCTCATCTTCAAGCTCTTAGATTAAATCTACAATTTCATTCTTAGCTTACATTTTGCATCTTCATTCTTAGATTAGTCTCATTTTTCTCATCATTCTAGCTTTTGAAAATCCTCCATATTAACTCAGTCTTATGGTTGTTGGCTCTCCAATTTGAGAGTGATTAAACACCCTGATTAATTAGGAGGCAATAGGTTGCTTCACCATGAATTTCAAATTGAGTAATCCATACTCATTTTCATGATTCAATTGTGTGATTAATGACTATGTTGCGTGTGTAGTTGGATTAGAGGTCCACGTTCAACCACATACATTTTGGCACCCACCGTGGGGTAGAAAAGATCAATTTCTGGCCGCATTCTTGATTTTTCTGACATGAAATTTGAGCTCTGCCATGCGTTCATACTTTCCTATGTACGGATTCTCACATGAGAATCTAGAGCATACCACTTGAAGTTTCACTCTTAGTAGCACTCTCTTGCGCGAAATTTCATTGTCTTCGCGTAGCACCCTGTGTTTTCTAATGTGCTGTGGAGTACTTCCTCGCACGAGATTTGACTCCAATTTTTTAAAATCTTTTCAGTCTTTGTGTTTTCTATTCTAGATTTCTAACAGTTTCTGTTTGCTGTTAATTTCCATTTCTCTGTTCTTTCCACAGCATAAGAGTTTTCTACATGACGTTTGTCGAAGAACATAAAACATGCTAATGGTTTGATTGTAGGACAATAGTTGAAGATCTCATAAAAATGTTGTGTTTATTTTCTTTCTTTCATTCACATAGTCTAATTAGGGCTCCGTTAAAATTTCGTAAGGATCCTGATATCAAAGTAGGGGAATAGACTCTTCATTACGTAGAAGTGATGCCCATGGATGAAACCAAGACCCAAATGTTTCTAGAATGATGGATACTTAGGGAAGTGGAGAAAGGTAGTAAATCTTTAGCACTTCTACTTGCTAGGGGATTATGCTCTTCTCTCTTTGAGAGAACCAGAAACCCAAAAGCTTGTAGATTTGGTAGAGTGAAACTAACTCGGTGATGAATTTGTTTTGCATGTTTGGGTGAAGTGATGAGGTAAAGAAGTATGCCCTTCTCTATTTGAGAGAAACATAAAATCAAACCCTTGGATCTAAGCCAAGTTGTGTCACCTTTAGAGGGCCTGCTAGAAGTTGAACCTTTGGGAACAACCCAAGTGAGTACGCACCTATCACCAATGATTCCACCTCACTATAATAAAGAATGTTTTGTTGAGTCTAAAGGCTCCAAAACCATGTTAGCTTCCTTCTCATGATTTTGACTATCATCTTGAGAAGGCTTTGTTTGTTGTACTGAGTGGCACCACTCCTAGCCCTACTTGCAGGGGTGTACAATGTTCAAGTGTTGGTGGGCTGCGAGGCCTCAACCCTGTATTAGGGGCATCGAAGCTTAGTGTGAATGAAATCCCACTAAAAACTCTCCCTAGTTAGTTTCCTACTCAGTTCACCTCCGAAAGGAGTCATAATCTTTGTGCAGGGAGGGGGAAGAATCTCTCCCATAGATTCCGACCACAGGAATACACCTGGATGCTTGAAGGTGGTATACGAAACTAGCCCCTACCAAAAGGGTAACCTTTGAATGTATACTATTGAGTCCTTGGAAACACCAAAAACACGAGTGTCCTCTAGGGGGTGATGCAACTATGTGAGTTGCACGTATGCGCATAAGCAGTGGGGTAAAGGTTTTGTCTTCTCACCATTTTTTTTGGTAGGGATAGCTATGTGTTTGTTATCAAGTCTTAAACTTGTCCAATCATGATCAAACAAAGACTCCCCTGATGCTATCAAGTTGCTTTGTCCTTGATAGGTCTGTTAATGACTACTTCTTGTGTCACAACTGCTTGATCTAAACCTTTGTGTCTTTAAACAAATGCTTGAAACCTCAAAATGAGATTGCTGATTAAACTGTTCTGCAAACTTGTCAGGAAACTGGATTTTCTGTCAGACATCAATTTAGGCTGTATCTTAGAATTCAACTTTTACCTCAAAAACTATGTCGAACTATCAGACTTTGGATCTTTCCCATGCGAAGTTTCACTTTTTAGAGCACTTTCTCGCACGAGACTTTGTTCTTTCGTGCAAAGTTTGGTGTTTTCTCGTGCAAACCTGTACCCAAATTTCAAAAATAGAGACTAAATTCCTGTTGACTGGTCAAATTTTTTCCTGATCTACTTTTTGTCTAAGGTCTGTTTTCCTATTTTCCTATTGTTCACTGTCAAAAATTGAGTGTATCAAACTGACAATCGATTAATTATTGCTTTGACTCATGTTGTCTCTCATTTTTTCATCTTATCTCTTTATGCTTTTGTACCTTGTGTTGTGATAGTCTTATCTCAGCTATTCTAGCCACATCTTTTGATGATTCGTACCAGGTTCATCTTGCATCTTGGCTATTCTAGCCATTTATCTGCTTTTCATTATCTTAGAGACAGAGTCTAGAATTATCCTGAGTCTTCCCTCATCACATCTTCATCTATTACTATCACAACTTGAAGTGTCAAGACTTTCCCCATTCAGAATACTGGTCAAGGTAGAAGTAAACCTCACAATCAAGAAATAGACCATCCTGAATTTGTTGCAAAATCTGAACTTTGTGAGGGATCCTCAAGTTCTTCATTGAGTACTTTGAAAGATAGTCCATGTCAACCATCACCTTCGGTGTTCCAAGAGTGCTTTAATCTATTGTTTGAAACACAACCTAGTTTCTCATTTCAAGAACAAGACAAATCATTCTTCCAAGTCAATTCATTATTTCATGACTTTGGGAGACCACTTCCTCGGACTGCTCCTATTATTGAATCTGTTGATAATGATCACGATATCTTCCCACCTTGTTAAATCTTTTGATCCCATTCATTCACCAAAAGTTACCTTAGCTATGCCCTTTAGACATCATTCATATCGCTTTACTAAGGCCTCAATTGCTGCACAAACTTACACTGAAAAGATGGGAGATCCTTTTGACTTCCAACTGAGAAAGTACAGTCAAACTTATGACCAATCTCAAAAAAATCTCATGGTCATGCTCAACCTCAGAATGAGAAACCTCATGGTCAATCTCAACATCAACAAAATTAGTTCCACAATGATGATCAATCTCAAAAAAAACCTCAAGGCGATCGACAAGCTACATATTTCTATTGCCCTCCTCCATTTGATCAAAACCAAGATGATCAGGAACAAGATCAGATTCTAAGCATTTATGAGATCCTTGGGAATGAAAATGATGTGATAACTCAACATGATATAGACACTACCAAAGCTAATAAGAGTCTTATCAAAATGATGGAGAACCTTCTCCTAGAGGATAAAGAGAAATACTTTCTTGAGTTAGCTCAACAAGGGGCCAAGTTACCCTAAAATTTACAAGTTGAAACTATTGTAGCTAAAGAGGAAGAGACTGAAACCACCAAGCTACAAAAGATGATTCAAAATATGCAATATTAGATTAGTCAACTTGCAAAGGAAAAGGATAAGTCCACACAACAATTCACAATGGATAGTATATGCCCTTTTCCTTTTGATAAAAGTATTCACATGCTTCCTTTTCCAAAAGGAGTGGAGTTGCCCAAATATGACAAGTACATGGGTACAACCGATCCCCAAGATCATCTGAGGGAGTTTGGTACCTTGTCTATGGAATTTATGCATGATCAAACTTATCTTATGAGACTCTTTCCCCGTAGCTTGGGTGGACCAACTATGGAATGGTTTTGCTGATTGCTCCCTGGCATTAAGACTTTTGATGAGATTGCTAATCTTTTCCTTCAGCATTATTCTCACAACATTCAACACCCTATCAACATCCGTGACTTGTGTAACTTGAAACAATGACAGGGAGAGTCTTTCTTGTCTTTTCTCCAAAGGTGGAGACAACTTTGCGTGAAGTATCCTCGTAAATTGCCTGAATCTGAAAAACTTGATATCTTTTTGGACAATCTTCTCATAAACTTTGGATATTAGGTACAACTACAAGGTCCTTTGACTTTTGAAAACATGATTAAACAGGCTGTGAGGATAGAGGCCTTTATGGTTAAGAAAGGAGAATTAACTTTGAATAAGGACAATAAACAAGGATTCTTCACGAACAAGGACAAAGGAAAGAATGTCAACAAGAAAAGAGATGCTATAAATGATGGAGTGGTTGATAATGTCACCGCAAAGCCTTCAAAGCCTATCTTTAATCTTACTTCCAGTATACAAGTGGCTAAGGCTGTTGAAAAGATCACAATGGATAATTATCAAAATTCAAGATTTTCTAAGAACAAACCTTGGGCCTCTCGACCCAAACGTGAATTCACCTCTTTAGGAGAGCCTCTTGATGTGGTCTATAAAACTTTTGTATAGAATCAGGTCCTCACTCCTTTGGAAAAGCATCCTTATGACCCACAACCAAGACCTCATTGGTGGAATGACAATGCATATTGTGACTATCATCAAAACATTGGTCATAAGACGTCTACTTGTCTTTAGCTGAAGCATAAGGTTCAAGATCTCATTGATAATGGTGATATCCTCATGGAAAACCATAATAAGAATTTTGATCATCAGGCATTTAAGGACCCTTTCCCTCCTCTTGAGAAAGGTGAGTCTTCCACAACCAAGAATAATAACACCAAGGTTAATTACATGTACATTGCTAGTGATAATGTTATCAACACGATTGAACCTATTGGAGTTGAGTATTGCGATGTAATCACTTCTAATTGGACTGACGATGCTCCCAAATCTAAGACTCCTTTCATCTTGCATAGTTCCACATCTCATTCATCTGAATCTGAACAAACTCAAGATTGTGCTAATGTTGTTACTCAATCACGTGGAAGAGTTATTTTGAAAGGTCCTGATCCTCTGAAAAAAACTATGGATAAGGATCCTTTGAAACAAACTGTAGACAAGGCTAATCTGAAACAAATGGTGGATAAGATTGCTACTGGTCCTACCAACAAAGCCTCAAAATCAACCCCTACACCTAGTGCTACTAGTTATAGCATTTTAGATCAGCTCTAGTGAACCAATGCTCAGATTACCATTTTTGAGTTGTTGAAGATCTCTCTTTCTCACAGGCAAATTTTATATAAAGCCCTCATCGAGGAAAACATCCCTAAAGATCTTGATCTCAATTGGTTCCAATCTATGGTGGGTCATTTTACCTTGCCTCATTATTTGTCCTTCTTTGAAGAAGATGACCACTCTTTGAGCCATCTGTATAATGATCCCTTGCATATAGAGGTCATGATAGGTCCCAAGCATGTCCATCGCATGCTTATAGACAATGGTGCTGGTCTCAATATCCATTCTGCCAAATTGCTTACCCAGCTAGGTTATGATGAGGATTGTGTAGATTCTCACAAAAAGATTACTATCAAAGCTTATGATGAAGAAGAATGAAAATCCCAAGGCTTAGTTGTGCTACCTATCCATGTAGGACCTATTGAGAGAGATGTTACTTTTCAAGTCCTTGATATTCCTCTTGCATACAACATCTTGTTGGGTAGACCATGGATTCATGAGATGCAGGTTGTTCCGTCTACTTACCATAAATACATCAAGTTTCCTTTCCATGGTGCGGAAGTCACTATTCCTGCTAATACCAACTACCCTTGTAATACTCTTGCGCAATCTACAGATAGTTTGGTTCCAACTAATAGAGAATCCACTAAGTTCTATGATGCTAAGCTTAAAGAGATGGAACAAACTTTGAAACTTAAGGATATAGGCATGGGAGAATACCAAATTGAACCTTTTCTATCTCTAGCTACTTTTCCTCCATCTCCATGTTCTTATGGGAGACCTTCTAAGAATAACAAATCTACCACTAGTTCTCCTCATATAGTTTATGATAGTGCCTTTGTCAGGGCTACAACACCCCTAGAAGATGAGGAAGAAGAAAGAGCTATCACCGCTTGGATCTATAAAGGCACTAATAGAGAATCCACTAAGTTCTATGATGCTAAGCTTAAAGAGATGGAACAAACTTTGAAACTTAAGGATATAGGCATGGGAGAATACCAAATTGAACCTTTGCTATCTCTAGCTACTTTTCCTCCATCTCCATGTTCTTATGGGAGACCTTCTAAGAATAACAAATCTACCACTAGTTCTCCTCATATAGTTTATGATAGTGCCTTTGTCAGGGCTACAACACCCCTAGAAGATGAGGAAGAAGAAAGAGCTATCACCGCTTGGATCTATAAAGGGAAAGAAACATCTGAAGCAACTACTCCTCCCGATCTAGAACAAGAGCCCTATAGTGAAGGCTTCATGATCATGAAGCATTTTGGATACAAGGGGAGTGGTCCTATAGGGATGAATGATAATGGTTTTCTAAAACCTATTGAAGTTATAGGTCGTTGCACAAAGGACACTACTGGCTTAGGCTTTAAAAAGAATCCCTTCCATTTAGGGACAAAGAAATTTGTGTTAGCACCTGAACCTGAACCTAAGTCATAATTTGAAGATACTAATCCAGAGGTAAATCTAGAGGCTAGCTTTGATGAAGACATCTTTCCTTATCCCATACCTCCAGATCTTGTTGCATTCTTTGAAGAACCTGATGAGCCTATCATACCTGTCAATATGGTAGAGACTGATACTGATACTGATTCTGATGAAACCTCTTCAGTGCATCAATTCACATATGAGAAATGGAAAGCAACACTGAATAATGATCCCCATTTTATAGGTGAATGATATAGACTACCACATTTTCAAAAGCGGCTTGAACAAGAACAACTTTAGCAAGTTGTTAATGCCATAAGAGATGGTAATGAGTTTGATGATGCTGCTAGTGCTAATGGAATTCCCACATCAAGTATTGACTCACATGAATATGAGTTCAACTCTTTGTCTAATGCTACTTTTGATGTAGTCATAGATACTATTCATGTATATGAAAGACTTCTCAAAGTAGGTGAAGGGTCTAGTGTTAGGATGCATGAATTAGATGCCATTGATGTCAACTTGTCCTCTACTTCTGACATAGGTTCTCATAGGGATTCAAATGCTCCTTTGGATGAAATCACTCTAGGTCTTGACTTGCTCGTCAACACTTTTGATGGTTATACCATGAATGCAATTGAACCAGCCACTACTACTCTTTCACTCCACCATCCTGATCTCATTGACTAGAACTCCCCCTCCTCATCCAATGAAGTCCTAACATTCCAGAATGATTACACTCTAGCCTGTTACCTCCATGCTATTGAACCTATAATGTCTTCCACTAGCAAAAATAGTGTCAGCATAACAGAGGCAGATATCAAGTATCTTAGTCAAAAAATTAAAAGAATAAAAAATAGATGCTCTGATGGTGAAAACCACATTGTGGCAGTATCAGAGCCAAAAATAGTAAAAATAAAAGATGTATCCACGGGTGAAAACCTCTATGAGGTGCGCAAGGATGAGATACTTGATACGCTCCCGAGCCATTTTCAAGAGAGATCATTAGTTTTGATTGAGTCGACACAACCAATGAATTTGGGTACAGAGGCTGCTCCACAAATTATACATCTAGCAGAGTCATTGTCTGCAAAAGAAAATGAAGAGTTCACTAGCTTCTTTCAAAGAAAGAAAATAAACTTTGCATGGACCTACTCTGATATGCCTGGATTGGATCCCAATCTAATCATGCACCATCTGTCCATTGCACCAGGTATCAAACCTATCAAACAAAAGCTACGAAAGATGCATCCACATGTGGCACTTTTAGTAAAAGCAGAGCTAGAGAAGCTTCTTAAGGTTGGTTTCAAAAGGACTATTGATTATGTAGAGTGGATTTAAAATATTGTCTCAGTCACCAAACATGATAAATCCATTCATGTGTGTATAGACTTTCAAGACCTAAATAAGGCATGTCCAAAAGGTGACTTCCCATTGCCCAATATTGATATGATAGTAGACATGATAGTAGGTTATTAGATGTATTCCTTGATGGATGGATTTTATGGCTATAATCAAATAAAAAGTGTGCCATAAGATCAAGAAAAGACTGCTTTCATGTGTGCTTGGGGCACCTTTTGTTGGAATGTCATGCCTTTTGGGCTTAAGAATGCTGGAGCAACATATTAGAAAGCTGTCACTACCATTTTCCATGATATGATGCATAAGACGATGGAGGACTATGTGGATGATACTTTGGCCAAAAGCATGCAACATAAAACTCACCTTACAGATTTGGGTCCCATACTTGACTGCATGGAACAATTTAGTCTCAGACTTAATCCCAAGAAATGTACATTCGGTGTTACTTCTGGAAAACTCTTGGGTTACATCATTTCAGCTAAAGGCATAGAATTTGATCCCAAAAAAGTTCAAGCTATTATGGAAATGCCTCCACCTAAGAACATTAGTCAGATGAGAGGACTTCAAGAAAGGCTACAATCTATTCGGTGATTCATTTCACAGTTGGCTGAAAAATCACAACCATTCACTAAAACTCTACATAAAGGTGTGACCTATGAATGGAATGAAGAATGTGACAAGGGGCTCACTCAAATAAAATAGTATCTTGCTAATCCACCTATTTTGATGCCTCCTATTCATGGGAAGCCGCTTATACTGTACATCTCATCCATGAGCACATCTTTGGGTGCTCTCCTAGCTCAAGAAGATCATAACAACAAAGAGAGAGCAATTTATTATATCAGCAGAACATTGGTTTTCTATGAGATGAACTATTCAATCATTGAAAAAGCTTGTCTAGCTATAGTGTTTTCTTCAAAGAAACTATGACATTATATGTTGGCTCATACTATGAGGCTTATTGCAAAAATTCATCCACTAAAGTACTTACTGAGCAAGGCTACCCTCACAGGTAGATTAGCAAAATGGGTCATGATCCTCAATGAATTTGACATTGAGTATGTGGAAAGAAAAGCTATTAAAGGAAAAGCAATTGCTGATCAGTTGGCGGAGGCTCCTCTAAAAGATCACCAGCCTTTGAACATTGCATTCCTAGATGAATCCATCATGCTTCTCACACATCAGTCTTGGAGCATGTTCTTTGATGGATCATTCACTCAGCAAGGATTGAGTACAGGCATTCTGTTTATAACACCTCAAAGATACTCATTTCCAAAATCTTATAAGATGTTGTTGTATGTGTTTGAATGTGACCTCTAAATTAGGTACAAACACAACATAGTCATTGTTCAATCATGAGATTGCGAGTATAAACATGAATTTTCTACCTCACAACATTGATTGAATCGACCTGTTGCCTCCTATGTGGATGGGATGTTCAATTACTCTCAGAACGAGAGCCAACAACCATAGACCAATCCCACAATGGAGGATTTTCCAAAGCTATAAAGATGAGAAAACTGAATTTAAACTAGAATGGATGCGAATTTAATCTAAAGATGCTTTGAAAGAAATATGAAATGCAATCGAATCTAAAGTACTTGAAAGGAAATATGAGATTAGACTAAGAACAAGTAAGAAAATTTAATCTAATATAAGATGCAATTATACTAAAATGAGATATTAGACTAATTATGTAATGAAAAAGCTTTGAATCAAATTGAAAATAAAAAAATGCTATAGTTTAGTTACTCTCCAAAAATTGCCTCCTTCGAATGAAAAATGAGGTCCATTAAATAGAGAAGCTTGGAGAGGGAGTGAAGAGGTTCTTGATTTGAAACTCCTGAATTTTCATTCCCATTTGAGATAAAAATGCATCAAATTACTTAATTAAAAGAATGGAATTTGCCACATAGGGGACTTTTTGATTATCTTGAATTATTAATTCAAAATGAGTGTCCATTCGAATAACAAGCAATTATTAATTCCTTTTTATGGGTAATTAGCTAAAGGGGGTAGATTTAATTTAATTAGAAAGCACTTAGGACTTTAGAATTAAATTAATTTATCATAGGGGTAATTTAGCTAATTAAGTCAAAGACTTTAGGAATTAATTTTAATATTTGATTAGTGCAAATTAGGGTTTTTGCAATTGACATCAAGTCAAATTAAGTCAGGTAGGAGAGAGAAAATTACCTAGCAAAGTAGGACTTTGAAGATGTGAAATTGATGAAAATGCACCAAAATTGATTGAATTTATTAGGTGCCAATTTTGGGGTATTACATTTGCCCCTGTTTGAATTGATGTGTGAACAGTGCGTTGATTCAAAGAATAGTTTGAAATGACAGATGATGAGAATTTCTGAAGTCCAAGTTAGATTGCGAAGACAACGGTCTTAGAAGAGAACTGGAATCAGGGTTAGATTTCCCCAATACCAATTGATGAAGATGTAGATTTAGGACTGTCTCCAGAATCAAGGTTAGATTGCCCCAATACAAAGCTTAGCCCTCTGAGACCTGGGTTAGATTGCCTAGATAATGGTCCAAAAGAGATTTCAAGAGCCATCTCCAGAATGAAGCTTGAATCCCAGGAATTAGGGTTAGATTGCCCTAATACCTAAAAGATTTTGAGAACCATCTCCATAATGAAGCTTGATTCCCGAGGATCTGAGTTAGATTGCTCAGATTCCTAAGAGATAGATGATAAGATAACCAGATGAGAGGCACTGAGATGCCCCTAGCAATGAGAACTGATGATTTAGATCAGACTGATTCAAGAATTGATTTGAAAAGATTCAAATGATGCAATCATCCTACCCCCTCGGGAGTGAAATCAAAAGATGACACGTGAGAAGATGATTGACAGCAAGAGGTTGCAGATAAAGATAAGATCAAAGATCTGAAAGAATTTGAAGTAGATTAAAGAAGCATCGAGAAGATGCAGAAGCAATTTGAAGCGATCCAAAGGTCCTGTTGATCAAGTTTGACCATGGTTGACTAGAGTTGACTTTGATGAAAAAAAGAAAATATCTTTGAAAACATGATGCAAAGATGAGGATCTGGTAGGAAGATGACACTAGAAGGCTGACTACACAAGCATCCAATCCCAAAGGGTCCCAAAATTTAAAACGCAATTTCAAGCTATCTAGAGATGTCAGATTTTTATTTCGATCCTGAAAACTTGTGCAGCCAAGATGAACCCGGACAAAAGATGAGAACCTTTGATGAAGACAATCAAGAGAGTAACAAGATATCATCTCAATTTCAAGCTTAGAATGATAGTGCAAGCCTAGAAAGAAAATGCAAGCCTAAGCTAAAATGCAAGCCTAAAGTGCAAGCTTAAAATGAAAAATGCAAACTCCAGGACTTGGTTGTTGGACTTATCATATTTATCATCATCAAGTTCATTTAAGCATAGGACAATTGCAAAATTCCATATAATCCTCACTAACCTCGCAATCACGAGAATATGAATATGACATGAGTCTTAGGTTTGTCGGAATGAGATGTAAGCATTAAGGCACAAGAAGCCAGAATGACCTAAACACCTATTCCTTTTAATTTAGCAAGTTAACATAAGCATCAAAGAATAATTGCTAGATTGACCTGAATGTTGCTTGCAACAAACACACCAAACATGCAGGAGTTTCTTCTTTTGCGAAAGATTACTCGTAGTGACCCTTACGTTCACTTAGCAGGATGAGTGTTTTCAATTTCACTTAAAGCAGAAAGAAGTCACTCAAAAGACAAGGAGAAGAACCAACCTCACCAAAGCATCCATGTAAAAGGAGTTGAGGTACGCATGGTCATCCAATACAAGATGGAGGTCTTACAGACAGACACCCCTCTTAAATAGAATCTTTGGATCATTGGAACTAAACCAACAAACAGAAAGAAAAGAAAACAAACAAACAAGCACTCAAAGAAAACAAAGTTTAGCATGCCTCAGAGAACCACAAAGTCAGTTTTAGTTTCAGTTTACATTCGTGTTCAAGCGGATTGGAGTCGAATTAGAAAGATAATGTTCAAAGTCTCAATGGGATAGTGACAGTAGGCAGACACAGTGAGAACCAATGGTGACCATCGCGAGAGACAAAGTCTCAAAAAGATATCAGGAAGCTAACGAAGTATCAGCAGGAAAACACAGTGAGAACCACTAGTGACCAATACGAGAGAGATCCTCTAGGAAAGAAATCTAAAAAGGTACTAGCAAAACATCAGTAGGAAGACGTAGTGAGAACCACTAGTGACTGATGTAAGGGAGAGATCTTGAAAGAGAGAGGTCGAACGAGAGCTAGGTATCAGTAGGTAAGCATAGTGGGAACCACTGGCGACCAATACACAAGAGATTCTCAAGGAGAGAGATCTCAAAAGTAGCTAGGCATTAGCAGGCAGGCGCAGTGAGAACCACTAGCGACTGATGCATGAAAAAGAGTTTTCAAAAGTGATAGGACAATGCCCCCTAGACCAGGCAGGTGCCCCCAAGTGTTACTGGTTCCAATCCATGAAGAGTTGAGAAAAATCTCAAAGACAACTGAAAGCAAGAGCATGAGATAGAAAACCAAAGCGGGAAACAAACTAAAGTAGGAAAGCAAACTAAAGCAGGAAAGCGGGAAAGCAAACTAAGGTAGGAAAGCAAGGAGACTAAAGTGGGAAACTAAGAGCCAAGCGATGCTGAGATGAGATATAGCTGTAGGAAATAAGAGGCACCTATTTACCAGGTTTTCACCATCTTGGCAGAGATTCTATTTTTGCTACCATGACGCCTGTTTACCAGGTTTTCATTAATGACACATTTTCTTCTTTTTCAATTTTTTTTTGTACTTTTCTTTTAAATTTTTTTTTTTTGTATTTTTGGAATATTTAATTTTTTCGTATTTTTGATTTTTTTTTTTGTCTTTTTCAAATTTTCTATTTTTTTGAGTATTATCAAGGTGCCTGTTTACTAGGTTTTCACCAGGATAATAGATACATCAAAGCACCTGTTTGCTAGGTTTTCACTAAGATCATTTTTTTAGTTCATTTTGCAATTTTTAGGATTTTTGAGAATATACCATTTTTAGGATTTTTTCAGGACCAATGAGTATGTACATGAGCACATAGAGAATGTCAGCTGTAGAACTTCTTCAAATGAAGAGCGTTGATTGGCTCTTTGAGCTTCTCTCCTTCAGTGGTGGAGAGTCGGTAAGCACCAAATCCAAATGCTGTAGTAACAATGTATGGACCAAGCTAGTTTGGTTCAAATTTTCCTTTCTGAACTCTTTGCTGCTAATTCTTGGGGTTCTCCCTTAGGATGAGGTCCCCCACTTGGAATTCCCTTTGTCTGACCTTTTTATTGTATGCTTTTTACATTCTCTTTTGGTATGCTCGTAGATGATCGAATGCCACCTTTCGACGTTCATCTAATAGTTCAAGCTCTTGTAGCCTAGATATTCTAGTGTCTTCATTAGTGATGAGGCCCCTTAGAGAGATTCATAATGTTAGAATCTCGACCTCAATAGGTAACACTGCCTCTGTTCCATAAACCAAGATGAAGGGAGTGGCCCCCATTAGTGTTCAGATACTTGTTCTGTAGGCCCACAAAGTTGGATTAATTTGGAGATGCCAATCTCTACCAGATTTATGAACTATTCAATGCAAGATTTTTAGAATTGTCTTGTTAGAAGCTTCTGCTTGTCCATTACCCTGAGGATAATATATAGATGACCAATGCTGAATGATTTTGAATTTGGTACATTAGTCTGTCAGGTCCTTGTTCTTGAATTGTCCCCCATTGTCAGTGATAATAGATGAGGGTACACCATATCTGCAAATGATGTAGTTTAGAATAAACATAGCAATAGACTTACCATCAGCTATAGATAGAGGAACTACCTCAACCCATTTGGTAAAGTAATCTGTAGTAGTGATTATGAATTTATGTCCTCTTGAGGAAGAAGGGCGAATCTATCCTACCAAGTCAAAGGCCCATTATTGGAATGGCCAAAAATTGATAAAAGGAATAAGCTCTTTAGTAGGAGCATGGATCAGATTCCCGTGATATTGACACTTCTTACAAGTCTTGGCATATTGAACAACTTCTTTCTCCATATTCGGCCAGTAGTATCCAGCTCTAATAAGTTTACGAGCTAACATCAGACCACTCGAATGAGAGCCATAGATACCTTCATGTACCTCAGCTAGTGCATGTTTGGACTCATCAGGTTCTATACACCTAAGGAGAGTACCATCTAGACCTCATCTATACAAGTTATTTTCTATGATGACATACCGTGAAGTAGTACGAATGAGGTGACATTTCTCATTCTAGGTATAGGTGTCTTGAATGATATGATCATGGAGATAGGAAAAGATGTGGTGGTATCAGGATGAGTCATGTCCAATGAATGAAAAGATCATCCTAGATTTAGGAATGTCATAGGTAGGGTAGCATAATGTTTCCACCAGGAATTTGTGTCTAAAATCATTTTTTGGCATTTGTAACATTGAAGCAAGAGTAGCCATAGCATCGACTGCCTTATTATCTGCTCTTGGAATTTGTTGGAAAGAGATGTGAGAAAAATATAGCTTGAGATCATCCACCATTCTTTTGTAAGGTATTAGCTTGTCATCCTTTGTTTGGTAGACATCATTGACTTGATTAATGATCAACTGGGAGTCTCCAAAGACCTTGAGCTCATCCACATGCCATTCAATGGATATTTTCATACCATTGATGAGAGCTTCATATTCAGCTATGTTGTTTGTGCAAGGAAACAACATCTTATAAGATTTTGGCAATGAGTATCTTTGAGGTGTTATAAACAAAATGCCTGCACCCGATCCTTGCTGAGTGAATGATCCATCAAAGAACATGCTCCAAGATTGATGTGTAAGAAGCATGATGGATTCATCTAGGAATTCAATACTTAATAGTTGGTGATCTTTCAAAGGGGCTTCTACCAGATGATCAACAATCGCTTGTCCTTTAATAGCCTTTCTTTCTACATACTCAATGTCAAATTCACTTAGGATCATAACCCATTTAGCTAATCTACCTGTGAGGGTAGCCTTGCTTAGCAAGTACTTTAGTGGATCAATTTTTTTAATAAGCCTCATAGTGTGAGCCAACATATAATATCATAGTTTCTGGAATGCAAACACTATAGCTAGAAAAGCTTTTTCAATAACTAAATAATTCATCTCATAGGAAACCAATGTTCTACTGATATAGTAGATAGCTCTTTCTTTATTGTTATGATCTTCTTGAGCTAGAAGAGTGCCCAAAGACGTGCTTTTAGCTGAGATGTACAGTATAAGAGGTTTCCCATGAATGGGAGGCATCAAAATAGGTAGATTATCAAGATACTATTTTATTTGAGTGAGTCCCTTATCACATTTTTCATTCCATTCATAGGTTACACCTTTATGCAAAGTTTTAGTGAATGGTTGTGATTTGTCAGCCAACTGGGAAATGAACTGCCAAATAGATTGTAGCCTTCCCTGAAGACCTCTCATCTGACTTATGTTTTTAGGTGGAGGCATATCCATAATAGCTCAAGCACTTTTTTTTGGATCAACCTCTATACCTTTAGCTGAAATAATGTAACCCAAGAGTTTTCCAAAGGTGACACCGAATGCACATTTCTTGGGATTAAGCCTGAGACTGAACTATTCCATATGATCAAGAATGGGACCCAAATCTTCAAGGTGAGTTGTTCAGTGCATAATTTTGGCTAAACTATCATCCACATAGTCCTCCATTGTCTTATGCATCATATCATGAAAAATAGTAGTGACAACTCTTTGATATGTTGCTCCAGTGTTCTTAAGCCCAAAAGGCATGACATTCTAGCAAAAAGTTCCCTAAGCACAGGTGAAAGCCATCTTTTCTTGATCCTCTGGTGCAATTTTGATTTGATTATAGCTAGAGAAGCCATCCATTAGGGAATACATCTCATAACCTGCTGTCATGTCCACTATCATGTCAATGTTTGGTAGTGGGAAGTCATCTTTTGGACATGCCTTGTTTAGATCCTGGAAGTCTATACACACATGAATGGATTTATCATGTTTAGTGACTGGAAAAATGTTTGAAATCCACTTGGCATAATCAATTGCTCTTTTGAAACTAGCTTTAAGGAGCTTCTCTAGTTCAACCTTAACCAAAAGTGCCACATGAGGGTGCATCTTTTGAAGCTTCTGCTCAACAGGCTTGATGCCTGGTGCAATGGAAAGATGATGCATTATTAGATTGGGATCCAATCCGGGCATATCAGAATAGGTCCATGCAAAGTTTATTTTCTTTCTCTGAAAGAAGCTAGTGAACTCTTCCTTTTCTTGTGCAGACAATGATTGTGCTAGATGTATGATTTGCAGAGCAGCCTTTGTACCCAAATTTACTAGCCATGTCAGCTCAATCAAAACTGATGATCTCTCTTGGAAATGGCTTGGTAGAGTATCAAGTATGTCATCCTTCAGAGCCTCAAAGAGGTTTTCACCCTTGGATACATCTTTTATTTTTACTATTTTTGGCTTTGATACTGCCACAATGTGGTTTTCACCATCAGAGCTTCTATTTTTTCTTCTTTTAATTTTTTGACTAAGATACTTGATATCCCCTTCTGTCATGTTGACACTGCTTTTTCTGGTGGAAGACATTATAGGCTCAATTGCATGAAGGTAATAGGCTAGATCATAATTATTCTAGAATGTTAGGACTTCATTGGATGAGGAAGGGGAGTTCTAGTTTATGAGATTGGGATGACAGAGGAAAAGAGTCATAGTGGCTAGTTCAATTGTGTTCACGGTATAGCCATCAAAAGCATTGACGAGCAAGTCAAGACCTAGAGTGATTTCATCCAAAGGAGTGGTTGAATCCCTATGAGAGCTTATGTCAGAAGTAGAGGACATGTTAACACCAATGGCATCTAACTCGTGTGACCTAACGCTAGACCCTTCACCTACTTTGAGGAGTCTCTCATATACATGAACAGTATCTATGTCTACATCAAAAGTAGCAACAGACAAAGAGTCAAACTCATATTCATGTGAGTTAGTACTTGATGTGGGAATTCTATTGGCATTGGCATCATCATTAGACTCATTATCATTTCTGGTGGCATTAACAACTTGCTGTAGTTTTTCTTGTTCATACCTCTTTTGAAAATGTGGGAATACATATCGTTCGCCTGTGAAATGAGGATCATTAGTCAGCATCTCTTTCCATTTCTCATATGTGAATTCATGCACTAAAGAGGTTTTATTAGAACTAGCCTCAGAATAAGTATCAGTATCAGTCTCAATCTCTACCATATGAACAGGTATGATAGGCTCATCAGGCTCTTCAAAGAGTGCAGCAAGATCTAGAGGTATGGGATAAGGAAAGATGTCTCCATCAGAGCTAGCCTTTGGATTTACCTCTAGTATAGTATCTTTAGATTTTGACTCAGGTTCAGGTTCAGGTTTAGGTATGGACACAAATTTATTTGTTCCTAAATGGAAAGAAATCTTTTTAAAACCTAAGCTAGTGGTATCTTTTGAGCAGCGACTAGTAGCTTCAATGGGTTTCAGCAAACCATTGTCATTTATTCCTATTGGACCACTCCCCTTGTATCCAAAGCACTTCATGATCTTGAAGCCTTCACTATAGGGTTCTTGTTCCAGATCTTGAGGAGGAGTAGTTGCTTTAGATGTTTCTTTCTCTTTGTAGATCCAAGATGTAATAACCCTTTCTTCTTCCTCATCCTCTAAAGATATTGTAGCCTTGACAAAGGCACCATCATAAGCAATCTAAGGAGAGCTAGTGTCAGATTTATTATTCTCTGAGGGCCTTCCATAAGAATGTGGAGATGGAGGCAACGTAGCTAGAGATAGCATAGGTTCCATTCAGTACTCTCCCATGCTTGTATCTTTAAGTTTCAAAATTTGTTCCATTTCTCTAAGCTTAGCATCATAGAACTCAGTGGAGTCTCTATTTGTTGGAACCAAACTGTCAGTAGATTGTACAAGGGTGTTGCAAGAATAATTGGTATTAGTAGGAACAGTAACTTCTGCACCATGGAAAGGAAACTTGATGCATTTATGGTAAGTAGATGGAATGGCCTGCATCTCATGAATCCATGGTCTACCCAAAAAAATGTTGTATGCTAGAGGAATATCAAGGAATTGAAAGGTAACATCTCTCTCAATAGGTCCTACGCAGATAGGTAGCACAACTAAGCCTTGGGATTTGTGTTCTTCTTCATCACAAGCTTTGATGGTAATCTTTTTGTTGGAGTCTATGCAATCCTCATCATAACCTAGCTGAGTGAGAAACTTAGCAGAACATATGTTAAGACCAGTACCATTGTCTATAAGCATGTGACAGACACGTTTGGGACCTATCATGACCTCTATATGCAAGGGAGCATTATGCGGGTGGCTCAAAGAGTGATCATCTTCTTCAAAGAAGGAAAAATAATGTGGTGAAGTTAAATGACCCACCATAGATTGGAACCAATTGAGATCAAGATCTTTGGGAATGTTTGCCTTGGCGAGGGCTTTATCCAAAATTTGCATGTGAGCAGGTGAGATTTTCAATAACTAAAAAATGGTAATCTGAGCATTGGTTCGTTGGAGCTGATCTAAAATACTATAACTAGCGGTGCTAGGCACAAGAGTCAATTTTGAGGCTTTGTTGGTAGGACCAGCAGTAGTCTTATCCACTATTTGTTTTGGAGCAGCCTTGTCTATAGTTTTTTTCAAAGAATCCTTATCTATAGTTTGCTTCGGAGGATCGGGACCTTTCAAAACAACTCTTCCGTGTGATCAGGTAACAACATTAGCAAAATCTTGAGTTTGTTTAGATTCAAATGAATGAGATGTAGAACCATGAAAAATGAAAGGAGTCCTAGGTTTGGGAGCATCACCATTCCCCTTAGAAGTGATCATGTCACAATACTCAACTTCCACAGGTTCAATCATGTTGATAACATTATCAGTAGCAGTGTACGTGTAATTAACTTTGGTGTTGTTGTTCTTAGGTGTGGAAGACTCTCCTTTTTCATGAGGAGGAAAAGGATCCTTAAACACTTGATGGTATAAATTCTTATTATGATTCTCCACAAGAATGTCACCATTATCAATGAGATCTTGAACCTTGTGTTTCAGCTGAAGACAAGTAGACGTCTTATGACCAATGTTTTGATGATAGTCACATTAAGCATTGTCATTCCACCAATGAGGTCTTGGTTGTGGGTCATAAAGACACTTTTCCAAAGGAGTGAGAACTTGATTCTCTATAAGAGTTTTAAAGACCACATCAAGAGGCTCTCCCAAAGAGGTGAAGTCACACTTGGGTCGAGGGGCCCAAGGTTTATTCCTAGAAAACCTTGAATTTTGCTGATTATTTGTGGTGGTCTTTTCAATAGCCTTAACCACTTGTATACTAGAAGTAACATTAAAGATAGGCTTTCAAGGCTTTGTGGTGACATTATCAACCACTCCATCATTCACAACATCTCTATTCTTGTTAACAGCTTTCCCTTTATCCTTGTTTGTGGAAAATCCTTTCTTATTGTCCTTATTCAGAGTTAACTCTCCCTTTTTAATCATGAAAGCTTCTATCCTCATAGCATTTTTGATCATGTTATCAAATGTCAAAGGACCTTGTAGTTGTACTTGATATCCAAAGTTTGGGAGAAGATTGTCCAAAAAGATATCAAGTTTCTTAGATTCAGGCAATTTACGAGGATACTTCGTGCAAAGTTGTCTCCACCTTTGGAAAAAGGACAAGAAAGACTCTCCCTATCATTGTTTCAAGTTACACAAGTCACAAATGTTGATAGGATGTTGAATGTTGTGAGAGTAATGTTGAAGGAAAAGATTAGCAATTACATCAAAAGTCTTAATGCCAGGAAGCAATCAGCAAAACCACTCCATAGCTGGCCCACCCAAGATACGAGGAAAGAGTCTCATAAGATACGTTTGGTCATGCATGAATTCCATAGACAAAGCCCCAAACTCCCTTAGATGATCTTGGGGATTAGTTGTACCCATGTACTTGTCATATTCGGGCAACTCCACTCCTTTTGGGAAAGGAGGCATGCAAATTCTTTTGTCAAAAGGAAAAGGGCATATACTATCCAATGTGAATTGTTGTGTGGGCTTATCCTTTTCTTTTTCCAATTGGGTAATCTGATCTTGCATACTCTGGATCATCTTTTGTAGCTTAGCAGTTTCAGTTTCTTCTTCTTTAGCTACAATAGTTTCAACTTGGAAATTTGGGGGTAGCTTGGCCCCCTGTTGAGCCAACTCAAGAAAGTAATTTTCCTTCTCCTCTAAAAGGATGATTTCCATCATTTTAATGAGACTCTTATTAGCTTTCATAGCATTTATATCATTCTGAGTGATTACATCATCCTCATTACCAAGAATCTCATAAATGCTCAGGATTTGATCTTGTTGATCATCTTGATTTTGATCATATGGAGGAGGGTGATAGTTATATGCTACTTGGTGATCACCTTGAGCTTTATTTCAAGATTGATCATCATTGTGAGATTGATTTTGATGAGACTAATTTTTGTGAGTCTGATTTTGGTCATTAGAAGATTGACCATGATGTTGATTGTTCTAAGATTGGTCATAAGTTTGACTGTACTTGCCTAGTTGAAAGCCAAATGGGTTCTTGGTTCCCATCTTGTCAAGGTGAGACTGTACTGCGATTGAAGCTTCAGTAAAGTGATGTGAACAATGTCAAAAAGGTGCAACTAAGGTAACCTTTGGTGTGTGAACAAGATTAATAGGATCAATAGTTTCAAATGAGTCACTATCTTCAGTGAGATCAATGATTTCAATATTAGGATCTATCCAAGGAAATGGTCTTCCAAAGTTGTTAAACAAAGAGTTGTTCTGGAAGAATGAATTGTCTTGATTTTGGAATGAAAAACTAGATTGTGATTCAAACAAAGGATTAAAGTACTCTTGGAACACTGGAGGTGATGTTTGAGATGGACTATCTTTCAAGGTACTCAATGATGAATTTGAGGATCTCTCACAAAGTTCAGATTTCTCAACAAATTCAGGAGGATCTATCTCTTGGTTACAAGTTTTACTTCGACCTTAATCAACATTCTGAATGGGATAAGTCTTGCCACTTCAAGTCGTGACAGTCATAGATGAAGATGAAATGAGAGAAGACTCAGGACAATGCTAGACTCTATCTCTAAGATAATTGAAAAAAGGAGATAAATGGCTAGAACAACCAAGATGCAAGATGGACCTAGTACGAATTATCAAAAGAGGTGGCTAGAATAGCCGAGATAAGACTATTGCAACGCAAGGTATAAAAGGCATAAAGACATAAGATAAACTAATGAGAGACAACATGACCCAAAGCAAAGATCAATTGATTCCTAACTCGAGACAACCAATTTCTGACAGTGAACAACAGGAAGATGGAAAAATAGACCATAGGAAAAAAGTAGATCAGGTAAAAAGTCAAACAATCAACAACAAACAAGTCTCTATTTTTTAAAATTGGGCTATAGTCACGTGTGAGATAGTACCAGGCCACACAAGAGAACACTAAATCTCGCACAAAGGAACACAATCTTGCATGAAGAAGTGCTCTAAAAAATGAAACCTCACGTGGGAAAAGTACAAAGTCTAACAATCTGACACAGTTTTTGAGGTTTGAGTTGAATTTTGAGATATAGTCTGAATTGCTGTCTGAAAAAAATCTAGTTTCCTGACAGGTTTGCAAAATAGTTTAATCAACAAACTCATTTTGGGATTTCAAGCATTTGTTTAAAGACACAAAGGTTCAAATCAAGCAGTTGTGATACAAGAAGCAGTCATTAACAGGCCTATCAAGGACAAAGCAACTTGATAGCATCAGGGGAGTCTTTGTTTCATAATGATTGGACAATGTTTAAGACTCGATAACAAACACATAGCTTAGTCCTATAAAAAAATGGTGAGAAGCCAAAACCTTTGCCCCATTGCTTATGCGCATACATGCACCTCACACAGCTATGTCACCCCCTAGAGGGCGCCTGTATTTTTGGTGTTTCCAAGGACTCAATTATGTACATTCAAAGGTTACCCTTGTAGTAGGGGCCAATGTCACAACCACCTTCAAGCATCTAGGTGTATGCCTATGATGGGAATCTATGGGAGATATTCTTCCCCCTCCCTGTGCAAAGATTATGACTCCTTTCAGAGGTGAACCGGGTAGGCAACTAGCTAGGGAGAGTTCTTAGTAGGCTTCCATTCACACTAACCTTCGATGCCCCCAATACAGGGCTAGGGCCTCATAGCCACACCAACACCCAAAAGTCATACACCCCCACAAGCAGGGCCAGGAGCGGTGCCGCTCAGTACAACAGACAGAGCCTTCTCAAGATGATAGTCAAAGTCTTGAGAAGGAAGTTAACATGGTTTTGGAGTCTTTAGACTCAACAAAACATTGTTTATTAGAGTGAGGTGGAATCACTAGTGATAGGTGCGTACTCACTTGGGTCATTCCCAGAGGTTCAACTTTCGGTAGGCCCTCTAAAGGTGACATTGGACTTGGTTCAGATTCAGGGGTCTGATTTTCTGGTTCTCCCAAAGGGAGAAGAGCATACTTCTCTATCCCATTTCCTCACCCAAACACATCAAGAAGATTCATCATCAAGTTAGTTTCACTCCACCAAATCTACACACTTTTGGGTTTCTGGTTCTCTCTCAAGGAGAGAAGAGCATAATCCCCTGGCGAATAGAAGTGCTAAAGATTCACTACTTTTCTTCACTTCCCCAAGAATTTGTCATATTAGTAAGATCATTAGAATTTTGGGTTCATTCATGGTCATCACCTCCATGTAATGAAGAGCCAAAATCCCTACTCACTATCAAAATTCCTAAGAAATTTTAATGGAGCCCTATTTAGACTATGTGAATGAAAGCAAGAAAAAGACACAATGTTTTAGCAAGTCTTCGACTATCGGCCTGCAGTCAAACCATTAGCATGTTTTATCTCTTCATCAAATCATCCTGTAGAAAACTATTATGCTATGAAAATCAGAGAAATAGTAAACAAAAACAAATAGGAAATTGTCAGAAATTTGAAATAGGAAAGACAAAAACTAGCAATTTTTTAAAAAAAACTGAGACCAGATCTCGCATGAGGAAGTACTCCACAGCGCGTGAGTAAGTGCAGAGCTTAAATTTCCTGTCAAAAAAAAAGAAAATGAGGCCAGATTCTCATGTAAGAATCTATACACAAATAGTATGGACGTACAACAGAGCTTAAATTTCCTGTCAGAAAAAAAGAAAATGAGGCCAGAAATTGATCTTTTCTGCCCCACGGTGGGTGCCAAAATGTATGTGTCTGAATGTGACCTCTAAATTAGGCACAAATGCAACATAGTCATTGCTCAATCATGAGATTACGAGTATAAACATGAATTATCCACCTCACAACATTGATTGAATCAACCTGTTACCTCCTATGTGGATGGGGTGTTCAATTACTCTCAGAACAAGAGCCAACAACCATAGACCAATCCCACAATGGAGGATTTTCCAAAGCTGTAAAGATGAGAAAATTGAATTTAAACTAGAATGGATGCAAATTTAATCTAAAGATGCTTTGAAAGAAATATGAAATACATTTGAATCTAAAGTACTTGAAAGGAAATATGAGATTAGACTAAGAACAAGTAAGCAAATTTAATCTAATATAAGATGCAATTATACTAAAATGAGATATTAGACTAATTATGTAATGAAAAAGCTTTGAATCAAATTGAAACTAAAAAAACACTATAGTTTAGTTACTCTCCAAAAATTGCCTCCTTCAAATGAAAAATGAGGTCCATTAAATAGAGAAGCCCGGAGAGGGAGTGAAGAGGTTCTTGATTTGAAACTCCTGACTTTTCATTCCCATTTGAGACAAAAATGCATCAAATTACTTAATTAAAAGAATGAAATTTTCCACATAGGGGACTTTTCGATTATCTTGAATTATTAATTCAAAATGAGTGTCCATTCGAATAACAAGCAATTATTAATTCCTTTTTATGGGTAATTATCTAAAGGGGGTAGATTTAATTTAATTAGAAAGCACTTAGGACTTTAGAATTAAATTAATTTATCATAGGGGTAATTTAGCTAATTAAGTCAAAGACTTTAGGAATTAATTTTAATATTTGATTAGTGCAAATTAGGGTTTTTGCAATTGACATCAAGTCAAATTAAGTCAAGTAGGAGAGAGAAAATTACCTAGCAAAGTAGGACTTTGAAGATGTGAAATTGATGAAAATGCACCAAAATTGATTGAATTTATTAGGTGCCAATTTTGGGGTATTACAGTTGTTTCCTTGCACAAACAACATAGCTGAATATGAAGCTCTCATTAAAGGTATGAAGATAGCCATTGAATGGAGTGTGGATGAGATCAAGGTCTTCGGAGACTCTCAGTTAATCATCAACCAAGTTAATGATGTCTATCAAACAAAAGATGACAAGTTAGTGCCTTGCAAATGAATGGTGGATGATCTCAAGCTGTATTTTGCACACATTTCCTTCCAGCAAATTCCAAGAGTAGACAATAAGGCAGCCGATGCTATGGTTACTCTTGCCTCAATTTACAGATGCTGAAAAATGACTTCAGACATGAATTCCTAGTGGAGACATTATGCTACCCAGCCTATGACATTCCTGAATCTAGGATGATCTGTTCAGTCATTGGACATGATTCATTCTACTACCACCATATCTATTCCTACTTCTGTGACCAAATCATTCCTGACACCTATACCCAGAATGAAAAACATCACCTTATTCGTAATGCTTCATGGTATGTCATCATAGAAAATGACTTGTATAGACAGGGTCTAGATGGTACACCCCTTAGGTGTTTAGAACCTGATGAGTCCAAACATGCGCTAGCTAAGGTACATGAAGGTATTTGTAGCTCTCATTCAAGTGGTCTAATGTTAACTCATAAACTTATTAGAGCTGGTTACTACTGGCTAGATGTGGAGAAAGAAGTTGTTCAATATGCTAAGACTTGCAAGTAGTGCCAATATCACGGGCATTTGATTCATGCTCCTGCTAAAGAGCTTATTCCTTTTATCATTTTTTGGCCATTCTAGCAATGGGCCTTTGACTTGGTAGGACAGATTCACCCGTTTTCTTCAAGAGGACACAAGTTTATCATCACAGCTACAGATTACTTTACTAATTGGGTTGAGGTGATACCTCTAACTGTAGCTGATGGTAAGTCTATGGCTATGTTTATACTAAACTATATCATCTGTAGATATGGTGTAACCTCATCTATTATCACTGACAATGGGGAACAATTCAAAAATAAGGACCTGACAGACTTATGCACCAAATTTAGGATCATTCAACATTAGTCATCTATCTATTATCCTCAAGGTAATGGACAAGAAAAATCTTCTAATAAGATAATTCTCAAAATCTTGCATAGAATAGTTCATAAATCTGGTAGAGATTGGCATCTCTAGATTAATCCAGCTTTATGAGCCTATAGAACAAGCATTCAAACACAAATGGGGGCCACACCCTTTGCCTTGGTTTATGGAGTAGAATTAGTATTGCCTATTGAGGTCAAGATTCCTACATTACGAGTCTCTCTAAAGGGCCTCATCACTAATGAAGACATTAGAATATCCTGGCTACAAGAGATAGAGTTACTGGATGAACATCGAAAGGTGGCATTTGATCATCTTTGAGCATACATTAAAGGGAAGTTTGAACCAAATTGGCTTGGTCCATACATTATTACTGCAGCATTTGGATATGGTGCTTATCAACTCTCCACCACTGAAGGAGAGAAAATCAAAGAGCTGATCAACGCTCTTCATCTGAAGAAGTTCTACAGCTGAGACATTCTCTATGTACTCATATACATATTGATCCTGAAAAAAATCCTAAAAAATGGTATATTCTCGAAAATCTTAAAAATTATAAAATGTCCTGAAAAAATGATCATCTTAGTGAAAACCTGACAAATAGGTGCTTTGGTGTATCTATTATCCTGGTGAAAACTTGGTAAATAGGCACCTTGATAATACTCAAAAAAATAGAAAATTTGAAAAAATACAAAAAAAAATGAGAAAAAAAAAATACAAAAAAAAAGAAGAGAAACATACAAAAAATTTGAAAAAGAAGAAAAATGTGCCATTGATGAAAACCTGGCAAACAGGCGTCATGGTAGCAAAAATAGAATATCTGCCAAGATGGTGAAAACCTGGTAACATGCGCCTCTTGTTTCCTGAAGCTATATCTCATCTCAGTGCTACTTAGTTCTTAGTTTCCTGCTTTAGTTTCCTTGTATTCCCGCTTTAGTTTGCTTCCTTTGTTTCTTGCTTTAGTTTTCTAGCTCATGCTTTCACCTTCAGTATTTCTTTGAGATTTTGCTCGACTCTTCATGGATTGGAACTGGTAACACTTGGGGGCACCTGCCTGGTCTAGGGGGCATTGTCCTATCACTTTTGAAGACTCTTTTGTGCATCAGTCACCAGTGGTTCTCACTGTATTTTCTTGCTAATGCCTAGCTACTTATGAGATTTCTCTCCTTGAGGATCTCTCGTGTATCGGTCGCTAGTGGTTCCCACTATGCTTGCCTACTAATACCTAGCTTTCGTTCGACCTCTCTCTTTTGGGATCTCTCCCTTACATTAGTCACTAGTGGTTCTCACCGTATTTTCCTACTGATGTTTCACTAGTATCTCTAAGATTTCTTGCCTTGAGGATCTCTCTTGTATCGGTCACCAACATTTCTTGCTACATCTGCCTGCCAATACTTCATTTAGCTCCCCGATATCTTCTCAAGACTTTGTATCTCGCAATGGTCACCAGTGGTTCTCACTATGTCTGCCTACTATTGCTATCCCAATGAGACTTTGAATGACATCTTTTCGATTTGACTCCAATCCATTTGAACATGAACTTAAACTGAAATTAAATCAGGCTTTGTGGTTCTCTGAGGCATATTGAGCTTTGTTTTCTTTGAGTGCTTGTTTATTTGCTTTGATATTTTCTTTTCTTTCTGCTTACTGGTTTAGTTCCAATGATCCAAATAATTTATCTAAGAGGGGTGTCTGTCTATAAGAGCCTCCATCTCATATTGGATGGCCATGCATACCTTGACTCCTTTTATATGGACACTATGGTGAGGTTGGTTCTTCTCCTTGTTTGTTTGAGTGACTTCTTTTTTCTATAGGTGAAATTGCAAATGCTCATCTTGCTAAGTGAACGTAAGGGTCACTACGAGAAATCTTTGGCAAAAGAAGGAACTCTCATGTGTCTGGTGTGTTTGTATGCAAGGAAAATTCCATTCATTCTAGCCTCTATGCTTTAATGCTTATGTTAACTTGCTAAATCAAAAGGAATAGGTGTTCAAGTCATTCTGGCTTCTCATGCCTTAATGCTTACACCTCATTCTGACAAATCTAAGACTTATGTCATATTCATATTCTCATGATTGCAATGTCAGTGAGGGTTGTATGGCATTTGGTGAATGTCCATACCTAAAATGATCTATGATGACAATGCGATGAGTCCAACAACCAAGTCCTAGGGTTGCATTTAGCTTAGGCTTGCATTTTCATTCTAGGCTTGCATTGAGACAATGTTTGGTGCTCTCTTGATTGTCTTCTTTTCATCAAAGGTTCTCATCTTTTGTCTTGGGTTCCTCTTGGCTACACAAGTGTCCAGTCACCATTCTCAATCTTCAAACATACCTTTTTGATTAGTACCTATCATATATTGCTACAATCCTACACGAGATGATTAGTACCATATATTGCATTATCATAAATCCATATGCATACATTTTACATATCTAAATCATGTGCATCCATTATAAGCATAACTTAAAATCATACATTATATTTTGCATTTCATCCACTATATGCATACATTCTATCATTGCATGAAAGATTGCATGTTCATATCATAAATAAAAGCATGTGCATCTCATATCTATTCCATACATTTACGTCATATAGGAAATATCTCATAAACATCATATATCTCAAGCAATATACAAACAAGTACAATGATATCAAAACTTGATCTCATAAATAACGGTCGGATCAATGTCATGTACAAAAAGATGGTGCTACTTGAGCACATTATAAAAAATGGGCTATAACAACAACAATGTATACATCAAGACCCACTGCCACCTAGAGGAGGTGGAGGTGGAGGAGCCTGCTGTGGTGGAGCTTGTACTAGTGCCTGAGGAGGAGGCATAGGTCTTTGAGGAGGTGCCTGTGATGGTGCCTATGGTGGTGGTGCCTGTGGAGCTCCAGCATACTCAGCAAAGGGAGGTACCTACTCTGATAAATCTGAAACAACCCCAAAATAAGTTGCATAATAGTAAGTTTCTTGAGAAGCCTCATATCTCATCTCTAGTTGTGCTCATGCTAGCTCATCTTAGAGCTCTTTGATCTCCCGATCCCTCTCAGCTACTTGGGTCTCTTGTATGATGACTCATGTATGATAGTCATCTCTCTCTCTCTCTCTCTCTCTCTCTCTGTGTGTGTACTTGTCTAACCCTCTCTTAGCTCTTCCTGAGAGCCTCCCGTAGCTATTGTGTCTATGCCCTTGTAAGAATATCTTCCATGTCCACATCCTCTTGAACCTATGCCTCCTTCTTAGGAGGTTTCTAATGTGAAGTATGCCCTATCCTCTACCTCGTAGATCTCTACTGAGATCCACTGCTACCCACACCTTTATCCAACCCCATAGCTCTAGCAGAGATATCTACCTATCCTATCTGGGGTCTCAATGCCCTCTACCCAAGCCTTTGTAGTGGTACCTACTATTGCTATTGATGTCCCCACTGTGGTCCCTTCTGTGAAGCCTATTGTATGGGTACCTACTGCTTCTTCTATGTGGGCTCCTCCAGTACAGGCTGCTACTACTATGCTCTTTGTCCCATGCCTGTGGGATCTGTGTACCTCAAGAATGGATGTGCTAAGAAGTGGTCACGGTATGAAGGCATCATCCCTGCATTAGTGACATCCACCATATAGTCCCATTTGGTAGCTAGCACTCTCACCTCAATAGCACACCTACCTGGATCTAATCTAGGATACCACCCATTCTTCTCCTCATTGGTGAAGCAGGCATAGGGGTAGTACTCCTATGAAATATCCTACTACCTACCAAACTGACACATGACACGTGTAAGCACAAAATGCTCAATGATTGTAAAACTACGCCTGATTAGTGGATGCAAAACAAACATGTGAGACAGCTCCCGATGAGCATCATCCTATGGCTCCATAGCAACCCATGGCCTCTAGATGACCATTGCCATATCATCAATCTATCCTCGCCACTTCTTTTCCTTACCTAGCAGGGTCTGAGTCATGACACCTACGTACCTATATATATATGGCTCAAGAGCCTACTATGTATCATGGAAAATAGGCCTGCACATGGGGAGATGCTCCCAAGCCTAGATCTGCAAGACAAAGACACCTACCACCATGGTCCTTGCATTCTGATACGTGATCTCTTAAAGCTCATGGTACATCTATGCAAGCATGCACTCGCCCCATCCAAATCTAACCACTAGTTTGGCCAGCATCCTCTGTAACATGGATCCCCAGCCGCACTCTAGACCATGCTATCCTCGATCAGGAATAAGGTAGCAACTCAAGAAGCAACCTAGAACAACAACTAATGGATGAGCACCACCGTATCTATGAATTAGATCCTCCCAGGAGATGGCTCAGCCCATCACTAAGTCATCACAAAATATGGCCCTTAGCACCAATGTACCTGCTCATGGCTGCACCTCATACTCCACCTGAGTACCGTGGAATGGGATCCTTAGTATCCGATATATATCCTCGAGACACACTGTCATCTCCCCCATTGGTAAGTGAAAAGTGTTCATCTTTGAATGGAAACACTCTACAAGTGCACCTAAGAGACCGTGATTTACCTAAATGTCGATTATATCATGCAAGTATCCCAGTCCTAGCCCATCAATGTGGGCACCCTCAGCATCTGTCAGTCTCTGGATAAGTGTGGTGATGGTGGGGTGTGTGTGTGTGAAAATTGTACCTGATCTATAGACACAACACTCAGTAAAACATTAGAGGTTAGCTAAAATCAAAATCATGCAAAATTGAAAGCTATCTAACCAAGCGATTTACTGCCTTCTAATAGGTGCGAGATTAATGTTCTCAGATTGTAATCGAGATCAGTGACCTAGACGACACCTAAACGAAGGATTTGAATGCAATTCTAGATATGGAATAAATGCAATTAATCTATATTTTTGATATTTTATGATGCAATAAGAATGATAAATTGATATGATATGAATGCTATTGAAAACTGATATGCTATGTTAATCTAATAATGATATGAAATATGAATGCAAAAATAAGATTGATCTCACAAAGCTTTGAATTCGCAAGTTGATTCCTCAGCCTCCAATTCTCCAGCGTGATTGTGCAAAATATGAGATGATTTGTGAAGAGTTGAGCTTTTAATTTATAGAAATCCAGGGCTTTGGAGGTGCATGGATAAAAGCCATAAATCACTCAAATAACTCAACTTGATTTTTGAGTTATTTTTAAATAAAAGATAATTAACTCACAAAAACATGCAAAAGCTAAGTTTTAACTCAAAATAGAGTTTAGCTTTAATTGATAATTGATAGTTGTCTGCTTTTATGATTGTGCATGTTTTATTTATGAATTAATTTAATAATAAAGTGATTTATTTCCAACTTAACTGCTTTTAAAAATAAAACAATTGATTTATGGGTTAATCAATTATTTAATCAAATTTTTATTAAAAACTATATTATTAAATAATGACAACTTGCTTTAATTAATTAAATAAGAATTTAATCAATTATTCATATGATATTAGATTTATTGTCAAAATTAAATAATACAATTAATAATAGATATAATTAAATTTAATTACACAATTAAGTGGAAAATATTAAATCTAATTAATTAAATATGAAAATATTCAATTAATCAAACTTTAGGATAAATGTGATTTATTGCCAAATAATTATAAAATTAAAAATAATTAAGATAATTAGGAATATTACTAGGAATATTCTCCGATGCAAAATTTAAGATAATCAATTAGATTTGATGATGTTTAGATGTGCCTTAGATTAGGACTTTGATGTCGATTTCATATGATTTGATGATATAGGAGATTAATGAACTTATAGCCCATTTTTGGGGTATTACATTTTGCCCCTCTTTGAATTACTGTGCGAAGCACAGTGGTTCAAAGATAGTCTATGTTTGATAGAGATATGAAACTGATTCAAAAGATAAACCGATCTCAAGATAGAAACCGATTGAAAGATATTGAGATAGGAGTTGATTGATATTGAATTGATATGGAGATAATAGGTCTTGAATGACCAAAGATAATGTTCACTGTAGCAGCGATGAACCTATGATTGCGAAAAAGTGTCAAAATGCCTGATTTTGAACCTTAGGATTGATAAGAAGTGAGTGACCCGTTCTAGACTCGATTGTCTTAGCAGAACTAGCAGGTATCACATCCGAATCCTTTAGTTGCCGAAGAACCAAGGAAATAACACTATGATCTGATGGTTGCAAAAACTGATACAGATTACAAGATTAAGAGAATACCAGATTGATATGGATCGATGAATCTGATATGCCCCAAGTGATGATAGATTTGCCCCGAGCGATGAGGACTTTTGATGAATCAGTAACTAGACGTGATTGTTTGTCTTGATCACTGATGAAAGATATTGATAGACTTGATCGATAGAATTTGATTTACAGACTTTGAATGATGTGCAATACCATGCCCCCTTCGGGATTAAAATTGAAATCTGACAAGAAAAGTCAGCGTTGATAGTTTAGAAGCATGTTAATTGATCTGAGAAGTGGTTATATACGTTCAAGAACGCATTCTGCATCGTTTGGAGGTCCTGGAGACCGAATTTGACTAGATTTGACCATGAGTTGACCATGGTTGACCAAGTTGAAATTTGGATAGTGTGATGTAAGATAATCAGTTAAGTTGAATACTAGATTTCTGTGATGATTGAAGGTTGATTATGCAAGCAGTGAATAAGATAAATGATCTCAGATTTGAATTTTGATCCCGAAAAAGGATTCTACTTGCTATTTCATTGGAGGAACCTTCGTGTGAGATTCAGCTCTTGTTAGACTGGAAGATGTGATTTGAAGAATCGTTTAAGCATTGGAGTTCGTTTAATCATTGTGAGATCATGCAAACATGCAAAATGCAATGAGACATGCAAGATGAAATGAGATATGCAAAATAAAATGCAACCTAAGACCTAGGACCTAGTCACTGATCATATGTCGATTTGTTATCATCATTGAACTTTTAGGTAACTGGATAAATCAATACAATGCCCACTAGCCATGAAACCATAGACATATGAATATCAATTTGTATGCGCAAGAATCAATACAACACCCACTGGTCAACAACCATGGATATATGAATATTGATTTTGTTTTCGAAATGTCAGATTAGATATAAGCACCAAGGCACAAGCGCCAGGATGACCTGAATATCATGTCCATTTTGATATAGCAATTTGTACAAGCCTCAAAACATAAATGTCATGATGACCTGAGTACGCCTTGCATTGCAAACACATCAAACAATCAAAAGATCATTCTAAATCCAGTGTGAATTACCTGTAGTGACCCTTTATCGTTCACATCCTTAGGCAAGATTGCGTTCCATAGTAGGAGAAAGAACTTACTCAAAAAGACAATAGTTAGATCAAACTTCCTTGAATTTTCCGGGTATCAATGGTCGAGGTACGCATGGCCATCCAATTCGAGATAGAGGCTCTTACAGTCGGACACCATTTCAATCCAGAATTTCCAAAGCTGTTAGATTTTCACATACAAGTAGAAGACAAAGAAAAGATTATGCCCCCAGTCATCACTCTCTAAATCCTATAAAGGACATCATCGAAGAGCTCGAAGGGACACAATATGCAAAAATCTCAATGTGGATCAGTAAGCATACAAGGAGATAAAAGCATGAAAAAAGCACAGATTGTTTTCAGTTGAGTTTTGATGTTTGATTGCGTTGTTGTAGATGCAAAATCCTTTCTGGAGACGAGACTGTATGCACCCAAAAATGGTCGCCTAGACTTTGGGCCCCATTTATTCAATTTATCAATCCTGAATCATTTTGACCATAATCAATATTTTCAACAATATCAATCTCTTGATCAAGTCTTAATTTCGATCATATATTGGATTTTTATCCTATGGGCTAACCATTTATCCTAAGTCTTTATTTGATTAAAAGGAATATTTCCTCCCCTTTTGATTAAATAAAAAGCCCACCCTTTCCTCTTATCCTAAGTTGCACAAATAAAACATTATTCCTATTTTATAAAAAGGGAAAAAGCACTTTTTGTCTCACATGAGGCTCAAAAGTCAACACTTCACTCTCATTGGAGGATGCTTGTGCACATGGATTGCTCCTCTTTCAAGCTCCACCGCTGATTAAGACTTTTTGCCTCTTAATCTCCATGGTCCATTTCACCTCATTTCTTATAAAAGGAGAGCTCTTTCCTTCATTTGCATATCCATATTTTATGCTATTGTTACTTTCGTTAAGGTTATTAAAAATGGTACTTTCGTTAAGGTTATTGTGTTTCCAAAGATGATACTTTCGTTAAGGTTATTAAAAATGGTGTTGTTACTTCTAATGTTAAGCCTATTGAAAATCAAGAAAAAAATCAAGAAAAAAGCCCCACGGTGGGCGCCAGAAATGTACACACTAAAATATGCACTTCTATGAACCATTACTTGCAAGGTTACTCAACAATGAGGCCTCACAAAGCGGCTCATAGCTCTCTATGCATGGAGTTGCAAAGGACTTATGAGTTTTGCTCTCAGCTAGAGCTACAAGAAAGTGACCTTGCTAGTCAACCATACAATGAGAGATTCAAGTGAAGACAAGGGCAAGAGTGCCAATGTCTCCAAGAATCCAAATATGCAATGCAATGCAAGCTATATGAGAATGCAATCTAAGCTATGAAAGGAAAGTACAATGCAACTAATCTATGAAAGGAAATAGCAATGGATTACAATGCCTCTTATTTAGACTATGTGAGATTAATCTATTGCATAAAATGAAATCTACACTAAGAATATCATTATCATGCAACTAAGAAAGCAAATATGCAACTAAATGATGAAAGCAACAAGTCTTCAATGTCTTCAAAAGCTCCAAATGTACCTAGAAAACCTGCAGCATAACAATAGCATAAAACAAGGATATGCAAATGAAGGAGAGAGCTCTCCTTTTATAAGAAATGCAAAGGAATGGACCATGGAGATTAAGAGGCAAAAGATCTTAATCAGCGGTGGAGGTTGAAAGAGAAGCAATCCATGTGCACAAGTATCCTCCAATGAGAGTGAAGTGTTGACTTTTGAGCCTCATGTGAGACAAAAAGTGCTTTTTCCCTTTTTATAAAATAGGAATAATGCTTTATTTGTGCAACTTAGGATAAGAGGAAAAGGTGGGCTTTTTATTTAATCAAAAGGGGAGGAAATATTCCTTTTAATTAAATAAAGACTTAGGATAAATGGTTAGCCCATAGGATAAAAATTCAATATATGATCGAAACTAAGATTTGATCAAGAGATTGATAATGTTGAAAATATTGATAAATGATCAAAATGATTCAGGATTGATAAATCAAATAAATGGGGCCCAAAGTCTAGGCGACCATTTTAGGGTGCATACAGAGACAGACAGACTGACTCAACTTGAAGCTTCAAAGGACTCTAAGTGGATATGACACGTCTAAGATACATTGGAGGCCATAGGATATGACATTGATTGCCCCCAAATTTTAAACATTGATAGGATACAGACGCTTGAGCTAGTTGGTGTACAGACCGACTTATTGAAAGCTGGAAATGCAGAAACAAACCGGGAGATATGTACCAACTAAAGCAAGACTGAAAGCTGGGAAAGACCAAGATTGTGCTGATAGATGGAGCATTTTGGAACAAGTGGCACCTGTTTGCCGGGTTTTCACCATCTTGGTAGAGATTCTATTTTTGCTACCAAGGCGCCTGTTTCCAGGTTTTCACCAAGGCACTTTTTCTTCTTTTTTCATTTTTTTGTATTTTTCATTTTTTCAATTTTTTTGTACTTTTGATATTTTTCAAATTTTTTTTGTAAATCATCAAGGTGCCTATTGCTAGGTTTTCACCAAGATGTTCATTTTTTCAGGACTTTTTCCAATTTTTAAGATTTTTTTAGGACATTTACCAAGCACTGAATGCATTAGGCATAGAATTTCTTCAGATGGAGAACGTTGATTGGTTCTCGGAGCTGTTCTCCTTCAGTCGTTGAGAGTTGATAGGCACCAGAGCCAAAAGTAGCAGTGATTACAAAGGGACCCAGCTAATTGGGTTCAAACTTCCCCTTGCGGTCTCGATGTGATTGATTTTTAGGATTTTCTCTCAACACTAGATTGCCAACCTGAAATTCTCTATGTCTGACTTTCTTGTTGTAGCCTCTAGACATTCTTTTTTGATACACTCTGAGATGATCATACGCTGCTTGCCTGCATTCATCTAGTAATTCAAGTTCTTGTAACCTAGACACTCTGTAGTCATCGTCGGTGACAAGTCCATGCATTCTGATTCGAAGTGATGGGATTTCAACCTCAATAGGTAGTATTGCTTCAAACCCTTAAACTAAAGCAAATGGTGTAGCCCCTGTAGGTGTTTTGATACTAGTTCAGATACTTGTTCTGATACTCATTCTGATACTTGTTCTGATACTAATTCTGATACTTGTTCTGATACTTGTGTTGATATTGGTTCTGATACTTGTTCTGATACTGGTACTGATATTGATTCTGATAATTCTGATAATGATTCTGATAATTGTTCTGATACTAGTTCTGATACTTGTTCTGATATATTTTCTGATACTGGTTCTGATATTGGTTCTGATATTGATTCTGATACTTGTTATACTTGATAGCATCTTTTTCCATTTGCAAACTCCCAAGCAAGATCATATCGTGCAGTCCCAATGTATAGCAAGGTGGAGAACAAGAGGGATTAGCAAGCTGGTGGAAGAGATGGAAGATAAGAGAATGAAGGAAAATGAAGGGAAGAAATCCTCAAGGGGAAACTCCTCAAGAATACCCAAGCTAGGGAAAAATTGTCATGTAAAGCGCATTTGGACAAGCAATGAAAGGCTAGCATAGGATAAGCACAAAATCATAATGCAAGAGCAGGAAAGAATGCAATCCAAAGGAGTAGACATGTCAAGAGGCTTCATAGCACTGTGTTTTACTCTTTCTTTCTTAGATCAAGATCAAAGGGGAAAAGGATAGCGACAAGTGAAAATGAATGAAGGAAAATAAATATGAAGGCGAAATAGGAAGGGATTGAAAGCAAGATCATCATCAGACAACTCACAAAATAGCCAAATGTTCGTGTATAGATCAACATTGTCAAGATCAAAGAGAGAAGATGGAATGGATGAAATATGTAGAAGAACTACGCATGATGCCTGATTGCCAGGTTTTCATCATGGTACTTATCCAAGGTGCCACAAGGGAGTGGTTTTCACCTTAGGATGAAAAAAAAATTTCTCTTTACTTTTGCTACCAAGGCGCCTGTTTCCAGGTTTTCACCAGGGCACATTTTCAATTTTTTTTTTTTTTTTTCATTTCTTTTTGAATTTTTGGAAGAAGGCAAGCTTTTTAGATAGTGCTCCTTGAAAGGATAAACCATGATATACCAAGGATTCAAATGATATGCTCAAAGATACTGATAGGGAAAGGGCGATGGAAGAGAAAAATGGAGGATAAGGTTTTATGTAAAGTGAGTGAGGTTGGAAGATAGGAGGAATAGGCAAATGAGGAAAAATGATAGAAGGTAGAAAGATAATGCATGGAAGGATTGTAAAAGGGTAGATGGAAAGGAAGGCAAGATCAATGTAAACACACACCCTGAAGGGTGGTGAGAGGGTGGAGGAAACATGAATGAAGGAATACGTGAAGGAATATGGCGAATGGATAGCAGAGGTTGAGGTTTGGGCGCATAAAATGGAAGAATATTTTTGGAAGGAGATGTAGTGGAAGCCTTTGGAAGCTTGAATGTCAATTTCAATTTTTGTTCAACACCAGACTCTTTCAAGAGAGACTTTGGAATCCATATAGTCGTAGGCTTTTTATTTCCTTTTGATGATCTAGAGAGAATATCTTCAATGATGGATTTTGGAACCCATACTTGTCTTGTAGTTTTCTTCTTAGATATCTCTTTTGACTTTATGTTTCCATGTCTATTAGAGGAGACATGTTGATCTTCTTTTTTTGATGGATTCTTGTATTGTTTCTTTTTCTTGTATTGAACATTCAAGTTACTTCCAAAGGACTTGGGACTTGTGGAAGAAGGAGGAGGATATGACTGGTTTAGATGGGTGGGTGGATGAAAAGGATTCAAGGGTATGCATCTATATTGATCTTGAGGAAAGATGGGAGATGGAGGTATGTAAGGACCCAAGATGGATGGAAAATTAGGAGAGTTAGGAGGGGAAAGTGAAGGGACATAAGGACCCAAGATGGAAGGAAGGCGTGAAGATCTTTGTAGTGGTGGAAGAGGTCCAAGGATGGAAGTGGAAGATGCAAAAGGATAATCAATAAGTTCATCAACATCTATATGACAACCAAGGATATCAGCATCTTTAGAGTGAGCATTAGAATTTTCAATAGAATCATGGATATCTTGAATAAGAACATTTTCTTTGATAGGATCATTCAAAGCTTGCAAAGACTTAGGAAGAGTAGAAAGTGAAAGTGAACATGGAGTGGTAGAACAAGAAGATGGAAGACTTTGATCTTGACAAGGATCTTTAAGTGCATAATTTTTCTTTTGATTTTCAATAGGCTTGACATTGGAAGGAACACCATTTTTACCAACCTTAATGGAAGTATCATCTTTGGAAAGTGCAAGTGTAGTAAGGTTATTTTGATTGTCAATAAGCTCAACAGTGTAAGTAGTAGCATGATCTTGCTTAGGTGAAGACTTAAGACATGGTGGAATGCATGAAAAAGGGGGTACAAGATCAAAAGAACCCTGAGGCAGATAAGAGACATTGGGAAAAGGAGTGGATGACATGGAGGGTTCTTGATCTTGATCTTTCTTTATGTTCTTTTCTTCATCATTTTTAGAGTCCTCTTGACATGGAGCCACTTCTAAGGACAAGGAAGCATGTTGGGATTGTATGGAAGACTTTGGAAGAGATGGTGGAGGACTAGCTGAAGTAGGGATTGTAGCGCATAAAGGCTTAGGCTCTTTAGGTTTATCATTATTGAAAGTATTTGTAGCCAAGTGAAGGTTAGCTTGAGTTTCTTTAAGAGGTAGCCCTGGGGGATAACTATAGGGAACCACATGAAAAGTATCAGAGCTTGTGTCAGATGAAGGTTCTGTGAAAGATTTGAAAGACTCGAAAGCTTTAGGAAATGTATGGGTATTGGAGGAAGTAGGGGATGGAAGGGAACCATCACAAGACAAAGGTCCAACATTAACATGATCTTGCTTGAGAGTGTAATCTTTATTTTCAGCCTGAGAGTTCTTAGAGGAGAGATCCTTATAGTATGCATGTTTATAATCAGCGTGGTAAACTTTCTCTTCCTCAAGTGAAACAGATGGATCATCTGGGTATTGTGCATAGAAATCATCAAAGTCTCTTTCATAATCAGAATCATATGGATCACCCTCACGATCTATCCAATGTGACGGCCCATTTGTAGTAAGCAAGAATGGACGATGAGGAGGACTCTTAGGAACAGAGGTGTCATAGGTATCATTACATTGTCTGTTGTCATAGTCATCATAGTCTTCAAAGCTAGATGTGTCACTCTCCGTGGAAGAGGTATCATATTGCTCAATTTTTTTTCGGGGGCATGGTGACATGTACAAGTCTTTATCAAATGGAAAAGAGTATAAAGATTCCATGGAGAACTTTTTAGATTCCTTCTCTTTCTCAATTTTGTCAAGCTGGACTTGCATAGCATGTATCTGTTTCATTATAGCGGCGATCAGAATTTCTTCCTCATGTGTACTGATTCTTTGAGACATGTGTACTAATTCTCAATAGCTACTGATCTGTTCTTGACACAATGATATTTTTGACAGATTCTGGAACTAGGCTGGAAACATTAGATATCTTGCAATTTGACAATTTCTGACAACTTTCTCAAATTTTTCCAAATGACACTCTGTAGACTTGTACGACACTGGGTAGTCTATGAAATGACAGTTGCTAAACTCGTACGACAGTTGGGTAGCAATGAAACGATAGTTGACAAAACTCGTACGACAGTTGCTAACAGGTTTTTGACTTCCTTGGATTTGCTGGTTTGAAAACTCATACGACTCTGGGTTCTCAATCATACGACATATGGGCGATATTGAAACGACATTTGACAAAAATTCGTATGACTTTTGACTTCTTGAAATGACTTTTGACTCCAGAAAGAACTTTACGTCAATTTTTGCAAAATTTAAGGTCTTCAGTTTTGGATTGTTTGCAAATTGTACTGTCCAGATTTTGAAGGTTATACCAGATTTGATCGTTTTTAATAGCCAAGTAGATAAACAAACACGTAGAACAGCAAGCAAGTGATTCCAAGCACGTCTAAAAACAATGAACAAGGGCAAAAGCAACCTTGCACATGAACAATCAAGTGACCAAATTGTGCTAATCCCTGAGAGTACTAATTGTGTATGTTCTGAAAAAGTTTTGCAATAACACACATATACCTGAAAGTGAAAAATTGGCCTCTCTAGGGTTTTTAGTAATGGTTTGACTCTGCAACTTTTATGATTCAAAGGGGTGAACTCCAATCCCGGTGCACCAGGGTTTTGACATAGTCCAAGAACTTAATCTTCAAGAGCTGCTAGGGAGATCTGACAACCCAACAATGAACCATACCCGTGGAGATTTCTTCCACAAGGACATTTATATAGTGGCTGTAACTACCATGGCAAAAATGGCTATTACCGCTTGAGGTTCCGTCAACACAGTTTGCCCTGTGAAGGGATTGTCCGCTACGGTTAACCCTCTCTAAAGATGACTCACAATAGTATACCACAAGGGGACTTGGCTCCAGATTCAAGGTTTTGACACCTCTTCACTTTTAACCCAAACAAAGCAAGCAGATTAATCCGACACGCTAAGACAAAGTTTTGTTCCACCAAGGTCTGTGATATCAACTCCACGTGATCTATCAACCTCTCCGGGGAGAGAATGTATCAATCAATAAGAGAAGACGCACTAACCAATTTTGATTCACCAAAGCTCATGATATCAACCCCACGTGATCTATCAACCTCTCCGGAGAGAGAATGTGTCGATCAATAAGAGAAGACTCACTAACTAAGTTGAATGTGAAACGCACTAAGTATCCTCCCTACCTACAAGGATTCTATCATCAAGAAGGATTTTGCTAGGAATCCAATCTCTCAAGAATCACAAATAGTGTTCATAGGGCCTAATTACTATGTGAGCACAGATGTATGTTCCGAAAGCAAATCTACCAAAAGCATCCAAAAAGTAGAAAGAGGAACACTTAACGTTTAAAGCGAATATGAGATGAGTCCACAAGGTGGAACACTTAACACCTCACACAAGCTAAAAACGAGTCCACAACTTAGAAAACAAGGGAGTTCCTAAAAGCACAAAAGGGTTGCCAAGTGGAACATTTAACGCTTCTGTCCTGTTGACCCCTCCCCTTTATGGCGCTGAGATTGCAACCACGGGGCAGAAATGAGGGGCCGACGGATTAGCGAGTCCAATAACCCAAGATAGCAATCAAGATCAATCACAAGTATTCTAAGACTACTTAATGAATCCTTAAGGGTTCACAACCTAGTATCAATTATGCAAGTGTGTAGAAATAGATCAAAAGCATGAAAAGATGCACACAAGCTTGACACATAAGAGATTTATTTTAAGTCCCAAATCAAAATATTATTAGATGAAGGAGAATACCTGGGATCCTTGCAACGCGCTTAGTAGATTTTACTTGATTTTTAGCAATTTTTGTTGAGCTTTTCCATGCAAGCAAGTGACGAACTCTCCAACAAGTAAACAAGCAAACAAGATATGCAAAATATATTTAACTTATGAAAACCATAGGGTTAGCTCTAAAAATCAATTATTATCAGTAATAATAACCATCAATCAACCCAAATGACAACTCATATCATTCATTGAACCATGTAAAAAAATAAGTGCATACCCATCACAAAACTTTATTTTTTTTGCTGCATTTGACCTAGTCAACAAGATCTAATTTTTTTGATATGATTTTGGCCACAAAAATAGAAATTCAGAATAGAGACCCCTACTAAAAAATAGAGAGCTTTTCAAAAACGCAAAACTTTTAGAAAAACCTCTTCATTTGTGCCCTAGAGACCCATTTTATCAAAACAGACTAGTTTTTGTAAATTGACTATTTGAGCTATGATATCATGTCCAAATTTAAAACACAAAAAATGGACCCCCTGTAGAATTTAAAGAGATTTCCAAAAATATAAATTTTTTGGAAAAATATGCTGATTTGTGTCAGATATTAATTTTTTCCAGAATTTCAAGAAAAAATTATTAAAAATTCAAAACATCTCAAAAAATTCTAAATTTTTTACTGTAGCTTCCATGACATGTCACCAACCTGAAAAAAAAATTTCAAACCAAAATTTTAAGCCGTTTGGGAGATAAAATTAAATCTTTGAAACTTTGGGGTTTTAGCTCCCAAAAAAATCAAAACCAGCATGCAAAGGTGGGTTGCCCCACGGTGGGCGCCAGAAATGTGTGTGTGAAAATTGTACCTGATCTATAGACACAACACTCAGTAAAACATTAGAGGTTAGCTAAAATCGAAATCATGCAAAATTGAAAGCTATCTAACCAAGCGATTTACTGCCTTCTAATAGGTGCGAGATTAATGTTCTCAGATTGTAATCGAGATCAGTGACCTAGACGACACCTAAACGAAGGATTTGAATGCAATTCTAGATATGGAATAAATGCAATTAATCTATATTTTTGATATTTTATGATGCAATAAGAATGATAAATTGATATGATATGAATGCTATTGAAAACTGATATGCTATGTTAATCTAATAATGATATGAAATATGAATGCAAAAATAAGATTGATCTCACAAAGCTTTGAATTCGCAAGTTGATTCCTCAGCCTCCAATTCTCCAGCGTGATTGTGCAAAATATGAGATGATTTGTGAAGAGTTGAGCTTTTAATTTATAGAAATCCAGGGCTTTGGAGGTGCATGGATAAAAGCCATAAATCACTCAAATAACTCAACTTGATTTTTGAGTTATTTTTAAATAAAAGATAATTAACTCACAAAAACATGCAAAAGCTAAGTTTTAACTCAAAATAGAGTTTAGCTTTAATTGATAATTGATAGTTGTCTGCTTTTATGATTGTGCATGTTTTATTTATGAATTAATTTAATAATAAAGTGATTTATTTCCAACTTAACTGCTTTTAAAAATAAAACAATTGATTTATGGGTTAATCAATTATTTAATCAAATTTTTATTAAAAACTATATTATTAAATAATGACAACTTGCTTTAATTAATTAAATAAGAATTTAATCAATTATTCATATGATATTAGATTTATTGTCAAAATTAAATAATATAATTAATAATAGATATAATTAAATTTAATTACACAATTAAGTGGCAAATATTAAATCTAATTAATTAAATATGAAAATATTCAATTAATCAAACTTTAGGATAAATGTGATTTATTGCCAAATAATTATAAAATTAAAAATAATTAAGATAATTAGGAATATTACTAGGAATATTCTCCGATGCAAAATTTAAGATAATCAATTAGATTTGATGATGTTTAGATGTGCCTTAGATTAGGACTTTGATGTCGATTTCATATGATTTGATGATATAGGAGGTTAATGAACTTATAGCCCATTTTTGGGGTATTACAGGGTGGTGTGATTAGAACATGATGTCAGGAAGGTCAACCTGCAAAGCAAGCGATGACATTGGATCAATATCTCAATATGGTGTTTTCTCAAAGCAATAACAAAAAATACAACAATGCATCTATCCTAGACATGACTCTGCAATACCTTACTTGGCTGATTTCATGCAAATTTGGAAAACTTTGACAAGTATCTTACAAAACTATAGCAGATTCCCATGTGAGGAAACTGTTCCCTTACATGATATAGGATCTCATCTTGCGCGAGAAGTTGAAAGTTCACCCGACACAAGGAATCATTTCGTGCGAGACTTCAGACAGAGCCCGGGTGAGGAAACCCTAACTCATGCGAGGAAACCATTTCCTCATGTGAGGGGTGACCTAGGCCAGTGCAAGGAAACTATTTCCTCATGTGAGACTTGAAGAACTTGGTCCTAAACTATGGTAGATCTACCCTAAATCGACCTAGAAAGCAATATGAATTAATATGCAAGGAAGATTATTGACTACTCATAAGTGGGTCATACTCTGGTGACCGGGCATGTTGTCGAGAGTGCTCAAATTGATGTGTGTGCATAGGGACACCTTCCATTTTGCTCAGAGCTCTCAAATCACAAGAAGACAAAGTGAATAATGAATTGAAAGTGACCCCCCCGGGCCTTATATAGCTTTTGACCTAATTTTTAATAGTGCTTGATTTTGGGTGAAAATTGCACCTTTGGCTAAATCGATCGTTCTGAATCCATTTTTGGGATCAAAATCAAAATCTAACATCTCTAGATAGCTTGAAATTGCATTTTAAATTTTGGGATTCTTTAGGATTGGATGCTTGTGCAGTCAGCCGTCTGGCATCATTTTCTTGCCAGATCCTCATCTTTTCATCATATTCTCAAGATCTTTTCTCTTTTCATCAAAGTCAACCATGGTCAAACTTGGTCAACAAGACCTCTAGATTGCACTCCAAATTGCTTCTGCATCTTCTTGATGCTTCCTTAATTTTCTCTAAATTCTTCTAGATCTTCAATCTTATCTTTATCTGCAACCTCTTCCTGTTAATCATCTTCTAACATGTCATCTTTCGATTTCACTCTCGAGGGAGTAGGATGATTACATCATTAAATCTTGTCGAATCAATTCTTGAATTAGTGTAATCTGAATCATCAGTTCTCATTACTAGGGGCATCTCGGTACCTCGTATCTTGTTATCTTATCATCTATCTCTTAGGTATTTGAGCAATCTAACTCAGATCCTCAAGGGCCAAGCTTCGTTCTGGAGATGGTTCTTGAAATCTTTTAGGTATTGGGGTAGTCAAACCCTAATTCTTGGGAGTCAAGCTTTGTTTTGGAGATGGCTCTCAAAATCTCTTTTGGACTGTTATCTGGGCAATCTAACCTGGGTCTCAGAGGATTAACCTTCGTATTGGGGAAATCTAACCCTGATTCTGAGATAGTCCTAAAATCTTCATCAATTGGTATTGGGGAAATCTAACCCTAATTTCGGTTCTCTTTTGGACCATCATCTTCACAATCTAACTTAGACTTTAGAGAATCATGCTTCTTTCTAATCGGTGTCTTGGCAATCTAACCCAGACTCCTGAAATCTTCGCTCATCTGTCATATCAAACTATTCTTTGAATCAATGTGCTATTCACACATCAATTCAAAGAGGGGAAAATGTAATACCCCAAAATTTGCACCTATCAATTTTAATCAATTTTGGTGCATTCCTCAAATTTCTACATCATCGAAGTCTTACTTTGCTAGGTAATTTTCTCTCTCCTACCTGACTTTATTTGATTGGATGTCAATTGCAAAAACCCTAAATTGCATTAATCTCACACTATAGTTAATTCATAACTCTTTGACTTTATTAGCTAAATAATCCCTATGATAAATTAATTTAATTCTAAAGTCCTAAGTGCTTTAAACTAAATTAAAATCTACCCCCTTTAGCTAATACCCATTAAAGGAATTAATAAATTACTTGATTATTTGAATGGAAACTCTTATTTGAATTAATAATTCAAGATATTCAAAAGGTCCCCATATATGGCAATAAAAATTCTTTTAATTAAGTAATTCATGCTTTTTGGTCTCAATTGGGAATGAAGGGTCAACCGTTTCGAATCAAGAAACTCTTCATTCCTCTTTTGGGTTTGTTTATTTAATGAACCTCTTTTCCTCATTCAAAGGATATAAATTTTGAGAGTACCAAAACTATAACACTTTTTTGTCTCAATTAAATTCAAAGCTTTTTATTGCATCTTAGTGTAATTTCTAATTCTAGTATAATAGCATTTTCATACTAATTAGTTTTCTTAAATGTTTTTAGATTAATTCTCATCCTCAAGCTCTTAGATTAAATCTGCAATTTCATTCTTAGCTTACATTTTGCATCTTCATTCTTAGATTAGTCTCATTTTTCTCAACATTCTAGCTTTTGAAAATCCTCCATATTAACTCAGTCTTATGGTTGTTGGCTCTCCAATCTGAGAGTAATTAAACACCTCAATTAATTAGGAGGCAACAGGTAACTTCACCATGAATTTCAAATTGAGTAATCCATACTCATTTTCATGATTCAATTATGTGAGTAATGACTATGTTGCATGTGTAGTTGGATTATAGGTCCACGTTCAACCACATACAATACATATGTGGCCAATGACCCTATCTATCACTACGTCACTCTAATGGTCAATGGCTCCCAGATCTCTCTACTCTGTGATGGGAAGATGAAGATTTGTGTGTCTGTGTATGGCTCTTGGATATGCTCATACCATGTGAACATCCTTGGAGACTTTGTACCTCTGCCATCAACTTCTCCTCTCTTTCTCTACATAATCTCAGCTCTTGCTGGATACATACAAAGATGTTGGCATGCCTACCAGGATCTCTGTGACCGATGGAAGACTCGCTCATCGGCTGGTAGTCGGTAGGATATAATTGTATCCTTGAGAATCTTAGATACAAAGCTCCTCCACTCTGCTATGCTAGCTGTAGAAAGAAAAACTTTTATCAGTCTAGTGTCCTGTTTATCTCAAATCAAATCATGTATTCAATCAAATTTCACTTTATACCTGGGTCTCCCTCCTAGATGTCACTAAAGTGTCTAGATGGGGGTGGCATGGAGTGACTACTCTCTCCACACTCACTATATCTAGGTCTCAATGGTGGTGTCTCTGTGTGGGGCCATGGGGGCCATCGTGATCTTAGTGGTGATGCATGATTAATATGTATATCTACACCAATATCTCTAGTTGGGGGCATGTCCTCAGCTCTCACCTCTGCTCTCTCATCTGATCTATTTTATCTCTCCTCCTCCTCCATGGGATCTCCCTCAGAGATGTTCTCCTCCTCATCTATGATATCCTCATCCTCCTCTATGGCACCACTATCCTAGTGTATCCCCTCTATAAAGCGTAGATCACCTGTGGGATAATCCTCAGGAAAGATAGGATGGATCCCTTGAAAACTCCAGTACCTAATGTAATCTTGGCTCACACCTAAATAGGTCACATCTAATGGTACCTCTATGTCCTCTATCTCATCTGCATTACTATCCTCTATGTCTACTATCGATGGTCAATGTATGGCACCAGGTCTCTGATAGTATCTCATTGGATGTACATAGTGAGGTACTGCTCTAGGGACTCCTTGTAATAGGCTGAACTACCTCATCACCTGATCATATTATTAGTGCATCACTCTATGACTCTAATGACCCTCTAGCATCTTATGCTACTATGAATGTCTCATCTGGAATCGTGTATCAGGACACTTTGTCATTCGGTAGTAGGGTTCCTATATCACACCAGTGATCACAATGTGGTCTAGATGTACTCTCAAGTAGAGCATATCTCCAAACTACCATATATCTCTTAAGGGATACATGAAGGATCTTGTTGTGCTCACATCTACCATCACTAGAACTCCCTGTGGATGTGTACATGTGAAATGCTCAAACATCCAAATCTGCAGGAGCGTGCATATCAATAGACTCTCCCACTGATACCTAACAAGATGAGATACTCTCCCATCCTTTGTATGAGATGTGTTAGAGGTGAACAAAATATAGTACCCTTTGAGTTGGGTAACACAACCAAGGCTACAATACAAAGTATCACCTTACGTACTAAAGGTGTAGGGCCTAATAGTATGGAAGATAATAGGACATGATCCGACTGGGTCCGCATATGTGGAAGCAATCCTATACAATACTCTATGTCTGCACAAATCTCCTCACAAGCATGCTATGCTCTAGGTCTGACGGTATCACCTTGGACTAGAAGCCTCATGATTCTATAAACATCCTCTAACATCACTGTAATCTCACCAGAGGGAAGATGGAAGGAGCATGTATCCTCATCCCACCTCTCTATCAGAGCTGATAACATGGCTCGGTGTAGTCTGACCTATGGAAGAACTGATACCTAGTATAGTCCCACATCTTTTAGTAACTACATCTCCTCATCATCAAGCTCAGACAGTCTCTCTTTGACCATGAATAGTAACTCTCCAAAGGGATGCTCTCAAAAATAGACCAAGTCTTGCAAGCACAAACAAACATCATATCAGTCATCTACATCATCAAATCTGTACATCTAACTAAACTAGGTCAAATTTGACCTTAGTTAGGTCAAGGATGACCTTACTAGGTCAATGTCGACTTTACTAGGTTAGGGTTGACCTTTTTGGGTCAAGGTTGACCTCATCCCATAAACTGGCAAAAACCCTCTGGTCAATGTCAACTTTCATGGGTTAAAGTTGACTTAGATGGGTCAATGTCGACCTAAATGGGTTAGGGTCAACCTAAAAGGGGTAAATTAGACCTTGCCTATAAAAAATAAGAATTTGGAAAGTACAAAGGTAGATAACAACAAACTCACCTCAGGTAGTGACCGTCCGGTAGCCAGATTGTGTCTCAGAATCTCTAGGCGTGTCACTCAAAGTTCTTCTCTTCTCGGCATCTTTCTTCCTCATTTTGAATCTGAAAATGGTAAGAATGAGTAAGTATTTCTCTCTTTTCCTTATTTATAAGTTCAAATTAGGGTTTCCTTAGGGTAAACTCAGATTTCCCTTCTTATGCATTTAGATAGACATCCACTCGTTTCATCATAACTTGAGTTCGGTAACTCTATTTTTAGTGCCATCAGTAGTGTTGGAATCATGATTTAGATACCCAACTCCTTGAACTAGTTTAAGAAGGTTAGGAATCCTTATAATTGGTTTAGGAAAAGACTTTTCAACACTCTGCATATCCAGTATATAGAGTTTTTCTTATCACCCTATTTCACCCTTCCGAAGTAGAAAGCCAAAATAGGAGGGGTATAAGGGGCTCTATACACTTCTCAAATTGTCATATAGTAAGCTTTAGGTGATTTATGGATTTTCATTAACCTTGTGTGTTGCAGGTTCTAATAGTTTTCTGCAGGATCTTTACATCGAGGACTTGGCTATATCCTTTTTATTTACTATGATGTTTTCTTACTTTAGCTTCCATATTCACGTAGTGTCATATCTATGCTAAAGTGGGGGATAAATTTATCATCTTAAAATGGAATCACTTCCATCTTGATAGGTTTAACATGCTCTTTTAGTACATTTATCATGATAGACTTGCATTTAGGATGCATTATGCACTTAACTTCTTCATTCTAGGTGAAATTAGGGTTAGGATCCCAAGGATTTTCCTTAATTTACCTCTTCCATGGCTCTATTTTCTAGGTAGGATTTATAAATAGATCCTCCTAGACTTCATCATAATCATCATAGGATTTTATGCCTCTCCCTAGAATTCTGTCCCACTCTGACTTCATTTCTAGGTCTCCGAGCATCCCCGGGACCTCCTGTCCTGATTTTGGCTGGATCTGGGCCCACAGGGTCAAAGTTGAGATTGACCCTGACCTAGGTTAGAGTCAAGCTCATCCTTGGCCTAGGTTAGAGATGAGGTCATCTTTGACCTCCTCCAGAATCTATGTCTGTCTTTCAAATTTGGTCTCGACGGGCCCCGAAATCAATGCCGGGCCCTCAGATCTGAGCGTGAAAAGGTTTTAATTTGAAATTCATTTAATTGTTTTCCCTCCTTAGTTGGTTATTTTTACTAAACCTTAATTCAATGTGAAATTTGAATTATGGGTCCTCACATTTCTCTAGGAGCCTCACCTTGAAACCTCTATATAAAGACTCTCATTTGCATTCATTTTCACAACCAAGCAACATCAAGCAAGTTCATGATCAAGTGTTCTCAAGGAGAAATTTAATGAACAAAAATATTTTAAGCAAGAAAGGAATGGTGAAGATGCAAGATTGCAAGAGGATGATATAGAAGATCAAGCCATTGTTGACATCAAGCATCTTTGTGACCACATACTTGGAGCAAGAGAGATCCTTTCTTCCTTGATCCACCATTATCAACTTTCAAGCATTCAAAGATTCAATCATGGAGTAACAATTATGGATTGTGAGTTTGGTAGAAGTACTTTAGTCTTGGGGGCTTGGTATGCTTTTCTATCTCATTCAAATCTATGCATTTTTGTTTCATACATATTCATGCTAGGGTTTTGATCTAGAGGATCAGATCTTGGCATTACACTTTCAATACATACACACACACATTCTATTTCAATAAGCTATTTGTCAAGGTAGGATCACCAAAATGGGGTCTTGACTAAGGCAAAACCCTATATAGCCACCCCAAAACCCCCTTTTTAAGATATCTACAGTCACTATTTCAAGAATTAGAGGAAAAATCTGAGTACCCTTTTCGCCGAACTTCTGAGATCTGTGAACAAAGTCAGAATCGACCTTCAGGATAAAAATATAGCCTTTGACCTTTTATGATGGTCAAAGACTACCTGCTATCGGAAAGATGAAATTTTTCTGGGTTTTCTCTGTCTCGGCTTCCTGATCATAGATCTGGTTGTAGAATCTTCTGAAACTCCACATAGACTTTAGAAAATAGGCATTTCTAAATCAATTTCATGATGAGGTATGTATCTTAACCTAATTAATTTTCAAGTATTTCTAGATTTACTTATGCCATTTCAATTCAAAACAAAAAATATTACAAATGAATAGTGCTGAATGTTAGGTGCATTGTTAAGGCTCCAATTTTCCCCTATTCACTAATACTTTCATTCAACAATTTCAAAATAATATTGGTCCTCAAATTTCTTTGACAGATTCAATGCATTATAAACAAGGAGTTAAAGAAAAAGTTAATGACTTAATTGGCAGATCTAAATATTTACATGCTCAGATTTCTTATCATGCACCTGATGTTGATATACAATGCATATTTATTTCTAATTTGCAAAAAGATATTAGAGATAAGATTTTCCTTAAAATGACTTTTCTTCTTTTTCACAATTATGAGCAATGTTTCATTATTATCAACTACAAGTAGCTTGGTTTGAGAGAAACACTCCAATGGATCATGTTACCATTGATTAGAGTGATGCCACAACTCATTCTAACAAGTTTCAAAAGCCTAACAATTATATCAAGACCAAAAAATCATCCAACAAAATAGATGATCAAGTGGTAGCAACATCTAAATGTGTGGCTCCTTTGTCATCTATTTTTAGACCTTCTCGTAGCTTTACTCCTTTATCTGAATCTTTTCATAATGTGAAGATGAAGTTACTAAATACTAATATTAGCAAGTTTCCTCCTATCAATCCAATTGATCTAAACAAACTATTAGGATTAGGTAATACTGAGAGGGGGGGTGAATCAGTATTACAGAACTTTGATTTCAACTTCAAACAATTATAAACCATCCAAAGTAATGCAGAAATGAAAAGAACATATAATCATAACTCATTACTCATGACACCATGATTTGTTCTCGAGGAAACCCTGGCAAAAGGGAAAACCCCAGTGGGGATGGTACCCACATATATGTACAAAATATAATGTCCCTATTAGCAGATCTAGCCCTGTTAGGAGCTGATTGTTACATAGTACATTTCCTTGTTAAAGGATTACAAAAATCCTATTAGGGGTATACAAAACACCTGGTTAAAGGTGGTGAGCACACTGCTCTTACAATCAATACTGTCCCAAAATAGTTCTAAAAAAGGGGAACAATACAAGCACTTATCTTGCTTAGATAGTTCCAATTGAATCTCAGCCTCTTACTAATCTCACATATGATCTCTGCTCTTTCATTCTCAAACTTACTTTATCATCATAAAATCATCCATACTTTACTTTTACAAAACTAATCTATACTTAATACAGAATTGGCCTTCCAACCAGCCTCATATTTGTCATACAAAACATAATAGAAACTTATGAAAATGATATACATGGAGTCGACACTCTTATATTACCAAAGAGTCAAAAATATACTTTATTTACTTGTCTTAGCATGTTACCATACAAATTATGCTCTCCTTTATCTTTGCAACTGTTCATGTACCTTGATATACTATTTTACTGTCTTTGCATACCTTCTGAATACTATATCTCACACATCAGGTATCCAAAACTCATGTGATCTTAACTAAAGCATGTGCATATCCAAAAATACCTCCAGTTAACTTTGCAAGCCATAATACCTTGTATATCTTCATCGCTATCCAAAATTGTGGCACTGTACCCTATTTTTCTGATTCTGGACTTAATCATTTTCATGAATGTGACTCCAGTGGAACTCTCCACAACATGCAATCACTCCATCATAGGTGTTTCCATGAATGACAACCCTTAAGTGATTCCCAATACTCTAAAACATCACATGTCAACAATCTCTCCCTTTGGCATTGATGGAAACACTTAGAATAATGACTAAGTGTCACAATTCAGCTCTCTTCTTTACCTTCTCTCTTATTATTATTTATTTATTTATATATATAACTCTACATATTTCTTTCTCTTCCTCATTTTCCTTTTTCTTCCTCTCCCTTTGACATCAATGGAAAAGGTATTCTCAAAATTTCAAAACTAAAGCATAGGTGGTCTAGTGCTTACTTACCAAATTTAAGACATCTTGGAAAGATGCTTCCAAGGTCTTAATTTCCTTAGTCCATGAAATTATCAGTAGTTCAATGACATGGATTAATCCATCCAGTGCATATGATGCTATCTCTGCTACCTTAAGCTCAGTGAAAGTAGGTACTATCATTGAACTTTCAACCTTTATCATCTTAGAGAGATGAGTCTCCAAATTTGAGAGCTTAGGAGTCAATAGGTTTCTTAATGAGCCAAACTTGTCTACAATTCTCCCTTTTTCCATTTCCAGTACTCTTATTTTCTCTAGTAGGCTGGATGTTTCCTTGTCTATCTCTCCCATAGTTTGTGAAGATAATTCACAACTGTCCATTATATTGTCACGATTGGCCCTATCTTTGGCTATGGCCTCCTCAACATTCTCCAAGTGTCTATAGGGATTTATGCAATAGCTGTATAGTTTCCTTCTTTGTGCTACACAACTCTTGGCTTTAAGAGTGGTAGCCTTTATAATTTCTAAGTCCCATGAAATGGACTTATGAACTTCTCTCAACTTCTTCTCCAAGAAATTATTTTCAGCCTTCTCCTCTGCTATTTTTAGCAATGAGTCAAAGTGACTATCAAAGCTATCCAATACTATACCAAGATTCTAAACCTCATCCTTGTCTTTTAGGATAACTAGTGAGGGAAGTAGCTTGTTCACTGTCTCTACAGTCCTAGCCATTATCTTAGCTCTTTTATCTCCTTTCTAGACTAATCTCTCCTTAGCTTTAGCAAAGGCCATGAATGAGAGTCTCATCAGTTCATCTTCATCCATGCTATCCACATCAGAACTGACTAGTTTGGCCACACTTGCCAATAATAGAGATGAATCCAGTCTGACTTTAGTAACCTCCTCTATTTTAGGTTTTTTTTCTTGCTTTTCTTCTTGCTGTAATTTCTTCTCATGTACTTTTTCTTCTTGTTTCTCTTCTGATTTTATCTCTTTTATCTGATCCTGATCTTCAACATCCATTGCACTATCCATTTTGTCCATAGATGGATCGTTTATATCTTGCAAAGTGTCAAGGCTAACATGCACACCAGTGACAAAGAATCCTGGTTGTAAGTTAACTTGAACACTCTCATCAATTGCCTGTGAGCTCTCTCCTAAACCCAAGGATATAGGTTTAGCAATCTTAGGAGGTGACACATTTTTAGTTATGTCATGCATTAGAACTTTGTCTAATACCTTTTGGTTATCTTCAATTAATTCATAATGTCTTCTAGCCATGATCTTGATTAGTCTGGTCTTTGTTCTTAGAAGAGGTTTCAGTGCCTTTGAGATTCTTTCTCTTTCCTGAATAGACACAACTAGAAACATATCATCAATTATCTTATTTCTTATATTTTCATCCTCTGAATATGCTAACTATTTTCTGATTTCTAGCTTGCTCTATAGATCTTTGGGAACACTTGCTTCAATTTCCAACAAATTCTTCTTGAAGATTAACAGGGGCTCAATGATAGTATCTTCAATAATTTCTTTCTCCTCAGGGCTATATCTTTCATAATATCTGTTTATAGATATCATATTTCCATCCTTGATAACTCTCTTTTGTAGTGCTTTCATATCAAGTTTCCACAAGATTTGTGGACTCTTTTGAACCATTTTCTCTTCCTCTTTCACCATAACCTTTTCTTCCTTCTTCCTTTTTGCCTCTATCTCTTTTTATTTTGGACTGACCTGCTTGACTATCCTCGATGATCTTTTAGGAACCGATGTAGTCTCAACATCATGTGTTTCTTCCTCTTGAGGGACTGATAAATCAATGATGTTATCAGTAGTAGTTGTCTTCTCTGCTTCCAATGGAGTGGGTAAATCATTGGCAATACTAGAAGATGCCTCCATCTTATTTTTGATGTCTATCAATTTTGATTTTGTAATACCCACCATTGTAGCATGATATCTTCTACTATCTTGCTGAATTTCCTTTTTCTTGTTACTTTCTCTTGTTCTTCTCTAACTTTTTCATATTTTTCTATGTATGTACCCCATCTTTCTTCAGTAGGGTCATTTTATTACTACTAATACATGCTCTACTTACATAGTTATCACTTCAACACTTACTTCATATCCCATAGGATAACACCATTTGGTTCTAGGTTCAACTGGCTCAAAGCAGACATAATTAGTTTCAACCATGAAATAGATGGTGTCCTCATACTTTTCTACTAAGCTTTCTGGAATTCTATATCTTTCTTGCATTTGTCTCTACAAGATCTTAATCATGCCAAACAATTCTCCATCAACCCAATCCTTTTTCTACCTTCTATAATATTCTGAGATTTGTAGATCAGTGGGTTCATTGTCTTTCCATGCTCTAGGATGCATACTAGGAAAGTTTTGAATGACATGAATGTACATGTGAACTAGTAATGACCCAAACCTAAATGCCTTAGCCTTGTCCTTTTTTTATAACTTTTATATTTTCAATGAATTATTGAGCTAGTATTTCACACAGGTTGTATTTCTTGTTTTCTTTGACCATTCTATATGCCATCATTATTACTCCAGCTGATACTGAGTTAAGTCTAGAACTATAAAACAACTTGTATCCAATTAGCATTGCTACCAATCTAATATCTTGTAGATATATATCATTTACAGTCATTGCCCTCTTGTCCCATTTAGAGTGTGTAAGGGTTTCAACTTCTTTTCTTAGATTTTTATCACTAATAGGTAGGGCTCCTTCATTATTAGGCTTTATGATATCATGGATCAACTAAGCACATATCTTAACTGGTTGATCACCTATCCACAAGAACTGATCATGAACTCTACTCATAATGATCTTGAACCATTCAACTTCCATGAATTTAGTGAGTTAGGTTAACTTGAGTATTGACAGGTCTTTTAAATTTTTGAATTCTTCTATTAAGGACCCATTTACATCTATCATACCCTTAAATTCATACAAGATGTTAACCTCCCCAATAATCTCATACTTGCAGTGTATGTATTCCCTAATATCCTCTACGTGAAACACACCTACGGGGGTTTGAGAAAATTCCCCTTCCAGATCATCCTCACATGATTTGTATGGATGCCTTTTGAACTTATACCTAGGTCTATCTACCACATCATAAATTACTAGTGCATCCATGAATTTCTAAAGAGATTAGGTCTAAATACCATAAATGCACACAAATTCGATGCTTGGCTTCACATGAGCACAAAATCTCTCTGCTAGATTACTGCTCTGCCTTCACACTTCTCTCCTTAGTCACTGATCAAAAAATTATGGAGAAATGAAATATTTCAATTCTTTTATCCATCACAAGTTGAGTGTGTGCATTGAACATAGGTAGCTCAACTTCTCATGTCATTCACTCAATACAAAAATCATGAATACAGAAGATAAAATCTTCAAGTGCTGCGATCTCATCCAAAGACTCGAAAACATCTATACACATCATACCTAAGCTTGCATGAGCTTAGTCTACTTATACATGGGCTGGATAATTTCTATTGTCTACATCCACTGCTCCCCATGAGGCCATGTGGCCTTCTAAGATGATGCCTCAAAGAATTCATCATGCGAAGACACAACATCATAAGCTATCTCTCCTAAACCACTACCTTATTTAGAAATTTTACTTTGCATATCTTCTCCTCCTTTGATTTCTTATTTTCATTCAAGTACTCATTTATTATTTTACCACTGTCACTGATATTTTTCCTTATAACTATCGGTGGTGGTCTTTCTAGTTCATTAGATCTCCTTGGTCCTCTTCTATTGTCATCTCCATTGTATCTACAAAACTTCACAATGTGACCTGGATTGTTACATTTGTAGCAAATAGGCGGTCTTTTTATTTCTTGATTAGTTTGTAGCTTACAGTACCTTGCTATGTGCCCAAAGTTATTGCATTTTTGACATGTAATCTTGGTTGTAGTTTCTTCTCTGATATAGTCTTGCTTATACCTAGTTCCTGATTAGGTTTTCTACAATCTTCTTTCTTGTGTCTATACTCATAGCAATTAAAATAGTAGCTAGTAAAGGGTTTAAAGTTACCTTTACTTTTGTAGTCTCTTTTCATGTGTCCAACTTTGTTGCATCTGAAACATCTACCTCTGAAGGGTTTGAATTGTTCTCTAGAATCTTCATTTGTAAGCCTTTCATTAGGAATAGGTCTTTCCTCATTCTTGGCTTCTTTTGGTTCTTGAGTTTTTGAACTTCTAGCTTTGTTGGGTCTACTCATGTCTCCTTTATATTTTTATTCTATTCTTTGTTCATTATTCTTGTCATTTCTCAATTATAACTCAATGAGTAGGCTGTTTTGAGTGAGTTCACCTTTGATGATCTGATTGTAATTATCCAATTCTTGATATTTATCCTTGTAATGGTCAAGTTTAGTCTTCATATTTCCCATCTACAGGTTAGCTTCTTTTAGTGAATCTTCAACTTTGTTTCTTTCATCCTTCTCATGCTAAATCTCCTTGATCATCAAAAGATTGGTTTGTTATTTTTATTGCTCCAACTTCTTTACTTTGTCTGATGTATCATTGTCAAAACCTTCTTTGATTTTCTCCATATGGTCTTGTCTCTGGTCCTTTACAGTGTCAAGTTGTTCTTTAAGTTTCCTCATGAAACCTTCTGCTGTTCTTAATTTGAATTTTAGTTTTCCATTTTCATCTTTCATCTTATCTAGATCTTCAAGTGCAGCTTCAAAATTCGCTTGCAAATCTTCTGAATCCATTCTGATCTCCCTTAAGCTGTTAAGCTTTCTCTCAAAGGACTAAATGCTCTAATACCAATTTTTAGGATTAGCTAATACTGATAGGGGGGGTGAATCAATATTACAGAACTTTGATTCCAACTCCAAACAATTATAAACAATCCAAAGTAATGTAGAAATGAAAAGAACATATAAGCATAACACATTACTTATGACACCATGATTTGTTCTTGAGGAAACCCTAGCAAAAGGGAAAACCCCGGTGGTGATGGTACCCACAAATATGTACTAAAATATAATGTCCCTGTTAGGAGATCTAGCCCTTTTAGGAGTTAATTGTTACATAGTACATTTCCTTGTTAAAGGATTACAAAAACCCTATTAGGGGTATAAAAAAACACCTGGTTAAAGGTGGTGAGCACATTACTCTTACAATCAATACTGTCCCAAAATAGTTCTAAAAAAGGGGAACAATACAAGCACTTATCTTGCTTAGATAGTTCCAATTGAAGCTCGACCTCTTATTGATCTCACATTTGATCTCTAATATTTCATTTTCAAACTTATTTTATCATCATAAAATCATCCATACTTTGCTTTCACAAAACCAATCTATACTTATACAGAATTAGCCTTCCATTCGACCTCATAATTGTCATACAAAACATAATAGAAACTTATGAAAATGATATACATGGAGTTGGCACTCTTATATTACCAAAGAGTCAGAAATATACTTTATTTACTTGTCTTAGCATGTTACCATACACATTATGCTCTCCTTAATGTTTTCAACTATTCATGTACCTAGATATACTATTTTACTGTCTTCGCATACCTTCCGAACACTGTATCTCACACATCAGGTATCCAAAACTCATGCAATCTTAACTGAAGCATGTGCATATCCCAAAATACCTCTAATTAACTTTGCAAGCCATAATACCTTGTATATCTTCATCACTATCCAAAACTATGGCACTGTACCTTGTTTTCTTGATTCTGGACGTAGTCATTTTCATGACTGCGACTCCAGTGACACTCTCCACAATATGCAATTACTCCATCATAGGTGTTTCCATGAATGAAAACCCTTAAGTGATTCCAAGTACTCAAAAACATCACATGCCAACACAAACCACTTCCTTGATCCTTTCATTCCAAAGCCTTTTGTCAATACCATTGTCAACCTGGTCATGATACTAAGAATTGTTATTCTTTTAAGAATGCTATCCAAGATATTTTTGATTCTAATTCTATATCTGTTGATGTTGATCTTAATTAGGGAAATAAATTAGTTGCACTTCCTAACTAGAATTTTCAAATATACACTAATCCTTTTCCATCTCATTCAACCAATACCATTATACAACCTTCTTCTTCTACATACATTATTTATGATGATTAAGTTGAATAAGCCAACCATGTTGAGCATATCCAACCCAAACCTTTACCTCAACCTCAACCTCAACCTCCCCCTCAACTTTGTGTTACCTTTGATTAGTCTCAGACAATTAAAGCATCTAATAGTCCTCTTTACATTATTGCTAGGGTTGATGGTATTCCTTCCCGTGGTACTCTTGTTAATTCTACTTTCATGGTGAATGTGATAACTGAAGAGCATCTTTTTAGTAAATACTTAAAAAATTATTCCTATGTTAAAACTAATGTCATGATTCAAACTTGAAATGGTTTCCTTTATCCTCCTCATGGTTTTATATATTTTCATGTAGAAATTTGTAGTAAAGTTGTGGATACTACCTTCATTGTCATTCCTACTTCCGATCAATTTCAAGTTAAGATTAGTTTTCCTTGGCTTTCCTCCATGAAATATGTATCTTATCCTATTCATAAATGTCTTAAATTCCCTCATGATGGTGAGATTAAGACCATTAACCATAGTCTTTATCATCCTTCTAGGCCTCAAGACTATGTCGACCTTGATTTCTTTTGGCCTTCTATACCTCAAACACCTCAATCTTATCTTGATTATCTCTTTGGATCATACCAAGCTTTCAAATCCAAGAAGATTTCTAAACTTAGTAAACCAAATATTGATCCTAGTAGTGGTCTTCTTCCTATACCACACATTCCTCCTTTATCAAATTATCCAAATCCTATCCTCCCACCTAAGGAAGAAAATGAACCTATGTTGATTGATCCCAATCCAACTCAAATATCTAGCAAAACCAAACATAAATGACATTCTTGTGATCTATGTTACAAGCACCAAGCTAGAGCTCATGCATGTGTCTCTTAGAATCCTTCTTCATATCATACACCTCCTTCTTCACTTTCTTTTGACCAACCCATTATTGAGCCTATAGAGGAAGTGAATAATGAAATAGAGCAAATGGATAAATATGATGATTCTATTCATATTTTTTATTCTATTATGATTAATCTTGATAAAGAAGATACTCTTGATGATGATGTTATTGATGCTAAAAATGATATGCATGTTAGTAATTGTGATGAGTAATTGATCTTAACAATGATTTACTAGCTATTCTTTCGCAACAATTATCAACCACTCCTAGTAATGAGCACATTGACCTATCTTCACAGAATGGTCCTTGTTTGGAACTTGATATTATTCCTTCTATTTTTCCTGATGTTTCTCCTCTTGTGAGTTTCCCACCTTCCCTAAATACTACAGACCAAGATGGGTGGGAGGTAGATGATGCCCTTTATGTGATCCTCTTATGCTCCATGAATGCAAGGTGATGAAGTAATTTAAAATGTCGTAATCATTCTTCTATTTGTACTTTATTTCTTCTATATATTGTTACATGTTTTTTTGTATATGTGTCATTGTTCATAAATGTTCCTTTGTGTACTCTTCTTATGATATGAAAAATGGTAGAATTGATTCCTCTTGGTCTCTATGATACCAACCGAAATAGACTCTTCTTTATAACTCTTAAGTGTCTTTCTTCTACTCTATTGTAGTTCTAATTCCTTTGGGTAATGATGAGATTTCATTTGGACATAATATTTCATAAATTATCATATGATTGAATACTGACCTCAAAGTTGGTAGATCCCACTTGTGCTTTCTTTTTATCATGTGCTCATTTCCTTTGATATGTCCTTTCTTGGCAGAATTTTATAGTAGAAACATCTTTAGTAGATGCATGTACACTCCGTTAAAGTGATTTTTCTTGTTAAGGAATTTTCAATTTCTTTAACATGGGGGCATACACTCTGCTTACATTTTGCACACATGCACTATGTTTTATGATCTTATAGATTTGGATCCCTTATGGAAACACAAATTCATAATAGTTGATCCCTATATTTTCACCTTTAGATTCCCTAAGGGTACACAAATCCTTATACCTAGATCTCTTTTTCTCAGATTCCCCTTTGGAGAGATAATGCTCATGGGTAAATCCTTGATGGGTTGAGTAGCATGGCACACAAACTTGTTAGATTATCAATGCTATCTTTTGCAACATGCATTTTTGTGTGATTCACAGTAAGCCAACCATTCTTACTAGGCCTAGGTAATCACACCCATTTTCCTTTTTGTTTGGTGATGTCTCTCTTTTCTTAGTTTTAGATTTAATTTAAGGACTTAAGTCTATTGGAGGCTTGATGTTTCTTGTCTCCTTAGCTTTGATATGATCATCTCAGGTGTTTGATCTACTTTACCATGGGTATGAGTTTGGCTCATACTCCCACTAAAGTGGGGGCTAAACATACCATCTTAAAAGTTAGCACCCATTAATTTGGAAGCTCTAAGACCATTCTAGGCTCCATTTTAGTGATCTCCTATAACATGGATGTATTTATATGCTTGATTTTCCTCTTTTTCCTTATTTTTTGTCCATTTTTGTCTATTTATTTTGCACCCATAAGATCCTAGATCATTTTTCATGGATTGTACCTCTTGGGGTACAATTCAAAGTCAACCTATACCTAGGTTATAGGTCAATGTTGACCTATGCTTGAGGTGTTTGTTTCACAGGAACTCATGACCATTTTGGATTTTTCCATGCTTTCCCACCCAATGCAGTCCTACCTTTTAATTTTAATACCCAAAATTAGTATAAAAGGAGGTCTACTCACTTCATTTAGTCTATCCAAGATTATCTAAGAAGATCATCCACAAGATGTGTATGCAATCCACACACACTCAAAGCAATTCATACTTTCATTTGTAAGAAAGGTATCAAGTCCAAGGAGAATTTGAGTAGTTGAAGAAAAGAAATCAAGGATTCATTGAAGACATTCATTCCATTCCATCAATAAATTATTTCCTTCCATATATTTATCTTCTTTCTTCAAGGAGATAATGGAGTTGGCCATCAAGGGAGGAGATTTTTGTGCATCAACATTGCACAAGAATTCAAACATTCAAGAATTAAAGTATTCAAGCATATTCATATCTATGGTCTATTATTTCACACTTTTATATCTATTTAATTTGTGAATACATCCTAAATTATACATACAAGACTTCATACATCTTTGTAGGTAGTGGATTTGAATCCATCCATAAAAGATTTGACAAGTTAGATGAATATTTACATTTGTCTTTCTTTTACATACTTTTATTTCAATTCAAGGTTAATTCCTAAATGGGGGCTTAACTAAGGAAAAACCCTTCCCCCCAAAAAAATCATTTATCTTGTGTGTAGGAACTTATATGTAGGTTTTTATGTCTTCAGGATCGGATTTAGTGAATCTAGGGTTATAGTTTCTGTAGGAGCTTTGGATCTTACATTTTTTAGTGGTGGAAGGTAAAGTTCAACCTTGACTTGTACCCAAGTGTGACTGATACCTCCAATTTGACATGTCCCTCCAAGTCAACCTATTCTTGGAGCTCCTAGATTTTCACAGTTATTAGATTTCGGTTCGTAGATTCTAGATCTAGTGTAGTTTCAATTTCTATTATAGTCTACCAACTCATTTTTAGATATGAACTTATGACCTCTACTAGTCCTTAAGGTGAGTCCAATTTCCTTTTTGTCATTTCATATTACTTACTTTGAGATATAAGATCTAGGCCTTTTCACATTATTGATTATTATATGGCCTTCTACTTTATTTGCATTGCATTTAATCAAACAACTATCTTTAGGGATTAATCAATCAATCAATTACAATAAAGGGAAAGTAAAAATTAATAAGAAAAATATCCTTTTTATATACATATTTGAAAGGAATTGTATTTTACATTAGCATCCCTTCATCCTCTTGGGTTGTGCCAATCTAATTTGGGTTCTCTTGAAGGTTATATTTATGGATCCCTCTTTCTCTTTCCCTAATGTGCATAAAAGAATTGGTGAATTTACATCACAAAATTTAACCCCTTTCTCTTATGTTATAGATAGTATGAAACTTATTAGAAGCATCAAACAACGCACAATGGATAGTGCTAATTAGAGATGAAGCAAGAATACACCTCTAAAAAGTAGACCTAGAAGAATACTAAAATAATATCTCATGAAGAAGGTTCAAGCTTCACAAACCTAGGTTTCATATCAAGAGATATGATAATATATGATATGAGAGGAATAAAATGATATAAAAAGAGATAATATACAACTCTAGAAGAGGGTTATAGGGTAACCAATATGATAGTTCATGAAAAAACATAGTCACTTAGAATAATGGATAGAGTAGTTGAAGGTTCATGTCACATGAAGTTGTTTTCTTATATGAGACAAATGGATGTCAGTACCATAAACATAGAATGTTTCTTTATAAAAATTAAAAATAATCTTTAAATGATAGTCTTATGAGAAGTGATAATAATTGATATTATGTAGATGTTTGAGAAGAGGAATGATAACACTTATGGAAGTTCCATTAGAAGACAAAAAGAATGGAATTTTAAGAAAAATGCAGAGTACATATTACAATAGAGATCAAATAAATGCCACGTTTCTGTACACACAAAAGTAGTGCACTTCTATGAATCCTTACATGCAAGGAAACTCAAGAATGAGCCCTCACAAATCGATCCATAGCTCTCTATGTATGGAGTTGCAAGATTGAAAATTGCTCTCAGCTAGAGCTATGAACTCATGACCTTACTAGTCAACCACACAATGAGAGATTCAAGTGAAGACAAGGGAAAGAATGCCAACATCTCCAAGAATCAAAATGGATGCAATGTAATGCAAGTAAACTAAGAATGAGTATGCAATCTAAGCTATGAAAGGAAAGTACAATGCAACTAATCTATGAAAGGAAATAACAAGTATTACCAAGCCTTCCTATTTAGACTATGTGAGCTTATTCTATTGCATAAAAGGAAATCTATACTATGAATGTCATGATTATGCAACTATGAAAGCAAACATGCAACTAAATGATGAAAGCAACAAGTCTTCAATGTCTTTAAAAGCTCCAAATGCACCTAGAAAACCTGCAGCATAACATTAGCATGAAACAATTGTATGCAAATGAAGGAGAGAGCTCTCCTTTTATAAGAAATGAGGAGGAATGGACCATGGAGATTAAGAGGCAAAAGATCTTATCAACGGTGGAGGTTGAAAGAAGAGCAATCCATGTGCACAAGTATCCTCCAATAGGAAAATAGAGGTTGACTTTATGTCCACATGAGACAAAAAGTGCTTTTTCCCTTTTTATAAAATAAGAATAATGCTTTATTTGTGCAACTTAGGATAAGAAGAAAAGGTGGGGCTTTTTATTTATTAAAAGGGGAGGAAATATTCCTTTTGAATAAATAAAGACTTAGTATAAATGGTTAGCCCATAGGATAAAAATCCAATATATGATCGAAATTAGGACTTGATCAAGAATTTGATAATGTTGAAAATATTGGTTATTGATAAAAATAATTCAGGATTGATAAATCAAATAAATGGGGCCCAAAGTCTAGGCGACCATTTTAGGGTGCATACATTTGCCCCTCTTTGACTAATGTGTGATCGATCTGGGAACACATGCAGTCAAAGAAGAATTGAAATGTGAGATCAATCTGGGATCACAAAACAACTCAGATGTGAGGTTGATTTGGGATCACATTCGGACAAAGCATAAACAAAGGCCTTTGAACATGAGGTCGATTCGGGATCACATTCAAAGTAAGAGATAAGAATCTCAAGACAAAACCATCACCATTGCTGTTAAGTGATAATCAAGTCTAAAAATGGGAGATAACAATCTCAAATTTGAGCGAAAGCTCACAAAAGATGTCTGAATCAAGAAAATCAAGGAATCAGGGATGAGAATCCTGTAGGTACTGCCCCCTCGGAGTCGAAATTGAAATCAGATAGAGGAGAGCAATAAATTGATAAAGATTTGATCAAATCAAAATGAAATCATAATCGAAGGTAAGGGTCAATAGGTTAACCATTAAGCAATGAAAGCATGCCCCAGCGAGGAAGTAGAAGAATAGAAATATAAGACAAGAAATAGAGCAAATGAAAGACTAGAAATTTGAAAGACATGGAAGGAAGAAATTCCATCGGAAATCAAATTATGCCTCAAAAGGTCAATCAACTGCACATAAGAAGGATGAAATTTTGAAATGCGACTCAGATTTCAGTTTCGAGTCTGAAAATGGATTGAAAATGATGTGACATGAAAGACCAGAAATGAAAGATATGATCAAGAAGAATCAGAAAAAGAGCACAGTTGACCAACTAGTCCATAGATGATAAAAAGAAGAGCTCTCTCCATATTCAAGATGCAAAACTAGACTAACATGGACCTAAGAATGCAAGCTACTATGAAAGTGGTTGAATTGCAAGGTCACAACGCTTATAGACATCTAATTATCATCATCAAGTGTTATTGGTAGCGTCGTAAGATCATACAATGCACACTAACATAACTATGTGGATATGAATATGATCTTTATCAGATAGAAATGTGGAAATCTCACCAAGGCATCAAAGACATGTAGGTCAAGATGACTAATGTAGTGAGATTACCGAAGTTTTGATATGGCAAGATTATGCTTGTATCAAGACACATGAAAGTCAAGATAACTAGAAGCATGCACTCGCAAAACAGTCAAGGATAATACCTTGTCAATCCATAGTGTCAAGTAAGACCAGCATAAATGCTCCTGACAGTTAGGATCAACAAAATATACCCACAAGCAAATAAAGAAATAAAACATGTTCTCATACCCTCAGTCTTCTAGCTATGCATCATCGAAAACTTCTCAGGGAGAGACCACTCATCAAAGAAATCATCATAGACAGCACACAAAGAAAAATAAAGTCATCAAATCTCAACAAGTTGATTGTTTAAGTGCATGTGTGTTGGTCATAGAGTCAAACTTTGGGTATTGTATCTGCAAATGAGCAATATCGCATCATACTTAGACTGGTGGGTAAGACATCTGATAAGTGTTAAGAAACACTCGACGCAAGGGTAGTGTTGAAAAACACTATTGGGGTGGTGTTGAAAAACACCTGCTGTGAAATGCCCCAAGAGACAAATGCTCCTAAAGGACCTATGCTAACAGTTATGCCCCCCAGACAAAGATAAAGACCAATTCCAGACTAAGCCAAATAAGGTCAAGACATGATGGAAAAATGGCTAAGTGTCGAGGATGCATGTGAAGAAATAGGGGTGCAAAGGCCTCAAGTAGCACCTGTTTCCAGGTTTTCACCACTTGGATTTATTGCAATTTTTTCTTTTTTTCATTTTTTTCTTTTTTTGTATTTTTGCTACCATGGCGCCTGTTTCCAGGTTTTCACCAAGGCACTTTTTCTATTTTTTTTTTGTATTTTTTGAATTTTTTGATTTTTTTGATGAGACATCAAAGCGCCCATTGCTAGGTTTTCACTAGGATGCTCTTTTTTCAGGACTTTTTATGCTTTTTAGAATTTTTTTAGCATCATATATCAATTTTTTTGGTATTTTTTTAGGATCAATAAAATATGTACAAAGGATGCCCCCAAATAGAATAGGCATCAAACTCTTTAAGCAAGATCACATCGTGTAGTTCCAATGTCTAGCAAGGTGGGGAACAAGAGGGATGAAGCTGGTGACTGAGATGGAGGAAAGGAGAATGAAGGAAAATGGAGGGAAGAAATCCTCAAGGTCAAACTCCTCAAGAGTACCCAAGCTAGGGAAAAATTAATCATGCAAAGCACATTTGGATAAGCAATGAAAGGCCAGCATAGGATAAGTCACAAAAGCGCAATGCAAGAGCAGGAAAGGATGCAGTCCAAAGGAGTAGACATGTCAAGAGGCTTCATAGCATCATGTTTTACTCTTTTTTATTAAATCAAGACCAAAGAGGAAAATGATAGCGAAAGGCTAGAATGAATGGAGGAAAATGAATATGAAGGCTAAACATGAATGGAATGAAAGCAAGATCATCGTAAGATAGCTCACAAGATAGCCAAATATTCATGTATAGGTCAACATTGTCAAGATCAAAGAGAGAAGATGGAATGGATGAAATATGTAGAAGAACTACGCATGATGCCTGATTTCCAAGTTTTCATCATGGTACTTATCCAAGGCGCCACAAGGGAGTGGTTTTCACCATAGGATGAATTTATTTCTCTTTACTTTTGCTACCAAGGTGCCTATTTCTAGGTTTTCACCATGGCACATTTTCAGTTTTTTTCATCATTTTTTTTTTTTTATCATTTTTTTTTTTCTATTTTTTTTGAATTTTATAATTTTTTGGAAGAAGGCAAGCTTTTTAGATAATGCTCCTTGAAAGGATAAACCATGATATGCCAAGGATTCAAAATGATATGCTCAAACATGTTAATAGGAAAAGGAAAATGGAAGAGGAAAATGGGGGATAAGGTTTTATGTAAAGCGAGTGAGGTTGGAAGATAGGAGGAATAGGCAAATGAGGAAAAATGATAGAAGGTAGAAGGATAATGAATGAAAGGATTGTGAAAGGGGAGATGGAAAGGAAGACAAGATCAACATCAACACACACACCTTGAAGGGTGGCAAGAGGATGGAAGAAACATGAATGAAGGAATTCGTGAAGGAATATGATGAATGTTTAGCAAAGGTTGTGGTTCAGGCGCATGAAATGGAAGATTATTTTTGGAAAAAGATGAAGTGGAAGCCTTTGGAAGCTTGAATGTCAACTTCAATTTTTGTTCAATATTAGAGTCTTTCAAGAGAGACTTTGGAATCCATATAGCCTTAGGCTTTTCATTTTATTTTGATGATTTAGAGAGAATATCTTTAATGATGGATTTTGGAGCCCATACTTGTCTTGTAATTTCCTTCTTAGATATCTCTTTTGACTTTATGCCTCCATGTCGATTAGAGGGGACATGGTGATCTTCATTTTTTGATGGATTCTTGTATTGCTTCTTTTTCTTATATTGAACATTCAAGTTACTTCCAAAAGACTTGGGATTTGTGGAAGAAGAAAGACAATATGACTGGTTTAGATGGGTGAGTGGATGAAAAGGATTCAAGGGTATGCATCTATGTTGATCTTGAGGGAAGATAGGAGATGGAGGGACGTAAGGACCCAAGATGGATGATGAATTAGGAGAATTAGGAGGGGAAAATAAAGGGACATAAGGACCCAATATGGAAGGCAGATGTGAAGCTCTTAGTATTGGTGGAGGAGGTCCAAGGATGGATGTGGAAGATGCAAAAGGATAATCAATAAGTTCATCAGCATCTATATCACAACCAAGGATATCTACATCTTTAGAGTGAGCATTAGGATCTTCAATAGGATTGTGCACATCTTGAGTAGGAGCAACTTCATTGATAGAATCGTTCAAAGCTTGTGAAGACTTAGGAAGAGTAGAAAGCGGAAGTGAACATGGAATGGTAGAACAAGAAGATGGAAGACTTTGATCTTGACAAGGATCTTTGGATAGCATAAGTGTAGAATTTTTTTCTTGATTTTCAATAGGCTCAACATCAGAAGTAACAAAACCATTTTTAATAACCTTAATGGAAGTCTCATCTTTGGAGAGTGAAAGTGTGGTAAGGTTATTTTTATTATCAATAAGCTCAATAGTGAAAGTAGTAGCTTGATCTTGCTTAGGAGAAGACTTAAGACATGGTGGAATGAATGAGGAAGGTTATAAAGGATCAAAAGAACCATGAAGTGGATAAGAGACATCATGGAATGGATTGGATGACATGGAAGGTTCTTGATCTTGATCTTTCTTTATGTTCTTTTCTTTATCATCATTAAAATCCTCTTGACATGAAGCCACTTCTAAGGACAAGGAAGCATGTTGGGATTGTATGGAAGACTTTGGCAGGGATGGTGAAGGAATAGCTGAAGTAGGCATTGTAGCACATGAAGGCTTAGGCTCTTTAGGTTTAGCATTATTGAAAGTATTTGAAGCCAAGTGAAGGTTAGCTTGAGTATCTTTCAGAGGTAGCCCTTGAGGATAACTATAGGGAACCACATGAAAAGCACTAGAATTTGAATTGGATGAAGTATTTGTGAGGGATTTGGAAGACTCAAAATCTTTAGGAAATGTATGGGTATTGGATGAAGTAGAGGATGGAAGGGAACCTTCACAAGACAAAGGTTTAGCATGATCTTGCTTGAGAGCGTAATCTTTATTTTCAGCATGAGAACTTTTACAGGAGAGATCCTTTTGATGTTTGAAATCAGCGCAATAGATTTTCTTCTCCTTAGTAGGAATATTGTATTGTTCGCAAAAATCATCAAAGAATTCTTTAAATTCAGAATCATATGGATCCCCATCACAATCTACCCAATAGGATGACCCTTTAGTAAGCCTAAGCGCATGATGAGGAGGACTCTTAGGAACATAGGTGTCATCATCATGTTGCTCATTATGGTATGTTTTGATATGAGGAGTAAGACTCTTTGAAGAAGTAGAAGAAGAACGAGATCGTGAAGAAGAGGAAAATGAAGACTTCATGGAAGAAGAAGATTTGGATAATGAAGAATGTGAATAATGTTTAGAAGAGTCATGATAAGATTTGGAAGATGAAGAAGGTGAATAGTGTTTAGAAGAATCATGATAAGGCTTAGAAGATGAAGAATGAGAAGATTTAGATGATGAAAGATGTTTGGAAGAAGAAGATCGTGATATGATCATGTCTATGATTCTAGCAAAGGCGTCAGATTTAATCATCTTTTCTTTTATTTTTTCTATAAGTTTGTCACCCATGAGATATTTAAAAGAACCATTGGAGGAATAAAATTCTTCAAATTGAGAAATGAGTTCAAGATCATCCATCCTCAAGAGAGGTTCCTTAATAAGATAGTTGAAATTCATGGTTCTAGAAGAGGAGGAATCAATCATAGAAGAAATGAATAGAAGAGATGAATAGAAGAAAGTAGACTAGATAATAAGAGGAAAAGAATCAAGAAGAAGAGGAAGAATTTCCCATGGGAATAGAAGACTTCAGAAGAACATGGGAAATGGAGAGGAAAGAAGACTAAGAGTAACTTTATGCAATTGATACCATAACGTTCATTGAGATGTTGAGAAACATGACAACACCTAGGATCTGACAACTGGACTGACCAAGGAAGACTGAAAATAGAAGACCCTTGGTAATAGGATGACCTCACAAAATGTCAACACCAAACTAGGATAATCAAAGTTCTCTATTGTCCAAAGAGAAATGAAAGGATAGAAAAAAAGGGGCTTTACCAACACTATCAAAGAGGTGCTTCCAACAAAAGGTGAATACCCTAGCACTTTTGAATCAGGAGGTTGGACTAGGCCAAAAATATAATTGAAAATAGAGAAAATGATTTGGACAATAAGAGAACTGAAATTTTTCCAAGAATGTAGCTAACAATCCTAGAGGCAAATTTTTTCACCAAGAATATCTTGCTGATCTTGACAATTATTTCCAAAATGACCTTGTAAATCAATTAATGCTGTCCCTAGAAAGGAAAAACCAGAGATTTAGAGCCAAGATAGGTCCCTAATGATAGAGCAAGAAGCCTACTCAAAGACCTAGTCTGACTAACAGTAGATGAGACTGACCAAACTGAAAGCATGGCCAAAATTAACCAGGCGATATACTCCAGGCTACCAAAGCGATATACCTATAACTGGGTGATACTTCACCCTATACCAGGTGATAGACCTTACAATAACCAGGCGATATACTCTAGGTGGGTTAGGCGATAGTCAAATATGGGTGAACTCTCATGCGATATTTCTTCTCAAAGAAGGTGATATTTCTAGCAGGCGTGAAGTATCGCACGATATTTCGCTTGACAGGGCACGATACTGTTGCAGAATTGTTAAACTCTTGACCAGATTTGTGTAAAGTTTGCATTTTTGGGTCTGTTTGATCGAGATTTTTGGTCTGAAGGTTGATTTCTCAAATGTAATCAAAGTGACAGAAGTAAAATGACAGGTTTGCAAATAGTACGGGATCAAACGTGTCTTCAAACACTTGAAACAAGGGCAAAAGCAACCTTGCCAAGACAATCAATTGTGATATCAAAATGAAAAAGCACCTTATGAATGCTACCGATTGTTTGTATGTTGAGAACGTTCACACTGGTATTACACAATCGAGAACACTTCAAGAAACCTATCCTAAAAATGTCAAGGCTCAATACTTACCAACTTAGCCTACAACTTGATGCCCCCTTGCCTCACACCAAGTGGTTGCCCACAAGAGATATTGGCTTTGTCGTGGAAGTGTCAAACAACACAACCAAAGGGACACATATGGTGAGTATCTTAAGGTGATCTGGGTTGCTCCACTTGGATCAATCCTTGCACTAAGAAGATAAGCGGCTAAAATAGGGTAGCTTCTAACTATGGTTCTTAATAAGGATTTTCGTTCACAACACCCCTCTTGCTCCTCATAAAGGACTAGGACCTCATGGCCTCAAGAGTACCTTAAGCATTCTTTTTCAATGTTTTCCCCATGGTCACAATCCCATGAGCTACTCACACCAAGCAAAGAAAAGTGTTATGTCTACCAAGGTTTTTGGTGTCCTTGATAGCCTTGAGATTATAGTGAGTTCGAATCACTTGCCACCAAGGAAAATGATGACAAGGTTGTCCCCACTTGAGTCGTTCCTCTTGATTGCTCAAGAGTAGGCCCGCTAATGGATTCCTAAACTAAACAAAAAGTGGATGATTTTTGAGGTTCAAGGTTTTTGATTCACCACAAGGGTGAAGAGCATACTCCCCTATCTCAAAAACTTCTCCCAAACACACCAAGCAAATATTCAATTACCCCTTTGCTTCCAAAACCTCAAGATGGGTCAAGATTTTCTGATTCACCTAAAGGTGAAGAGCATACTTCTCCTACCACCTCAAGATCCCTTTCACAAAGTATTAAGTGCCTATGAAATGAAACAACTAGTATATGCCACACTTAATATAAAAAGTAATTAAACAAGCACTTGATTTGGTTTTTATGCTTAGGGCAGCCCTGCAAAAACTATTAGTAGCCCTCTTTGACATGCGTTCTTTTGGCAAATTTCAAGCAATGAGAGCACCTACAAGCACAACTTGTTAGACCAACAAGGTTAGCTAAACCAAAATCTAAATGAAATAACACAAGAAACTGATTTATCTAGGCTAATAGATGCAGATTAGATCTACCTAAATGCAGTAAAGTAAACCAGCAAGCTAAATATGATCAAATTCAGATGATAAAACTTGAAATGCAAGTCTCTGTCAGATCAGGCGATATACCTCAGACTTCACCAGTATCGCGCGATACAGTTTCCTATAGTCGGGCGATATACCTCAGTTTGGGTGATATACTGCACTATGGGCGGGCGATACTTCTCACGATGCCAGGTGATATACCTTAATACTACCGTGTGATTCTTCTTTGAAGAGAAGTGTCACACGCATATAGTAAGGTATATCGCGCGATATACCTGAGAAGTATCACGCGATACTCTGAGATAGAAAACTGCAACCTGCAAATTTTTTGAAAAATAATCCAAAAATTGACAAAAATGCAAGAAATTAAAGGACAAAGCTATCTACTCTACCCCACGGTGGGCACCAAAAATGTACACACAAAAGTAGTGCACTTCTATGAATCCTTACATGCAAGGAAACTCAAGAATGAGCCCTCACAAATCGATCCATAGCTCTCTATGTATGGAATTGCAAGATTGAAAATTGCTCTCAGCTAGAGCTATGAACTCATGACCTTGCTAGTCAACCACACAATGAGAGATTCAAGTGAAGACAAGGGAAAGAATGCCAACATCTCCAAGAATCAAAATGGATGCAATGCAATGCAAGTAAACTAAGAATGAGTATGTAATCTAAGCTATGAAAGGAAAGTACAATGCAACTAATCTATGAAAGGAAATAACAAGTATTACCAAGCCTTCCTATTTAGACTATGTGAGCTTATTCTATTGCATAAAAGGAAATCTATACTATGAATGCCATGATTATGCAACTATGAAAGCAAACATGCAACTAAATGATGAAAGCAACAAGTCTTCAATGTCTTTAAAAGCTCCAAATGCACCTAGAAAACCTACAGCATAACATTAGCATGAAACAATTGTATGCAAATGAAGGAGAGAGCTCTCCTTTTATAAGAAATGAGGAGGAATGGACCATGGAGATTAAGAGGCAAAAGATCTTATCAATGGTGGAGGTTGAAAGAAGAGAAATCCATGTGCACAAGTATCCTCCAATAGGAAAATAGAGGTTGACTTTATGTCCACATGAGACAAAAAGTGCTTTTTCCCTTTTTATAAAATAAGAATAATGCTTTATTTGTGCAACTTAGGATAAGAAGAAAAGGTGGGGCTTTTTATTTATTAAAAGGGGAGGAAATATTCCTTTTGAATAAATAAATACTTAGTATAAATGGTTAGCCCATAGGATAAAAATCCAATATATGATCGAAATTAGGACTTGATCAAGAATTTGATAATGTTGAAAATATTGGTTATTGATAAAAATGATTCAGGATTGATAAATCAAATAAATGGGGCCCAAAGTCTAGGCGACCATTTTAGGGTGCATACAGTTTCCACATAAATGATATAGGTATACAAAATTTAAGAGTGCGGGCAGAAACATGAATGTAATATTTTATGATACTTTCTAGGAATAAAATAAGGACAAACTGCAGAGATTGTGATATACTGAGAAACTAATTCTCTTGAACTAAAGGGACCCTAGAAGGTTACAATAAGTAGAATATGTTAGAATAGTTGAGAATGATAAATGGATAGGAGAGACATTTGACATTGGTCCCTTCTTAAGGAAAGGTCCAATATGATATTTTAAATATGATAAAAGATGGATAGGGACCTAAAGTTCTAAATCAAATCAAGTGTTGGAGGGAAAAAATTATATTGTAAATGTCCTGAAGACTTCAAGAGCTACAAACTCAATCTTATTGCCAATACTTTTGACACTTAGACATACATAAACATTCCTCAACTGTAGTAAGTACATCACATAGTAGTTTCAAGCAATAGACACAATTTTTAAAGTAGATAAAGACATCTGTAATGACCTAGATATTTCTATTTTATTTGGTCCCCAAAATTTGCAATAAGAGAAATCATGAGAACTGTGTGGTCTATTAACTTTGGAAACCCTAATATCTCAAATTTATTATTTAAATCCTGAGTATTTTACCCTAATATGAAAAGTGGATTTCAAACCCTCATTAAAATAGTTAAACTATAAATCTAACAATGCAATTTAAACCCTTATACTAATAGGTAAGTTTAACATAACAATGATTAATAAAAACATATTAGCAATCAATTTTAACAATGTATTACTAGTTAATTTGAAACCCTAATATTAATAATGATTTTTAAACCCTTAAACCCCAATTTTAATAATAAATTTTAAACCCTAATATTAATAGTTAAATCCTAATATCAACAGTGATCTACTTGAAAAAAAATTGAATTCATCGCATCAACGACCCTTTTTTGAAAATAAAAACATTATAGATTTATAAAATACTAATGAAGCTAAACAAAAGAGTATGTTTCTCTTTGTAATATATATGTATTTATGAACATAGATTATAGGGTTCATAAACACAAAATTGCTAAAAAAAATTGCAAAAGAAGGAAAAATAAATTTATAACACATTAGAGTGTTGGAAATTTAGTTGGGAAATGTGATACTGAGAGGGGGAGGGGGTGAATTAGATATCACCTATTAATCCATTTTATCATTACTGAAAAAATTTGCATAGCTTAAACAGAAACTACATCAATGTAATGAAGCTAATACACTAAACAACATTCAAGAAAGTACTCATATCACAATAACTTTGGTTACCCATAAACCCTTGAGACATAAAATTGGGGTGGGGATGACACCCACAAATCTTCACTACTGCAGTATAAAGTTTTCTTGTTAGGGCTACAAATTTGATCATAAAATATGATCTACCCTATGAGGGGTTTTCCCTATTAAGAGCTAAAAGACTTATATAGTCTACCTTGTAAAAGGATTTAAAACTTACAACTAAGTAAGCACTCAGTTAAGAGATTACAAAAGGTCTGTTAAAACCACTCTGTTAAGATATTTACCATGATACACTTGTTAGAATGTCTCAGTACCTAATCCTTCAATATGCATTGTATTCTGATTATAGATCTTCTCCTTCCAGTATTTGATTTGTTCTTACCTATCAAGTTTATCTCTATTATGTTCTTCACTTCTTTACTTGGTCACTGAACTCTATCAGAATGCTTCACTAGTCTGAATGTATTCTCTGCTTATTCCTTTCATTCCCTTTGCATCCTCTCACACTCATATTAGGGTTCAGATCTTCTCCTTATATAGATAACTAAACTTCCTCAAGATTCAAGATCTACGATCCAGATTTACTCTTTCTACCGCTTAAGCTTTACTAATTTTGATTGGCTCCAAGTGTTGCATCAGGATCAATGATTGTACAATAGGAGTGTAATCACCTCTATGATTTCATCAACAAACAAAATACAAAACATGAATGTTGGACAAAACATTTTACCTCGATGATTGTGCCATAACAAACTCATATGTTGATTTTGGCTAACTCGGCAATTGATGTCTTTGGTACTCGATATTCACTGTACTCGGCATTCACTAATATCACTATTTCTTGGTATACATTACTTTACATAGCTTGACAAAAAACTAACTCGACAATGACTACTGCTCGATAAATATATATTACATGACTCAGCCTATACATGATGACTCAGTTGTAGTGATGACCGACCAACATTGCCTAGATAATGACTAAGTGTAAGACATTAATAGTCAACAAAACTATAGAGATCTACAATCTCACCCTTTAACATTAGTGGAAAAAACACTTTGTCATGACATTATAATTATATTTACAAAAGTACTAGGTATATGCACAAAGATGGGGAACCAAAAAGGTGCCACTTTTCTTTTTGGTCCCCCATCAAGCATAGTGTGGATGCACTAAAGGGCGCATGCCCTATGGCTTGGGTTGCCCAAGCCTTAGGCTTGGGTAATCCAAAGCAAAGCGTCTGTGCCCTATAGGGTGCATGCTCTTTGAAAAACACTTTTTAGTGTTTTTTAAAGCACGTGTGCCCTATAGCACACACACGCTTTGAAAAAAAAATATTTAGTGCTTGTTGCAGGTTGGAAATCTCATTTTTCTTTCCTCAAACCAGTGTTTGCAGCACAAAGAGCCTTCCCAAGTGTGTACGCAGTCTTGTTTGAGATTGTGAATCTATTATTTTCATTCATTCATCCATCAAATGGCTCCACAACATCGTCAAGTTTGATCCGGAAGAAGAGGTAAGTGTTTTTACAGCCTATGCCTCTTATTTGTTTTAAAATTTCACTTTTGTAGCAATTTGTTTTGTTAAAATTTGTGTGTAATGAAAATTTTAAAATCTAGTTTTTTTAATTGCTAGGAAGAAATAATATCCCTCAACCAAACCCTCCACCAAACCCTCCATCTGCTCATGAAGAAACGAATGAAGAAACAAATGAAGAAAATGAACCTTAATTGCCTCCACTAATCGAGAAACCTCCTCCTAGAACACAAGAAAATTTGATGAACCAAATTGAAAGAGGGAAAAAAGAATTTGGATCTTTAATTATGAGGTTAAAAGATTCTAGTGGTACAAATCCTGGAAGGGAAAGACTTGCAAAATCATTGGAAGCAATATTGGCCCATGTAAGCTCAGTTAGTGGGAAAATTAATTTATGGCGGGATAAAAGAGAAGAACAAAAATAATATTATGCAAATAAATTATCTTATGTGGACATAAAAAAGAAAAAATCACAAAAGATGAAATTTGCAAGCTATTTAAAAAACTAGGGGACATAGATACTCTTAGAAATACAACAAGGAGGTGCCCAATTCATTGGTGTTAAATGAAGACATTAAAAAGAATTTTTGGTAGAGATGGTGGATGGTCTTTGACTCACCTCCCTGTAACAATCATGAGGTTCCTATATATTTCTTGAGGAAACTCTATTGTGAGTTTGTACTCAAAGAGGTGCCAAATTATTTTGACTATCTAGATTCTTAGGGTAGAGGAGGGGGGTCATCATTTGATAGATTAGGGGCACATCATGACCCTAATGCACCTAGGGTTCCTACTGGAAAGCCATAGGTGGATCATGTTACTATTCCTTCCGTTGTGAAGGAACATGTAGAGGCAGACACATTAGGCATGATTAGTGCTCTGACATAGACTCTCATTCAGTGTGCCACTCTTTTAGTTGAGGGTGACCATGGAAAATCTTTGAGGGGGTATATTTGTTGGTCATGTGGATGCTTGTGCACATTTGGTATTGGTGAGAGAGAGGAAGAGTATCCTGGAATAATGATTGATAGTTTTCTAAATATGACATTTTACATTGACACACAGGTAAATATTTCCAAGTTTATTAAATTACTTTGATCATATTTCATTTATAAAAGAACAACTAATTAATTTAGTATCTATTGATTATGATGAAAATTTAGGGCAAGAGTGTCAGTGGCGGTGGCAGTGGCAATGGAAATGATCCCCATTTCTCATTCTACACATTGTCGTCAATTCCACAAGTATGTATCGAATAAAACATTTTGATTAATATATTTGATTATTATGTAATTGTATGAATAATTGTATCATAACTTATTGTGCATGTGCATTAGACATTCACTGGTGGACCATCGATGTTCACAACAGACAGTGAAGGGCATCGTGCCACTTTCCTTGAGGTATCTTTATTTGCATGTTAATTTGATTTACTTGATTATATTTAATTAATAAATGAATGAATAACTAAATTAATAGACAAATTATGATCAAAATCCAGAGGCACGATGATCACATTCTTTCACCTAGCTTTGTGACATCACCATTGATTCCACATGTATATATGTAATAATGCATTATAATTAACATGTCAGTAGTACATTCTTATATAAATGGTTATCTTATAATTTTCCATGTAGATGTGCACTAGTTGAATGTTGGAGCTTCGACATTGACACTGCACACCGAAGGTTAAAGTGGAACCTTCACGGAGGTATCATTTACTCATTAGTAGCGTTGTAAAAAATATATGTAATCTTGATAACTACATAATACTTTTTTTATTTCATTTTCAGTTATTGATATCAGAGACTCCTCCTTCTATTCGTGATACTTTGGATCGTGGAGTAGCTGCAGAAGTAGCTAGTTCTAAAGCACTGATTGAGGTATGAAAGAGATCACTTAATTTTAATTGTTATTTTAATAGTTTGTATTAAATTTTATAATGATATTCATGTATGTATTTTAATTATTATTTTAATAATTTTTCTAGGGACTTATTACTCCAGATCGCTAGCATGCGCCTTCGGTGGATGAACATAATGACTATTTGCTAGCGGTAAGCGAATATTCAATTTTATGTCATTGTATAATTCAATTTTGATGTATATTAGTTATTGATGCTTAAATTTTTTTTATCAGCTCGAGCTACAGAAGAGTCTAGATAGGAGGACAAGTGAGCACACTCGAAAGACTACAACATCCCCTGCATCTCCATCGACATGATGATCGAAGACAACTCATGATTTATTTTCTTCCCCTGGCGGAAAAGGACTAGATTAGGGATATGGATTGTATGCCTATATGGCATTAGTTGATATATGTTTTGTATATTGTATAAGTAATACGTTGTACATCCATTTGGCTTTGAGGAAGCCAGTTTAAATTTATTGAATATATTCAATGTATGACATTATTGGACATATATATTTGGCTTCATGCCCTACGAATATATATATTTTATGTTTTAGGTATGTAATTCATGTGTTTGGTGTATTGATGTATACTAATTTGTGTTTATGTGGATTTCTTATGCTTTGTAAATTTCCCATGCCTTATAGTTATGCTTGTATGTTTATCGATGTATGTTTAACTTGCTGACTATGCTACAAATGCCAGTCACTGTCCTTAATAATAGTCAATTCCTTGAGTGTAATAATAACAAAAGTAATGAAATGAATGTAGAAATGTATACATATAATATAAGGCAATATTTCTACATCACAACCTATCCAAGATCACGTGGAATCAAACATTTATATACATTGGTGTGTTCCCTATTGCACGGGATAGTCACAATATAAAGACATGACCTTGAACAGGAGAGACAACATATAGAAAGGTTGTCATCTATTGACCCCAATACCAGGCCTATTTTGATATGTGGGTACCATCATGTTGGAATGAGTTCTTTTATTAATAAGATTACTAGGGCAGATGTGGATGTGCAACCTTATGCTTTTACAAAATAACTTCTAATTGTCCCATAACTGACTGATTGATAATGACAAATACTAGAATTAGTTGTCAAGTTAATAACAAAAGTTGTCAACTTGACAACCCAACACCCTTTTCCCACTCTAACTACTTATAAAAGGTTTAGAGACAACCTTTACAAACCAAGCTAACTTATACTTCCTACTAACCCCTACTAACTCCAATTAAGCTCTATTTGGCTTATATTTCCAACATAGACAATTTACAAGATTGTTCACATTTAGTGCTTTTAACACTATGTAAAGGCTCTAATGGCCTTAGTACATATTTATAGACCCTTATAGGTTATTTCCATCAACCCCTAACCTATGATCAATACATAACCATTCGTAGTGACCCCTAGGTACCTTTTAGGCTTCTCAATGCCATTAAGACTTACATTTAAGAATGGGTTACAATATGATCAATACATGATCCAAATACATGATCAAATTTTAAAGTGGACCACAAAGCCCTTTTGCATCTAAATACATATTTGCACTCATCCTACTGCTCACCCTAGAGTGGTCAGTGGTGTTCGAATGACTATGTGTACCAAAAAAGATTGTTAGTAGCATTTATCTGGCCATTCAAAGTTGTTGGAACAAATGGTTTGATGCTACGATCGATGGTTTGAAAGATACAAAATGTTGACTATTTGAACTGAGGAACACTGTGATTTTTGACATCGATAGAGAATGTGTTGCCAAATTTAAATGAACTTAAACATTTGAAAACCAAGATAGGCTATTGTAGGCCTCAGAAACACAGTCCTATATTACCTAACAGATCAATGATACCTCACACGAGCTCTAAGATATGACCCCGTAAAGATTACTAATTTCATGCTGAAGGGACCTTGAGGGACACTTCAACCCAAAGTCATCGGTAGCATTTGAATGACTGTGTGCTGAACAAGGTTTCCCCTAGCATTTACCTAACCATTCAGAGTTTTTGGAATAGACGGTTTGATGCTATGACTGACGGTTTGAAAGATACGCAATGTTGACCATTTGAACTAAGGAACACTGTGAGTTATGACATCTACCGAGAATGTGTTTCCAAATTTAAACAAACTTGAATCTCTAAAAATTGATATAGGCTATTGTAGGCCTCAACAACACGGTCCCCTAGTACCTGATGGATCGATGCTACCTTGCACGAGCTCTGAGATATGACCCTGTAAAGATCACTAATTTCATGTTGAAGGGACCTTGAGGGACACTTCAGCCCAAAGTCATTGATGGGGTTCAAACCATTGTGTGTGACAAAAAATGTTTCCCCTAACATTTACCTGACCATTCAAAGCTTTTGGAACATACGGTTCAATGCTACGACCGATAGTTTGAAAGATACACAATTTTGTCCATTTGAACTGAGGAACACTATGAGTTCTGACATGGACCGAGAATGTGTTTCCAAATTTAAACAAACTTGAATCTCTAAAAATTGAGATAGGTTATTGTAGGCCCTGACAAGATGGTCTTGTAGCACCTAACATATTGATGCTACCTCACATGAGCTTTGAGATATGACCCCGTAAAGATTTCCAATTTCATGCTGAAGGGACCTTGAGAGACACTTCAGCCCATAGTCATTGATGGGGTTTGAATGAATTTGTGTGCTGAATGAAGTTGCCCCTAATGTTTACCTAACTATTTAGAGCTATTGGAATAGATGGTTTGATGCTAGGATTGATGGTTTGAAAGATACACAACATTGGCCATTTGAACTGAGGAACACTATGAGTTCTGACATCGACCGAGAATGTGTTGTCAAATTTAGACAAACTTGAATCTCTAAAAATTAACATAGGTTATTGTAGGCCACAGAAACACCATCTCATAACACCTGATGGATCCATGCTACCTTGCACAAGCTGTGAGATATGAAGCCGTAAAGATTACTAATTTCATGCCGAAGGGACCTTGAGGGATGCTTTGGCTCGAAGTTGTCAATGGAGTTTGAACAAATCTATGTCCTGAATGAGGTTTCCCCTAGTGTTTACTTGACCATTTAGAACTATTGGAATAGATGGTTCAATGATATGACCGATGGTTTGAAAGATAGACAACGTTGACTGTTGAATTGAGGAACACTATGAGTTGTGACATCGACCGAGAATGTGTTGCCAAATTTAAATTAACTTGAATCTCTAAAAATTGAGATAGGTTATTGTAGGCACTGGAAACATGATCCTGTAGCACCTAACAGATCTATGCTACCTTGCATGAGCTCTAAGATATGAACCCATAAAGATCACTAATTTCATGTTAAAGGGACCTTGAGGGACACTTTGGCCCAGAGTCATCGATGGGGTTTGAATGTCTGTGTGTGCTAAAAAATATTGCCCCTACCATTTACCTGACCATTTAGAGCTTTTAAAATAGATGGTTTGATGCTACAATCGATGGTTTGAAAGATACACAACGCTGGTTGTTTGAACTGAGGAACACTGTGAATTCTAGCATCGATCAAGAATGTGTTGCCAAATTTAAACAAACTTGATTATCTAAAAAACCAAGATAGATTATTGCAGGCCCCAGTAACACAGTCTCATAGCACCTAATGGATCCATGCTACCTCACACGAGCTCTGAGATATGACCCCATATTTAGATTGCTGATTTCATGCTAAGGGGACCTTGAGGGAGACTTTGGCCCAGAGTCGTTGATGGGGTTTGAATGAAAGTGTGTGCCAAACAAGGTTTCCCCTAGTGTTTACCTGGCCATTCAGAGCTATTGGAATAGATAGTTCAATGCTACGACTGATGGTTGGAAATATATGCAACGTTGGCCATTTGAACTGAGGAACACTTTGAGTTTTGACATCAACCGAGAATGTGTTGCCAAATTTAATTGAACTTGAATCTTTGAAAAATGAGATAGGTTATTGTAGGCCACAACAACATGGTCTTGTAGCACTTGACAAATCCATGCTACCTTGCACGAGCTCTGAGATATGACCCCATAAAAATCACTGATTTCATGCTGAAGGGACCTTGAGGGACACTTTGGCCTGGAGTCATCGACGGGGTTCAAATGAATCTGTGTGCCAAAAAAGGTTGCCCCTAGCATTTACCTAACCATTTGGAGCTGTTAGAATAGAGAGTTCAATGATATGACCGATGGTTTGAAAGATACGCAATGTTGGCCATTTGAACTGAGGAACACTGTGAGTTTTGACATTGATCAAGAATGTGTTACCAAATTTAAATGAAATTGAATCTCTAAAAATTGAGATAGGTTATTTTAGGGACCGACAACATGGTCTCATAACACCTAATAGATCCATGGTATCTTGTACAAGCTCCAAGATATGACCCCGTAAAGATCACTAATTTCATGCTGAAGGGACCTTGAAGGACACTTTTGCCCAGAGTCATCGATGGGGTTCAAACAATTGTGTGTACCAAATGAGGTTTCCCCTACCATTTAATTGACCATTTAGAGCTTTTGGAATAGATGATTTGATGCTACAACTGACGGTTTGAAAGATACGCAATGTTGACCGTTTGAACTAAGGAACACTATGAGTTCTAACATCGACCGAGAATGTGTTGCCAAATTTAAACAAATTTGAATCTCTGAAAAAATGAGATAGGTTATTATAGGCCATGATAATACATTCCTGTAGCACCTGATGAATCCATTCTACCTCGTACGAGCTCCAAGATATGACCCCGTATTTAGGTCACTAATTTCATGCTGAAGGGACCTTGAGGGACACTTCGGCCTAGAGTCATCGATGGGGTTTGAATGACTGTGTGTGCCAAATGAAGTTTCCCCTAGCATTTACCTAGCCAGTCAAAGCTATTGGACTAGATGGTTCGATGCTACGATTGATGGTTGGAAAGATACACAACATTGGCTATTTGAACTGAGGAACACTAAGTTTTGACATCGACCGAGAATGTGTTGCCAAATTTAAACAAAGTTAAATCTCTTAAAATTGAGATAGGTTATTGGATGATTTGGCAACACGGTCATGTAGCACCTAACGGATCAATGCTACCTTGCACAAGATCTAAGATATGACCTCGTAAATATCATCAATTTCATGGTGAAGGAACCTTGAGGGACACTTCAGCTCAGAGTTATTGGTGGGGGTTGAATGATTGTGTGTGGAGAATGAGGTTTCCACTAGTGTTTATCTAGCAATTCAGAGCTATTGAAATAGATGGTTCGATGTTATGACTGATGGTTGGAAAGATATGCAATGTTGGCCATTTGAACTGAGAAACACTATGAGTTCTGACATCGATCGAGAATGTGTTCCCAAATTTAAATGAACTTGACTCTTTGAAACTGACATAGGTTATTGTAGGCATCAAAAACATGGTCTTGTAGCACCTAATGGATCGATGCTACCTCTCCTGAGCTTTGAGATATGACCCGTAAAGATTGCTAATTTTATGCTGAAGGGACCTTGAGGGACACTTTGGCCTAGAGTCGTTGGCAGGGATCGAATGACTATGTGTGGTGAATGAGGTTTCCAATAGTGTTTACCTGGCCATTCAGAGCTTTTAGAATAGATGGTTTGATGCTTCAATCGATGGTTGGAAAGATACGCAATGTTGGTCATTTGAACTGAGGAACACTTTGAGTTCTGACATTGACCGAGAACATGTTGCCAAATATAAATGAACTTGAATCTATGAAAAATGAGATAGGCTATTATAGGCCCCAACAACATAGTCCTGTAGCACCTAATAGATCGATGCTACCTTGCATGAGCTCTAAGATATGACCCTCTAAAGACTACCAATTTTATGCTGAAGGGACCTTGAGGGACACTTTGGCTTGGAGTCATCGGCGGGGATCAAACGACTGTATGTGGAGAAAGAGGTTTTCACTAGCGTTTACCCAGCCATTTGGAGCTATTAGAACAGACAATTCCATGCTACAACTGATGGTTGGAAAGATACACAATGTTGGCCATTTAAACTGAGGAACACTGTGAGTTTTGACGTCAACTGAGAATGTGTTACCAAATTTAAATGAACTTGAATCTATGATAATTGAGATAGGCTATTGTAGGCCTTAGCAACATAGTCCTATAGAACTTGATAGATTGATGCTACCTCACATGAGTTTTGAGATATGACCCCGTAAAGATCATTGATTTCTTGTTGAAGGGACCTTGAGGGACACTTCAGTCCAGAGTCATTAGCGGGGATCAAACAACTGTGTATGGAAAATGAGGTTGCCACTAGATTTTACCCAGCCATTTAGGGCTATTGGAATAGATGGTTCAATACTATGACCGACAATTGGAAAAATACGCAACGTTGGCCATTTGAACTGATGAACACTTTGAGTTCTAACATCAACTGAGAATGTGTTTGTGAATATAAATGAACTTGAATATCTAAAAATTGAGACAGGATATTGTAGGCCCTGGAAACACGGTCCTATAGCACTTGATGGATTGATGCTACCTTACACAAGCTCTGAGATATGACCTTGTAAAGATCACCGATTTCATGTTGAAGGGACCTTGAGGGACACTTTGACCCAAAGTCATCAGGGGGGATCAAACAACTATGTGTAGAGAACAAGGTTTCCACTAGCGTTTACCCAACCATTCAGAGGTTTTGGAACAGATGGTTCCATGCTATGAATGATGGTTGGAAAGATACACAATGTTGGCCATTTGAACTGAGGAACACTACGAGTTTTATAATCAACCAAGAATGTGTTGCCAAATTTAAACAAACTTGAATCTTTAAAAATTGAGATGGGCTATTATAGACCTCAATAACATGGTCTCATAGCACCTGATGGGTCGATGCTACCTTGCACAAGCTCTAAGATATGACCCCATAAAGATCACTAATTTCATGTTGAAGGGACCTTGAGGGACACTTTGGCCCAGAGTCATCAGCGGGGATCAAATGACTTTGTGTGGAAAACAAGGTTTCCACTAGCATTTACCAGCCATTTGGAGCTATTAGAACATATGGTTTGATGCTATGACTAATGGTTGGAAAGATATGCAATGTTGGCCATTTGAACTGAGGAACACTTTGAGTTCTGACATCAACTGAGAATGTGTTGCCAATTATAAACAAAATTGAATCTCTAAAAACTGAGACAGGCTATTGTAGACCCTAGAAACATGGTCCCGTACCACCTAACATATTGATGCTACCTTGCATGAGCATTGAGATATAACCCCATAAATATTGTCGATTTCATGCTAAAGGGACCCTGAGGGACACTTTCACCCGTAGTTGTCAGTGGGGATCTAATGATTGTGTATAGAGAACAAGGTTTCCACTAGTGTATACCTGACCATTTAGAGCTATTGGAATAGATAGTTTGATGCTACGATAGATGGTTGGAAAGATACGCAACATTTTCCATTTGAACTAAGGAACTCTGTGAGTTCTCACATCAACCAAGAATGTGTTTCCAAATATAAACAAATTTGAATCGCTAAAAACAAAGACAAGCTATTGTAGGCCTCGACAATGGTGCCGTAACACTTGACAGATCCATGTTACCTTGTACGAGCTCCAAGAAATGATCCTGCAAAGATCGCTGATTTCATGCTTAAGGGACCTCGAGGGACACTTCAGCCCAGAGTCATTAGTGGGGATCGAATGACTGTGTGTGGAAAATGAGGTTTCCACTAGCATTTACCCAGCCATTCGGAGCTGTTGGAACATACAACTCCATTGTACGATCGACGATTGGAAAGATATGAAATGTTGGTTGTTTGAACTGAGGAACACTATGAGTTCTGACATAAACCAAGAATGCGATGCCAAATTTAAATAAAATTGAATCTCTAAAAAATGAGATAGGTTATTGTAGGCCTCAATAACATGGTCCCATACCACTTGATAGATCCATGCTACCTTACACGAGCTTGGAGATATGACCTTGTAAAGATCATCAATTTCGTGCTGAAGGGACCTTGAGGGACACTTCAACCTGGAGTCGGCGGTGGCATTCGAATGAATAGGTGTGGAAAATAAGGTTGCCACTAGCATTTACCTGACCATTTGGAGATTTTGGAATATATGGTTCCATGCTACGACTTCAGCTCACTATTGGACCTTGAGGAAGACTTCGGCTCAAAGTGTAGTCTAAGATAATTGAATTAAAATATTTGCATAAAATGTGATTTGGATTAGTCCATCATGTAAGGAATTTTTCTTGGTTGTTATTTACCTTTCCAAAGGAAATTATTGGTGCTCTCGACAGTGACTAGATTTGGGGTCATATTCAGTGATTGGGAGAGCCCTATTTTGGCACTAGTCATGTAGTACAAGCACTACAATTAAGTTTTTTGGCACGGGCTGGGAAATTTTTGTATATCAACATGTGATAGAGTTTGGGGATTTTTTAGTGTTTAAATACATCTGTGGGATGTATTTCAAAGTTTAGATACATGGGAAGAATGGCCGTGAAAAAGATATTTATGTTTTTCATTTTGAGAAGATCGAGAGTGATTTTGAGTCACATAGGAAATGCCCCGATCCTTCCACAAGTGCTATTTTGACAAATTTTGATCACTTGAGGGACAAGAAATTATTTGTTGAGTTGAAAATAAAATCAACAAAAGACACTGAAAAATGAAGTGAAAATTATCTCTATTATATTACAGTCTCCTATACTCTACAAGTCTGGTTGACAGGGGTGCAAGAAGCCAATCTATTATTGTCTAAAGGATATTTTGGGTTTCTATGTTTTGTTACATATTTTTTAATAACAATGTTTAGATGGTTCTTAAGGTGATGTTGCTTATTTTATGTGAAAATTTATTCTGAAGACAACACCAAACACATTTGTAGATAAATTCAAATGACCAAGAGAAAGAACAATGGTGACTCTTGTGGATCCTAATAGAAGGGAATGGCCTGTATGATTCCTCAGATATCTCCTGATGTAAGTAGGGATGGGGTTTCTATGGTGCCCTTAATATCTATAAGGATGTTGTTAGGATTTTTCCTAGCCTATTAGGGTTCACTTAGATACCCTAATCTGTATAGGATCACAATCCTATCCTTCCCAATGCCCCATCTAGTTACACCAACTTAATTGTTCACTAAACCAATAACTCTATCTTGCTGCCCACCTTGCATAATCACAAAAAATGGTTTCTTCATGCTTCAAAATGAATTGGGAATGTTTTTAGATGTTATTCAATCCCATTCAATCTTCTTCCTTCAAACTAGATAAGTTTGGTGACTCAAACTTTCAAAGTTGTCCTCTTTGCATCAAAATAGGGCTACTAGAATTAGCCCTATTTGAGAGGTTTTCTCCCTTTAACTCTAAATTCCCTTAACAAGTCTGAAATTTTTTTTGATATCTGAATTCCATCTATGGAGACCTATAATATTTTCAAGGTCACAACTCCTCAAGCTATCTGTACATTGGAAAACCACTCTAGGCCAATAATTGAGGGTTTTAGCTTGTTTAAAATAGTCTTCTCTAGGGTCACTTCAAAACCATAGTTAAAATCCACTTGGGAACTTCTCCTTCTGGATATTTCTCCTTTACACATCCCCCTAACTTCTTCAAATCTTGGATTGAAGCTTTCAATGCATTCAACCTGTTGTCTTTTGCCTTTAAGCTCTGATGTTGCCTAGCTGGGTGCTATCAACTCGCCTAGGGAACCATGTTATAAATGAAAAAAATTGTTTCTAGGGCCCCTCCTTCTAAAAAAAACACATTATAAAATTCCACTCACATATATAAAAAATCCCACAAGATTCCTATGGTGGGAATGGGAGTGGCAAGAACATTTTCATGGAAAACTCAAACAGGGGCAACAAACAACCTAGAAATGAATGATTTTTAAAATCTATCAAAATGAACTATTAAAAAATTTATTAATGAATGAAAAAGGTCTGTATGAGAATTATAAACATGGATCCAATGTTAGATCATATTTTTCAATCCATTTAGCCTTGCATGCAAACAAAAAGTAGCTCAGAGACTGTCCACTATGACAACAGAACGACCCTACACAAAAGCTCTTCAAAGCATGAGAATATGACCTCCTTTCAACTTGAAATATAAATTAAAAAGAATTATAAGAACATGGAGAAAATGAAATTAATACTAAAACATAGCTTCTAATACATTTTATCCTCCATGCAAGAACAAGACAACAGTACTGCAAAACTGGAAAAAGTGTACTAGTTAGAGAGAAAATCCTCTAAAACATTAGTTTAATGACCTCAAATATAACCATAGTGTGAAGAGAAAATGTGTATCCCTATTATATGAAAAAGGATAAATAGTTAATATGAGGTTTTTCTCCGTCTTTAACATACATGTAATAAAAAACACAAAAACAAGGATATCCCTCAAAAACTCAGAATTTCTTCTGTCAAACTTCTTGCTTGCTATTAAAAATGCTATCTCATGGTCTTGAATAGGTTCTCCAAATCCTATGTAAGATAAAATAATGGATTGAGGTGTTACATTCATTATTTTCTTCTCCTATCTCAGTCTGCAACATTCTCATGAAAGTTGTTATGTAAAATCCAAAAGTTGACATAGTAACTTTTTATGTTTTTGGCTTTTCCTATCAAGTAGGGCTTGGGATATTCTTGTGGAATTTCATAAGGTAATTTAATGATTTATGGGAATGATCTAGCCTCTCAACAATCATTCTTCCTTCTTTGTCCCAGTTTTGCAACTTTTGCCAAATTGAGAACTTTGACAAGAATTTACAACTTTTGCAATATTAAGCCAACCTTTTAGGTTTGTTCTTTAATAGTTTGCATATGACATATAACCATCCTTAAAGTCATGAAAACATAGCCTAAGCTATTCAAGTCTTATTTTCACTCTAGGACTCATCCTTGCAATATCTCCTTGTAGGACACACAAACAACTTCTAAGCAAACTAACTACACATGGATTGACCTAGTCAAATCCATCTTAGGGAAATAAAACAAATGACCTTCTAAGGTCCACACACACTCTCCTAACTTGGCTAGAGTTAGTACATGCTAGAAATAAAGAGCTAAGGGTTTGAGCTAGGTATTCTCCTACACCATCTCCCTGAAGCTTCCTTGATTCATGGATGGAGATATATTTCAATTGCCAATAATCTTGAGGATGGAGATGCCTACATTTTTGAGCGGGTAGATGATAGTCCATATTTTCCCCATTTTCAAAGAATGTAGTCCTTACAAGTATTTTAAAGGAGGACAAGTGCATAATAGTATTCCATCACATATGAATAAGAAAATACAAGTCTTATGCTAGCAAGGGAAGAAGGTAAACCCTAGTAATGGAAGAAAATATATAGGCATGAATAGAGAAGTGTGAGGAGTGTAGGGTAGATTCATAGGCTATGTGGATTCATAGGGTAGATTCATAGAAGATGGTATGAAAGGAGAGAATGAAGTAAAGTCTTCTCCAAAGTTGAGAAAAGAAAAGAAAGTGATGTTCAAGACCACAAAGGATTCATCAGTCAAAGCCATGAAATCTGAGAATAAGAAGAAGAAGAGGAGGAGAAGTGTAGAAAGTTACAAGAGGTTTATATACAAGGTCTTGAAATAGGTGCATCCCTCCAAGGGAATATCCAGTGCTTCCATGGATATCATGGAGAGCTTCATGATTGATATTTTTGATAAGATTACTCCTAAGGCTTCTTCTCTACTTAAATATAACGAGATCATGACACTTTCTTCAAGAGAAATTGAGACTGCTATCAAGTTTGTTCTGCTTGGAGAGCTGGCTAGGCATGCTACTTCTGAAGAAGAGGGAGAAGTTGGAAAGGAAATGAGATAGTGTATCCTTTTCAGAGAGGGAGAAGTTTGAAAGGAAATGAGATAGTGCATCCTTGAATTGAGTTGGTTCCTTAAGGCTCTTCCATGGACTTCCAAGTATTATGTTCTTGCAAGTCATTGTCATAACATCATAAAGTTTTTTTTTATTAATAATGAGAAATATTTTTACAAATAAGCTCAATAGGAGAACTGAAGGAAAGAGATGAGCATAGAAAACCTCTGGTATTGCCCCAAAAAATAGAAGAGAAAGGTTGTCATTAAATCTTACAAACTTCCCATTATACATACAGGGTAATGCATGAGTAATTTACAATGCACCCAATTTACAGTGCTATATAAATTTGACATGTTACAATATTTTTAATCTCCATTTAGTCCAATGAACCAATTGGATCTTCCCTACCCTTGATTGTCTCAAGTATTTCCTCATGGTCTGACTCACTAACCTTCCAAAGACTTTTATTATGCGGTCTTCCCCCATATCTGATCAAGTGGACATTTGATGCAATGATGAGGTTTGAATAATGAAGAATCTTTTTGTGTGTCTCCCAATCCTCAAACAACCATAACCTAGGGTTCTTCATAGCATACCATCTAAGCCATGTACCACTGATAACCGATTGATCCTATTTATTTATTTCCTCAACACAAAGACACAAATAATAATTTTTCTCTTCTTCATTGTTTTCAGGTGCAATAATAGCAAAAACATGGCCTGTAATGATATAAACATAATGAGGACATTAGTTTACTGAATATTTACTATAAAGTACTAAATTTGAGATTATTTATATGTGGAAATTTTACCTGGTTGTACTTGTTAATATGATTTAGAAAAATAGAGAGGGGGGGTGAATCAGTTGTTCTCAAGTCCAAATGTATAAAAAAACTTCAAAATTTTTTCTTTAAATCAGATCTAACAACCAAAACCAACTCAGTCATCACTAATTCTATAATAGAAACATATAACATTGTAGTCCACTAACTAGGTGTATCTAACTTGTAAAACACATAAATGTTTAAATCAAAACATTCACACAAGCATTGACACTAAGATTTATAGTGGAAACCCAATCTGGGAAAAACCACTTTGTAACATTCTATTATTATTTTCACTCTTTTGAAGTGAGCACGGTTAAAAGCCAACCATGTTAAAGGTTACAATACACACTATTAGGTGTGACCCAGTTAAAGGATTTCAATCACTCTATTAGAAGTGAGCCTCATTATAGGACTTACATACATTCCATTAGAATGCATCCTTGTTCAAAATATTTAAACATATGACCGTTAGGTCAACCTCTGTTAAAAGGATTTTGACTGTTACAATGGTTAGAAAGTAGTAGCAGTATTGATCTGAAAAAATAGACAACTCACTTTGCAAATATCAGATCCAATTCCGTACACAAATGCTAGTTTACTAAATTTGAAAATTTTCCATCTCCATCTCTTATCTGCTCAAAAATTTTCTTCAAGAAATCACCACACTTCTCCTTCATCCTTTTTTGCTTATATAGTCAATAAAGTCTACTGATCTTCTAGTATCCTCTTTTCACCCATGTACACACATACCTAATGCTTAGGTTCCCTTAATACTTACTCAATTAGGTTAACTTATCTTTTGCTGCTCAATCTCCTTCATAGATCTTAGGGTTAGGTCAGATTCATTGAATCTACCTGCTTTATGTTCTTTGGCTCCTTTTCTAGAAACATCTCAAATCTCTTAAAGATTTACAATAAAACATTTTTCAGTGCATTCAATGCTTTCAAACAATCAATAAAAAAAGTCAACACATTTTACATAATCCAAGAATTCAACAATGTTGGCTCCAAATCTTAATTCTCTTCAAATATAAAAATACCGATGCTCGGTCAATACTGTGATCAACTACTTGGTCTTTATGTAGAAAGCTCGGTCATTACTAAAAAATGTTTCCTCAGCTTATACTATCTTTCTCAGCAATTAACTGATGTTCGACCGACACTAGAATTTAGCTCAGCATATACTAACTCAGTTGACACTAACATCACTCGGCTTAAACATGATTTCTCCATTTTTGCTCAGTCAAGCCTACCAGTTTAGTCTTCAATCTTATTAAGATAAACAACACATTGTCTCATCATTGTACAACATAGTCAAGTACACTTTGTAGTATCAAGATAACTCAACCTTTCCTTAGGTGCTATTGTTATCATCCTTTCTTTCCCTTCTTCACAACAATACAATAAATATGGTACTTTCCTAAGTAGCAATAGTCTTACCAGTTAAGGTTTGACATCAATGAAAACACAACAATTGCTTCAATTGTAGTTTCCAACAATCTCCCTCTTGGCATTGATGGCAACACCATATGATATCACCTGAATAACACATGGATTACCAACCAATCCAAAAACTTATCTGTCCATTAGAAAAAAAATTATAATATCCTTATCTTCATTTTGATTTAGAATCTATTAGCCTCACTTCTATGACCATCAGAAATATCTAGATCTCCCTCTATCCTGATCCTTCATCTTAGTTCATCATCTCCCTTACTTTTCTTTTCAGTGTCATGTGTTATTATATCATCTTAGTTCATCTCCCTCTTTGACAAAAATGCCAAAGAAACAACTAAAACATACATCCATCAGATGTAGATATTATCTATGTAGCTCAGTGTTTCTCCCTCTGTCATCTTGCTTATGACTGATTCCTTGTCTTTTCTCTTCTTCATAACTCTAGGCCAATCCTAAAGTGTGACAATCTTTTGTATCAATCTGTTAAATATTCTGCTGTAGCATATTTGGTGCAGTGATCCTAGCTTAACTAGGTAGCCTCAGTTAGGGGAAGGAACCCTAATTGAATTCTCAAATACTCATGTGCTTCTTTAGGTAAAGCTTTAGTGAATATTTTTGCTAATTGTTCCTTTGTATTCACATATTCCAATTAGACTTCTTTATCTTGTACCAATTCTCTCAAGTAGTGATACTTGATTGCTATGTGCTTGGTCTTAGTATGCATCACTGGATTCTTAGAAATGTTGATAGCACTTGTGTTGTCACAGAAAATAACAATAGGTTCAGTGATTTCTTCTTTCATGCCTACCAATAATTGTTTTATCCATACCAAATTTGAATAGTTTACTGTAGCAGCAACATACTCAGCTTCAGCAGTGGATTGGGAAATGCAATTTTGTTTCTTTCTCATCCAGGAGACTAATCTCTATCCAAGAAAGAAAGCTCCACCACTAGTACTCTTTCTGTCATCTACATTTCCTACCCAATCATCATCTGTATATACTCTTAGTTCAAATCTTTCATCCTTCTTGTAATATAGCCCATAGTCAGCAGTCCCTTTCAAATATCTCATAATTCTTTTCACAACCATCATGTGTGTTTCCTTAGGATTGGCAAAGAATCTTGCCACAATCCCAACAACTAGTGCAATATCTGGTCTACTATGTACATCATATTGCAATTTTCCAATCATGGATCTATACAAAGTCTGGTTCACTTCTGCAGCATCATCATTCTTAGATAACTTTTGTCTAGTAACCATAGGAGTACTCACTGGTCTAGAATCTTCCATTCCAAAAGTTTTCAGTATCTCATTAACATACTTAGACTGTGTAATGAAAATTCCTTTCTTCATCTGATATACTTGTAAACCAACAAAGAATTTGATCTCACCAAACATGCTCATTTCAAATTCAGTTTGCATTTCATTTGAAAATCTTTTACACAAAGCATCTTGTCCACCAAAAATAATATCATCCACAAAATTTTTTGCCAACAAGATACCTTTACCTTCTTCTTCTTTCATGTGTCATTTGTTCTTGAAAATCCAATCTATATCAAGTAGTTATGCAATCTATCATACAATGCTTTGGGAGCTTGTTTTAATCCATATAGTGCTTTGTTCAGTTTGCATACCATGTGTCTTTTGTTTGGATCAATAAAACCTTTTGGCTGTTCTATGTAAATTTCTTCTAGTATACCATTTAAAAATGCAGACTTGACATCCATTTGATATACCTTGAAATATTTATAAGTAGCATATGCAAGTAGAGTTCTTACTCCTTCCAATCTAGCTACATGGGAAAATGTCTCCCCATAATATATTCCTTCTTCTTGTGCGTAGCCTTTGCATACCAGCCTAGCTTTGTTCCTAGTTATTTCACCATTTTCATTCAACTTATTCTGGAACACCCACTTTGTTCCTATAACATTTTTGTTTTCAGGTCTCGGCACCAGAGTCCAAGTATCATTCTTCTCTATTTGGTCTATTTCTTCATTCATTTCTTGTATCTAGTCTTCATTTTCTAATGCCTCTCTAGTTGACTTAGGTTCAAATTCACACAGTAAACATATTGGATCCTTTGTCTTACTTCTGGTCAGAATTCTAGTATGTTTGTCTCCAATTATCTGTTCAGGCTTGTGATGTCTTCTTACATATTTCACCAAAATAGGTTTAGCTCTTCTCTCCTCTAATTCATCAGGTTCCTCAATAAGATTGTCAAATTCAGCTTCTGAATGCTTGACAACCTCTTCCTGATACTTGGGAGCATTATCTTATCGCTCGACATGTTCTTGTTCTTTTTTGACACTATTTTCCTGATGCTCGACTACATCTTCCTGTCACTCGACATTGCTTACCTGAGACTCAGCATCAGGTGCAAGTCTATTACTTACCTCTTCTTCTTCTTCAATATAAAAAAAAATCTATAATCTTCTAGTTCTCTTTTGCTGTCAACTTCATTTCTTTCTACATACTCATCAATTTTGACATTCACACTTTCCACAATTTTGTTAGTGTTAGAGTTCAAACACTTATAAGCTTTCCTTTTTGTGGAATACCCTAGGAATATGCCTTCATTACTTTTAGCATCAAAATTTTCATTCCTATTGTCTTTTAATATGTAGCACTTGCTTCCAAAGATTCTAAAATATTTAACACTCGGTGCATGCCCATGCCATAATTCATAGGGTGTGAGATTTGTACCTTTCTTGATCTGTACCCAGTTAAGAGTGTAGATAGCTGTACTTATAGCTTCTTTCTAGTATTTATGTGCCACATTCTTTTCAATCAACAATGTCCTTGCACAATCCAAGATAGATCTATTTCTTCTCTCTGCTATACCATTCTATGGAGGTGTTCTAGGTGCAAACATTTATCTTTTGATCCCTCTATCATTGCAAAACAAGTTGAATTCATTTGATGTAAATTCTCCACCTTGGTCATATCTAAGACATTTTAGGTTCCTACTTGTCTCCTTCTCAACCTTAGCCAAATACCACTTAAAGAATTGAAAAGCATCAGATTTTTCTTTTAGAAACATTACATGCATCATCCTGGTATGATCATCAACAAACAAAATAAAATATCTAGCACCAACGTAACTTTGTTCACCCATAGGTCCAAAAAGGTTAGTATGAACCAAATCTAAAATGTTTTCAAAAGTAAAGGATTTTCTCTTGAAACTTGACTTTGTCATTTTTCCTAGCTGATATTCCTTGCACATCACATTCTCAGGTTTCTTCAATCTAGGTAGACCTCTTACTTTCTTCTTCTTACTTATTTCTACCAGAGTATCAAAGTTAACATGACATAGCCTCTTATGCCATAACCAAATGTCATCAAGTTGTGCAACCATACATGTTCCTTTAGATAGGTCAAGATAGAACAAATTACCTCTAGTCTATTCTCCACTTCCGATCAGTTCACCAGTAGTATCAAATATTTTAGCTTTCTTGTGATGAAATTCCACTCGGTAACTAGTGTTGTTGAGCTGTGCAACACTTAGCAGATTGTAATTTAGACCTTCAACCCAATATGCATTTTCACAAGAGATCTTATTAGTCAGTTTAATCAAACCTTTTCCTTTAAAAGGACATGGTGCATCATTACCAAATTTTACACTTTTACCTCTATAATGATGTAAGGTCTCAAACTTACTCTTGTCACCAATCATGTGATGTGAACAACCACTGTCAATAATCTATTTGTCATTCTTGTTCACATAGGAGATCAATGCAGTTTTCTCATCCTCATCAGATTCATATTTCATTGCAACATAGACTACCTCAATTTCAAAATCATCACTATCAGTGTCAGTTTCTTCTTCAACAATGTAACAAGATTTCTTACCTTTTCCTTTGTAGTCTTTGTACCTTTGGCAGCTTCTATCATCTCTTCTATCTTTGTGTTTTCTGTTTCTTTCTTCATCTTTATCATTCCTGTTAGGACATCTAGCAGCTATATGACCAACTTTATTACATGCAAAACATATAATAGGGAGTTTAACTTTATATTTTCCTTTTTCCCTTCTCAGTCTTCTAGCCATAAGAGCTTCTAGATCTTCAAGTTCTTCATCAGAAGTGTCACTATCACTTTCACTGATGCATCTTTATTTTTCTTTCTTTGGCTTGTTTAGAACTAATTGTGACTTAAAAGCAGATTCAACATTACCAATACTACCAATAGTGAAGTTATCATAGTTAGAGAGTTCAAAAGCAGTCAGCTTGCCAACCAAACTTTCCAAAGTAAGCACATTTTTAGAGTTACATCTAGATTCTTGAATAGATGAGATCTTAATAGCATATATAGGATGAAAATTTCTTAGTACTTTTCCAATTATAGTTTCATCATCAATAGTCCCATTTTCTCCTCTAATAGCATTCATTCACAACATCTTATATTCTACCACAATATTGTGTAATATTCTCACCTTCTTGCATTCTCATTTCATCAAACTGACCTCTGAGACTCTCAGACTTAGCTTTCAGTACATTTATGTCACCACCATAGATCTTTGCAAGAGTGTCCCACATCTCCTTAGCACTTGTGCAATCCTTAATGTCCTCAAATTCTGGATAGCTTAGGGCAGATGCAATTTCTAGCATTGCCTAATTATGTTCTTACTTAGCTCTCATTTCTTTGGCAGTCAAAGGTATGACATGTGAGACATAGTCATTCTCAATGTAGTACTTTGCAAAATTACCAATACCAGCTAGATGCAGCTTCATCAAGCTTTGCCATGCAGGGAAGTTTTCCTTATTCAGCTTCGGTACCTCCTTCTTATACATCCTGATCATTTGCTTCAAGTCCCTTTAAACTTGATTTTTGTAAACACTAATAATAAGCAACACAACTCTGATACCAATTGTTAATATGATTTAGAACAACAAAGAGGGGGGGTGAATCAGTTGTTCTTAGGTCTATATGTATAAAACAAACTTCAAAAACTTTTCTTTAAATAAGATCTAACAACCAAAACCAACTCAGTCATCACTGATTCTATAATAGAAACATATAACATTGCAATCCACTACCCAACTGTATCTAACTTGTAAAACACAGAAATGTTTAAATCAAAACATTCACACAAGCATTGACACTAGGATTTATAGTGGAAACCCAATCTTGGAAAAACCACTTTGTAACATGCTACTATTATTTTCACTCTTCTAAAGTGAGCTCGGTTAAAAGCCAACCTTGTCAAAGGTTACAATACACACTGTTAGATGTGACCCAGTTAAATAATTTCAATCACTCTGTTAGAAGTGAGCCTCGTTATAGGACTTACATACATTCCATTAGAATGCAACCTTGTTCAAAGGATTTAAACATATGACTGTTAGGTCAACCTTTGTTAAAAGGATTTTGACTGTTACAATGGCTAGAAAGTAGCAGAAGTATTGATCTGAAAAAACATACAACTCACTTTGAAAATATCAGATCCAATTCCATACACAAATGCTAGTTTACTGACTTTGAAACTTTTCCATCTCCATCTTTGATCTGCTTGGAACTTTTCTTCAAGCAATCACCACACTTCTCCTTCAACCTTTTCTGCTTATACAGTCAATAAAATCTACTGATCTCTAGCATCCTCTTTTCACCCATGCACACACATACCTAATGCTTAGGTTCCCTTAATACTTCCTCAATTAGGTTAACTTATCTTTTGCTGCTTAATCTCCTTTGTAGATCTTAGGGCTAGGTCAGATTCATTGAATCTACCCACTTTATGTTCTTTGGATCCTTTTCTAGAAACATCTCAATTATCTTAAAGATTTACAATAAAACATTTTTTAGTGCATTTAATGCTTTCAAACAATCAATAAATAAAGTCAACACATTTTACATAATCCAAGAATTCAACAATGTCGGCTCCAAATCTGAATTCTCTTCAGATAGAAAAATACTGATGCTCGGTCAATACTGTGATCAACTTTTTCTTTATTTAGAAAGCTCGGTCATTACTAAAAAATGTTTCCTCAGCTTATACTATCTTTCTCGGCAATTAATTGATGTTCGGTCGGGACTATAATTTTGCTCGGCATATACTGACTCGATTGACACTAATGTCACTTGGCTTAAACATGATTTTTCCATTTTTTCTCGGTCAAGCCTACCAGTTTAGTCTTCAATCTTATTGAGATAAACAATACATTGTCTCATCATTGTACAACATAGTCAAGTACACTTTGTAGTATCAAGATAACTCAACCTTTCCTTAGGTGCTATTGTTACCATCCTTTCTTTCTCTTCTTCACAACAATACAATAGATATAGTACTTTCCTAAGTAGCAACAGTCTTACCAGTTAAGGTTTGACATCAACGACAACACAACAATTGCTTCAATTGTAGTTTCCAACGGTACTAAATCAGATAAGTGATCAAAGTCAATGGATGATTCCATTTCTGTCATTTGTAGTGATTCAATGGGATGATAGGAGGCAAGTGGACTCAAAATACATGTATACCATTCATCAAACCATTCCTTTGACTCACACCCATCCCAATCTGTATCTACACATGATGAACAAAAGCACACCATATGTTGTGTGTGGATACTCCATGAACATGCATTACAACTTCTAAAAGAGTGTAGGTCACTTGATTCTATCAATGTATAACAATCCTCATATGGTGCAATGTTAGTTTCATCCATCAACTAAAAAAATTTATGAACCGTAGACTCACCTTCATTACCTGGACCCATTGTAGCATTACACCACTGGACAATACATCCCGCATTTGAAAATGTTTATTTCTCTTTGTACTTTAATTCTTCACATGCTAAGGCTCTTTTAATACATGCACCTGCACCATCATGCTCTCCCTTTCAATGACTGGCTTCTGTGAAATTCCACATATATTGAATTCCATTAATCTTATGCATCCTGCACAACCAATAAAACATCCAAGAATTCTTGAATTGTGATGCACAATTATCTGACCATATGATATGTCGATGATATTTTATGCCCCTATTTGCCAAATGGCCATAAAATAGTTGAAAGTAATTGTGTAAAAACTTTGTAGAATGTGAGCGATCATCGTTGATATAAAAATGATACTACCTCAATATCTTCCTATTCTCCTCTGTACTATCTGGTGCATGCATGAATGCTATATGAACAAATATAGAAACTTGTTGAGAGCTGTAATACTTTTCTTGCACCTCATTCCATGGTTAAAGTATGTAGTTCTCTACAAAATCCATAACTGAAACAATGGTATCAAGTGGGAATGTGTCCTTGCACAACTTGAATTGCATATCCAACCATCACACTCTATGTGTATGCCTTGCATACTCATAAATAATTTTTTTACAAAAAATGTCCATGAACTGATACATTGGAATTTTTTCAATTACTAAATCACATCTTTTAGCCTCTTTTCCATCTTTTAGATTGTATGTCATGGTCTTATATTTTCCAAGTTCCACTATTTCATTACTGATTGCATGCATAAGTTCTCCATATGTTGACAAATTGGCAAATGTCACAAACCTCCACAATCTATGCATGTACGATTCAAGCATGAGAGCTTGTAAAATTGTTGACCATCCACTCTTTCACATAAAATGGTAGATATTAATTCCTTTGAAGATCTAGGTGGGATATTTATGTTACAATCCTGCAAAACATTTTTAGAGTGCAAATCTATACATATATTCCTATAAACTTCAAAATGGTTAGAAAATTCAATATGTACCCTACAACAACAAGTTGTGCATGTGAATCTATCTTCACATAAAAAGGTTTACACATTTTAAAATATCTTTGACTAATTTTAATTTGAGGATACATATGCATAAATTTTTCAAAGAATTGTGTTTGAGTTAAATCCAAAAAATGTTTTGGATGTGGAACACGAATTCAACTACCAATCCTCCTTCTTACAACATCTCTTTGATTAGGAGATACCCATGTATTATTCTTCCAAAATTCTTCAATCAAGGATTTCAAAGCTTCAATAATTGCTTTATCTTTTTGTGTTAGTCTATCGAAAAATGCCGATAATTCATTGCTATTTGGATCTTCCATTCTTTGACACCTTCACAGGGCTCTCATTAGAAACTTTCTACTTATTTTCTATGTTTTTCTTGTCTTTCTAATGAGTTGATATTTCTTCATTTGAGTGCTTATTATCATTGATGTAAGTACAAATTGTGTGATAGTACTATCTTTCATGTGTGATGTAGAACCCACACTCTCATATGCAGTCATTAGATTCTTTACAATAGGTTTTTCACTTGACTCATCCATCATTCTTAGCCCAAGAATCTTCATGATGGGCCTAAATTTTAGATTTCTCATCATTTCAACAAATAGTTGACATCTTCCCACATGTTTAAATTCTCAAAAAATGATCTCCAAATATGATTAGCATTTCTTTGACAAGTACACCTAGGAATCTTGTCAGACATTGCTTGCAAAATGTTAGTATCAATATCAATCAAATATTTTGGCTTTCTATAAATAATTCTAGGAACATCAAAAACATTATGTCTGAATTGGGTACCATGTTGAGTGCCTTCAACATGAGACAATGTTGTGCCTACACCTTGGGTTGTACACAATGGTGTACCTATTATACACTAAGTTTGCACCCTTGTTTCAAGCTCTCTTGGTCTTGATAACTTAGTATAACATGGGAATCATCTCCAGGTTGTGGGACCTTTACTAACTGAGATGAGACCTCCAGGTTCTAGGCTGGTTCCTCTTGGATTATCACCCTAATTTGCTTCTTCCTATGAAAACGTAAATCTTTGAGGGGAAAGGGATAGTAGGAATACTTGAAAGGGAAATAACTTGAAAGAAAACTACCTACTAGGTGATGCACTGAAATTAGGGTTTGGCTCTTAGTATGGAGGAATGAAATCAATGAGAGACTTAGGTCTAGTAGGTCATAACTTATTGAATAGGCTTGCATAAGTGTTTCATAGGAGGGCCTAGACATAAGACACAACCTATGACCTGCAAGCAGACATTCACTTCTGCAACTCAGTGTAGGATTGAGACAAGACTGCTAAGGGGTTGAAGTATACCCACATGAACATCCAAATCAGATCAAACACAATAACACACATAATCACAAAAAGCAAGAGGGATCAAGAACCCTAAGATATCACTAGAAACACCATATACTTAAATCCAATAAGAGATAAACAAAGACAAGGAAGCATAGGGACATGAAGAACTGTCACAAAATACCTCTGCAGTGTTTTAATTTATCAATGAGAGAAATACAACTGTATAAGCCAGAGGGTAGAGAAAATATCATAGATGACCCTTAAGAAAGGTGAAATTATTCTACAATTGTCCAACTCTGAGCTCAAAAGATCCAAAAAAAATTATATACACTCACTCAACTGCACGCAAGTAGGAGTCAAAAATTTAACCAGGGTTACAAATTTTACAATAGAATGATCAAACCCTAATGGTTAATTCTGATCATAAATATCTCTCTAGAAATATCTCAACTGATCAGATATTTTGCGTGCCCATCCCTGTACTGAAATCAACCTATAGACAAGCAACCTGGATCATCAACTTCTTGCACAAAAGTCTCACCATGAATGTAAAATGGTACCTCTCTGAGATAGGACTTGACTCATGGTGACCGGCCATGCCTTCTCATCATCTTTCTCAACTGCAAATGTCCTTTAGACATAAATTTCCTAAGCTACCTCACTGCTGTATCCCATTGAATCAGAAACTGGCCAAAACCCTCTGCAGAGATATTTAAATTTGAAAAATAATGGCTAGCCGGTCATTTTTAAAACATGTCTGTCGATATCCTTTATTCCTAGCAAATGAATAGCTCAGATTAACCTTATAACCATCATGAACCCTCCTCAAAAATTCAAAGTCCATATCAGCATGTTTGGACCAATCAAAATGCGGCACATCAACATATTTACCAGCTTGGACCCACTTTGACTTTCTTTTCTTTTAAGTCATTTAGTGACTACGTGACTGAAGACTTCTCTTATTCATGAAATCCTTCCTACCTCCGCCAATTTATTTAGCGATTCAACAAACAAAGCATCCCCTGAATTGCTAAGTCATTTGGAGCACCGCTAAACCATTTTGTGAATGAGAAAACATGTAGAACTTTATTGGGACCGCCAAATCCTTGATCAAACCTGGGCCCATCTCCACGTGTCAATCTTTTATTTTCTCTAACCACTCTATCAACAACACCTTGGCAATCCTCTCTGACAATGGACCCACTTGAACTGAGATTCCAATCTAACGGCGAGCGCATGATCTCATAGCCCCCGAATATTCCTTCAGATCATACACCCACCGTAGATCTTCATTAAGTTGGGACCCCACTGACACGCGGGTCCACCTAGAAGTCTTCATCAGCACGTGTCAACCAATCATTTTTTAGCACATCAGTGCACCTAGTAACATGATCCCATAGTCTATCTCTTTACTTCAACCAATAAGAAGCTAGCAAATCACCCTGACCTAGCACTGGACCCACTAAAAAATCTCAAACACTTGGCAAAATTGATGGCTGGTGCATAATCTCATGTGTCAAAAAATCCCTTTGTGAAGATATGCCAGCTATCAATCTTCATCCTTTTGACATCCTTGCAGACATTTTGACACAGCCCCACTGCAGCATCCAAGTCATCGCTATGTGGACCAATCAGAAGATGCCAAATCGGATGAGGTAGCATTGGTCCCACTTAAATTTAAAGCACTATAGACATGGAAGATCTAATGGTCATCTTAAGATCTCAAGCTTTGACACCAGCCTATGTGAAGAAATGCTAGCCGTTGGATCCTTCTAACCGGGATCCCACTAAAGTGACCACTGGACTTCCACACAAATACGCGACTGAAGAAAAGCTAACCGTCGCTAGGTCGCAAGAAGTTAAACTATGACTGGGAAATACTTAGTGATTATGAGAATTGATGTATTCGCTAAGTCGCCAAATAAAAAGGGGACCACCAAAAAGAAATAGAGAACTGGCAACTGGGCCAATAGGAAATATTGCACATGGGAAAAGTAAACCTTTAGTGGCCGAAAAAGGTAATGAAGAATTATAACGGGCCAAAGGGTTTTGAGGGTTTAAAAGGTTCCCAACACAACAACTAGTTTGATGAATATTTTGACCTCCAGACTAGGGACTTGAAATAATTGCAGAGGCCAGGAAACAAAACATGAGCCCATGAAACTTTCAAAGATGCTCGACAGGGGTAAAACAAAAACTTTGGAATAGATTTTGGCCAAATTTGCATGGATATGAAAATTAGGGTAACATTTTGGCTATTTTTGCTAGATGTCAACCTACTAGGCATTGATTAGTGTCCTTGACATATTCATTGGGCATGGGGTCAAAACACAAAATTCTCAGAGAGGCAGGGGCTCTAACTATGCCCAGGGTACTTTTTGGAAAGCTAGAAATTAAACCTAGAAAGTAGGGAAAATAGGGAAAAAACAAAGATTACAAGGAGGGATTAACTTCAAAGCAAGGTTTCAGATGGAAACCATTAACTGATATCGGCAGGGGATCACCTTCAATAGTTGATAGCTGAAAAGCATTGGATCCTCTGCACTCTATTATAAAAAATGGCCCACCCCAGAATGAATCAAATTTTGTGTGCCTGCCAGGTTTGGCTTTGAATTCATCCCATTTAAGGACTATATCATCAACCTTGAAGTTCCTAAACCTGGCTCTTTTATCAAAACTCTTCTTTGTTTGATTATGATGGAACTCCATATCTTGCATTGCCTTACCCCTAATTTCTTCTAATTCTATCAACTGGGCATACCCGATTTGCAGAGGATCACTTTCTTCAAATAGGGCATACTGAGTGGCTAAGTCCAGAGCTAGCAATTTAGCTAAGATGGACAACTTGGCCTCCTTACCATACACCAACATGTATGGAGAATTACCAATGATTTTCTTTGGGGTAATTCTATCTAACCATGAGGCAGACCTGAGCTTTGTATGCCAGTCCCTCTGATTGTCTTGTAGAGTCTTCTTTATTATCCTGATCAGGTTCTTATTTGTTGATTTTGCTAAACCATTCCCCTGAGGATAATAATTGGAGCTTGTATTTTGATAAATGCCATTCTTGACTGCCCACTCTGAGACTTTAAGGCCTGTGAATGCTAATGCATTATCTGATATTATGGAATCTGGAATGCCAAACCTATGAATTAAATCATCATAAAAACTCAAAACAAAATTCTTATTAGCTTCTTTTAAAGCAATTGCTTCTGTCCATCTGGTGAAATAATCAGTTGCAGTGATGATCCATTTATGACTTGCACTAGATGGAGGATTAATCATTCCAATGAAATCTATACCCCACTTCATGAAGGGTTTCTCTGTTTTGACTGGCTGTAGGGGCAAGGCTGCAAGCCTTTCTTTTCCTGCAAACATGGAATATTTGATGCATTTCCTAACATACTCATGACTATCCTTAAAGATAGATGGCCAATAGTATCTAGCCCTCATGATTTTGAAAGCAGTAGTCCGAGGAGAAAAGTGACCTCCAGAAGGTCCATCATGAAACTCAAATAGGACTTTAGCTATCTTTTCTAAATCGATGCATCTTAAAAGGACACCATTGTGATCCTTTCTAAAAAGAACTTCATCAATCAACACAAAAGGAATAGATTGCAATCTATAATACCTTCTTTTTGTTGAATCCAAACCTGCAGGACATTGTCCCATCTTTAAAAAATGAATCATGTTAGGCAACCAACCTAATGCCTCAACATGTTCTTCTATAGAATGCACCACCAGAGATGCATCTATTTGCTCTGATTTCTTTAAACTCTGATCCCCTGCCAAATGCTCACAAAGACCTCTACCTCTAACCAGCTTGGTAGTCTAAATATCTATGTCATATTCCATCACCTTGGTGATCCAACTAGCTCTTTTCTCATTTAGGTCTTTGGAAAGCAAAAACTCTTTGACACTTGGATAAGTAACTTTTAAATGCACCTTGCTATGGGTCAATAGATATCTAAATTTTTTAAGGCTCTTTACCATAGCAAGAACATGTTTTTCCATAAAAGAGTATCTTTTTTCATACTCTTCTAAGCCTTTGCTAAAGAAAGCAATAGGTTGCTCCAATCCATCAGCATTTTCTTGTGTCAACATTGTAGATATAGCATCTGAACCTCCATAAGCATAAAGGATAAAATCCTTACTGAAATTTGGGTTTAATAGGGTAGGAGCTTTTGTTAAGGCCTCTTTGATAGCTTGGAAGTTAACCTTTCCTTCTTTAGTCCAACTGAAAGCTAAACCCTTCTTTAACATGGCTGTCAAAGGCTTGAGTAACTCTGCAATGTTAGGCAAGAATCTCCTAACAAAATTTATCTTTCCTATGAAAGATTGAAGACTTTTCTTGTGATGTGGTAGGGGTAGCTCTAGGATAGCTGCAATTCTCTTAGGATCCATTATAATTCCTTCTTTGGATACTACATATCCCAATAGTTTTCCTTCATGAACTGCAAACACACATTTCTTGGGATTAAGAGATATCCCAAATTCTATACACCTTTCAAAGATTTTCCTCAGATGTTTGATATGATCTACTACATGTTTGGAATAGATAGTTATGTCATCTAAGTAGACTAGTAAAAACTTGTACATGAGGCTTTTAAAGGCCATATCCATTGCTTTCTGAAATGTAGCCCCTGCATTTGACAAACCAAAGGGCATCTTTTGATAAGCCATGGTTCCCCACTTGGTTGTAAATGCAGTATTGTATTGGTCCTCTTCATTAACTAGGATCTGATTGTACCCTGAATAGCCATCCAGCAATGAGAATCTCTTAGATCTAGAGACACATTGCAAAATTTGTTCCATGGAGGGTAATGGATGGTGGTTTTTTAAGGAGGCCCTGTTAAGATCCCTGAAGTCAACACATAACCTCAACTCCCCATTCTTTTTCCTGATAGGAACAAGGTTGGAAACCCAACTAGTATGCTTAATGGGGTAGATGATACCACTTTCTATCAATTTGAGTACTTCTTTATGCATTAGTGGCTCAATCTTTAGATTAATAGGCCTTTGCTTTTTCCTTACTGGCCTGGCATTTGGTTCTAATTCAATAGTGTGTTGAGCAAGGGCTGAATCAAAACCCTTGAGATCTTCATGCTTCCATGCAAAGATGTCACTGAATTCTTTGAATAATTTGGTATAAGCTTGCTTTTCTGAATCAGTGCTTACTTTTCCAAATTGTAAGCTCTTACCTAGTTCCAACTCTAGCTCAACACAATGTTCTTGTTGGACTACTAGGCCGACTTTGTTTCTCTTGACTTCATCATCCTTGTTGAAGATAGTTTCTAAGGTGACAAGACCTCTAGGCATCTTATTGGACTTCAGTTGTATCACCTGATCACCATATTTTTGTAATAATCTATCTTGATTGTACTATGAACAAACATCTTCTTCAAACAAGAACTATAGAATTTTCTCATCATTGCCAAACACTTTCCAATTAACATCATTATCAAGGATAGAGGGTCTGACAATCACTTTGATATGCTGTTGATCCATTTCTTTTGAAATGCTATTGGGGATGTCATACTGAGATCCAACAATAGCTAATCTATCTGCATTTTGATTTAATTTTCTAGGGATAGCAACAATGTTGAAAGCATGGAAATCTTCAATTGCATCCCAAACTCTATGTTTGTATGCTTTCATGGTATAATTTTTGGTTACACTTATCCCTCTTACTTGGCTGACAAGCTCGCTGTCACGATAAACTTTTAAGGCCTTAAGCCCTCTTTTTCTAGCCCATTCTAGTCCATTGACTAGACTTTCATATTCTACAGTATTGCTTGTGCAGGAGAAACTGAATCTAAAGGTAGTATAGTACCTTTTTCCTTTTTGGGACACTAGCATAGCACCTCCACTAGAACCATGTCTACTTCTAGCCCCATCAAAATATAATTCCCAAACCTGATTGCCCTGATCCTCTAAATCAGTACTCTCCTTGATAAGGTTTGGTTCCTTGACATCATTTTCCTATACCAAATAGTTTCCCAAACCAAAATCCCAAACAAGATTTTCTTGGGCCTCTGAAGTTCTTTCATCTAGAAAAATATCAGGGATATTTTCTATCTTGGTTCTTGTTTCACTAATGGTTTGGAAATCACTGCTATCAAATATGGGGTAGTTGGCATTGATTGCATTAGACACATATGGTTCTATATGGTGTGCTACCAATTTCTTTGATTTAATGGTAACCTTGGTACCATATCTTGTGTGGAAGAGCATATGAGACCAGTTAGAAGAAAGATAACCTCCTATCTTGGCTGTGAACTCTCTTGATAAACAAGCATAAAATAATTCCGGGAGATCTATGATATATATTTCAAGGAGGACAGAAAAATTAGGACTAGCATGAAGGATTAGACTAGTATCCTTAGCCACACCAATAGTATTGACTGAGGATCCATCAAGTTGAGTCACCTTCTTTTGGAAGGGTTCATATTTTAGTCCTAATTGGTCAACCACTTTTTTGGGCATTACAGTACTAGTAGCTCCACTATCTACCATGCAATTATGCACTAAAGATTATTCAATAATTAAAGATACATAAAAAGGGGGAGGCTTTGGACTCCTACCTTGCATGGCATTGGATTTGAAGTCGCTAATTAGAGCCTCCCTTTCTTGATTAGTGTTAACCAACACTGGCCTTGCAGCTTCTTTTGCAGGTTGAGGAGCTATCACCATTGACATAGCCTTCTTCAAGATCTCTGGTTGTCCTGGGATAGATAAGGAATCCCACATAGACATAGTGACATTTACTTTCTTCATGCTTTCCACAATGTTGAAAGGTGTCATAGTGTGTATCTTTTGTTGTGTCTTTGGCATGACAGGCTCCATCTCTTTGAGAGCTTGATCTTCTTTAATTGTAATGGCAGGAGCCTTCTTAGGTATGGTAAGAGCAACTTGTTGTGCTAGCTCTATAGATGTAGTAGCTTGGGTACCAGAGTCAGCTCTCTCCATATCTTGAGCTCTTCTTTTTGCTCTTGTATAGGCAAAAAATGTAGCATCATCATTGACTCCACTGAGGTCTGGTTTCTGCCAATTAAAAATGTAGTCTCATTTTCTTGTGACTCTTATTTCTCTTGGTGAGGGACTGATCCAATGGATGAGGCTTTTGATTGAGCTTGTGAGGCATTCTAAACCATTAGAGCTTGGTTCATCCACCCATTTGAACATGTAGCCTGATTGTGAGGCTGATTGTAAGGAAAACACCATTCATTTTCCATGGCCATATTATTTTGACCAGGTACCATGTCCCTCACTGGATTTGCATAACTGAGAGGTGCAGGGTTATATGGTTGGAATGGCCTTTGATTGAAATTTTGCCTTTGTCCTTGATAGCCTCCTTGGTATGGTGGCCTATTTTGTTGATAAGGTTGTCCCTAATTTTGATATTGCTGACTAGGACCTTGGACTTATGATTGAAAGGGTGGTCTGATCCCTTGACCTTATTTCTTCAAATTTGTAACCTCCTTGGTTAGAGTTTGCAGCAAATTTGTCATTTCTTGCATGCTAGTTTGTTGACTGCTCTGGATTTCTTGCAGCTCTTGAGAGAAACTTGCTTTTAATTCTTGGCCACTAGTACTAGCCTGAGGTGCTAGTATGGTAGGAATAGGGGTAAATGGGGGTACCTATGTAGGTGCAATGGGTTGAAGGCTAGGGAAGATGGGCATTGGTGGTCTTCTAGCTATCATACCTACTTGAATCAAATAATTTTCAGCCCCGACAATAGTGTTAAAAGCTTGGGGTAAAGTAGTACCACCCATGGACTAGATCATGATAGAAATTTGACCATTTAGACTTTCTAAATAATACAAAAAAGCTTGGTCAGCTGATGGCCTTACTGAGGCTGGTATTCTATTCCATGTTTTAAGGAATCTGCTATTGTAGTCTATCATTTGTTCTTGAGGGTCTCTCTTAATAGTTGTTAACTGCTCAACTAGAGACAAATTATCTGATTTGTCCTCAAAATGTTTACTTAATGCATCCCCTAATGCATCCCATGAAGTAATAGAACCAACAGTTAAGGTTTTTAACCATTCAAGAGCTTTACCTTTAAGAGATGTTGCTAGTAACTTTGTAGCCACATCCTCTTGAGTAGTGTTGTGTATGCTACAGATGGTGGTCACATCTCTTATGTGCTCAAAAGCTGTTGTCTTCCCTTCACCAATGAAATAAGGTATACTCTTTAGTGCCACCAAGGTCACATCATGATGTACTGCAAAGTCAAGAGGACTGCCTTGGTTGAATGGTGCAAAAGCAAATGGTCTAGCCATTGCAGGAGCTGGAAACTGCAGATTAACAACTATATGAGCTGTATTGGAGGCTAGATTCAAATCTTCTTCAAGATCTCTGGTCAGAGATCTACCTCTTCTTCTGGAATGAAAGGCAAAAAGTCTCCTTTCTGAAGTATCAGGAGGTGTTGATTGAACTCTCCTTTCAAGAGATTCCCTTTGAGTTGACCTGCCTTTGTAGCTTCTTTTCAAGGGAAACTCTGAAAAATTGGTGGGTTTTGAGCTTCTAGTCTCAATCTTTCTCATAAACCTTAAACAAGGTTGGCCTGAATCTTTGAAACCAGTGGAGTCGCCAAATATACTTGGTAAAACAACCTCTAAAGGTCCATTTTATGCAATCTGTATATCAGAGATGACATAACTTTCAATAATGAACTTCTTTTACTATCCCATCGGGTGTGCCATAATTGTTATACACTAAGTTTGCACCCTTGTTTCAAGCTCTCTTTGTCTTGATAACTTAGTATAACATGGGAATCATCTCCAAGTTGTGGGACCTTTTCTAACTAAGATGAGACCTCTAGGTTCTAGGCTGGTTCCTCTTGGATTATCACCCTAATTTGCTTCTTGCTATGAAAATGTAAATCGTTGAGGGGAAAGTGATAGAAGGAATACTTGAAGGGGAAATAACTTGAAAGCAAACTACCTACTAGGTGATGCACCGAAATTAGGGTTTGGATCTTAGTATAGAGGAATGAAATCAATGAGAGACTTAGGTCTAGTAGGTCACAACTTACTGAATAAGATTGCATAAGTGTTTCACAGGAGGGCCTGGACATAAGACAACCTATGACCTACAAGCAGACATTCACTTCTGCAACTCGGTGTAGGATTGAGACAAGACTGCTAGGGGGTTGAAGTATACCCACATGAACATCTAAATCAAATCAAACACAATAAAACACATAATAATAGAAAGCAAGATGGATCGAGAACCCTAAGATATCACTGGAAACACCATATACTTAAATCCAATAAGAGATAAACAAAGACAAGGAAGCATAGGGACATGAAGAACTGTCACAAAATACCTCTGCAGTGTTTTAATTTATCAATGGGAGAAATACAACTGTATAAGCCAAAGGGTAGAGAAAATATCATAGATGACCCTTAAGAAAGGTGAAATTCTTCTACAATTGTCCAACTCTGAGCTCAAAAGCTCCAAAAAAAAATTATATACACTCACTCAACTGCTCGCAGGTAGGAGTCAAAAATTTAACCAGGGTTACAAATTTTACAATAGAATGATCAAACCCTAATGGTTAATTCTGATCATAAATATCTCTCTAGAAATATCTCAACTGATCAGATATTTTGTGTGCCCATCCCTATACTGAAATCAACCTATAGACAAGCAACCTGGATCATCAACTTCTTGCACAAAAGTCTCACCATGAATGTAAAATGGTACCTCTCTGAGATAGGACTTGACTCATGGTGACCGGCCATGCCTTCTCATCATCTTTCTCAATTGCAAATGTCCTTTAGACATAAATTTCCTAAGCTACCTCACTGTTGTATCCCATTGAATCAGAAACTGGCCAAAACCCTCTACAGAGATATTTAAATTTGAAAAATAATGGCTAGCCGGTCATTTTTAAAATGTGTCCGTCGATATCCTTTGTTCCCGAAAAACAAATGGCTCAGATTAACCTTATAACCGTCACGAACCCTCCTCAAAAAGTTAAAGTCCATATCAGCATGTTTGGAGGAATCAAAATGCAGCACGTCAGCATATTTACCAGCTTGGACCCACTTTGACTTTCTTTTCTTTTAAGTCATTCAACTACTACGCGACTAAAGACTTCTCTTATTCATGAAATCCTTCCTACCTCTACCAATTTATTTAGAGATTCAGCGAACAAAGTGTCCGCTGAATCGCTAAGTCATTTGGAGCACTACTAAACCATTTCATGAATGAGCGATCATGTAGAACTTTATCGGGACCACCAAATCCTTT
>BSBK01001374.1:0-7500 GCA_027943335.1 Chamaecyparis obtusa | reverse complement strand
CTACCAATTCTATCCAACTCCTCAACCTTCAAGTACTTCTAGACACAAGGTGGCTCCTCAAAATATTTACTTTCCTTGCAAAAACTTCAAAGCAACACTACTACTCTTTGGTTATAGCTTCAACCAAAACCACCAGGTTATTGCAATCAATTATTTTGACTATACTTCCCTGCTACCCGAACACTCACCAACCCCAAACACAAATATTAGAGTACTACTATCCCCTGTAACTGTATTGCAACATTCAATAGGTATTGGGTTTAGTTTATAGACAGTTTTCTCACTTGGGATCCAGACTAAATTTCATTGATCAACAAGTGACCATAATTTCTACCTTTTCCTTGTTTGACTGCAACAGTGTTCTTTCCTGAGTATTTACTGTCAAATTTGTGCATACTGGATTATGGTTTCCTATGTTTCTATTTGAATCCACAAACAACAACAGTCTTCTTCGAAACCTTCGAATGGTCTCAGGAAGTTTAACCTAGTTGATCAAGCTATGTCAACCTCGACTGGAATGACTTAAAGGTGGTTGTGAAAGATTGGTGTTGATGTTATTGTCTTTGATGGATACTAATACCCCAAGTCCAACACGTTTTCAAACCTCATTCATTTTCACCCCATTGTCACAACTTTCACTACTTCCACAAACTAACACATGAAACATATCTAGTTTATGGCATCATCCATGAAGCATTGGAATTGACTTCCTAGTTCTAATATTTGAATGCATTTAAAGACATTACCTAATCTTTTTTTTCATCTAGCGGTATTGGAATCCCATGGAGAAGAGGCAATCAGGGCCACAACTTCATGACATAGCTGATACAGTGGTTTAGAGTTTGGTCTATCAGAATATCATGCTCTTCTGGTGGAAGTTAAAACAAAATCTAGCTAATTAAAATCTCACAATAGTTATTGCATTAATAGTCATAAAAGATGTATGTTATTTCCACAGTTCACTGTGTAAATAGAAGAAAAATAGTTCAATTAATACTAAACTGTGACTGCATCTAATGAATTTTAAAAATGTAGATGTATATAAATGAATTTTGCAAAGATATCCACTTATCTATTCATTATATAACTGACTATGTAACAAATTGGAAATAGAAACACACACATACTCCAAACTGTGAATCCTTTTTATTTCAAGTAATGCTTCCAAGGTCTCCATCGCAATCCCCCTGATTGGACATACAAATAGATGTAGAAAATTTTGTAATAGCCCAACTGATACCAAACCAGTGATAACTATTGGAAACTGATTGTTCACAAGCACGACACAAACATTGTGACTTTGCCAATGCTACACCAAAAGAGCGGCAACCTCAAAACATTTAAAACTAAGGAGAACTTAAAACATTACAACTTGTTTAAAAAAAAAATGAACCACAAAGATCCACATGAACTAAGGTTCCAAGGCTTATAAACATGCCTATGGAATCCATGACCACACAAAAGGATCACACTCAAAAGTGAGGAAATGGATTCTATAGATCCATTCCTCTTTATTACAATCCAATGGAACCAATAGACACATTCCTCTTTATTACAATCCAATGGAACCAACAAACACATAAAACAAAAGTAGCCTGAAGTGGACTTGGGTGCCCTGCATCATTCTCCGCAAGACAAAGAAACTCAAGTCCCTTGAGTTGGTAAGGTAGACAGAGGAAAACCAAATTTCACAATAGCTTCCGAAGAAAGCCATGTAGCATCCTCTGCAGGCCTATGTTTCCACTACACCAGTTATTGATAATAGGTGTGCCTCCGGGTCTTCCGTGCAACTCGAGATTCCAAGATGTTGTCAATCTCCAAAGGAGGTGTCTTGGGAATGCCTTAAAGCTAGGCCTCTTGAAGAGAACCAGTACCACCTAAAACCACAACATCAGCAACTGGACCTTTATAGAGATATAGGTCAGCAACATTAAATATAGGGGACAAATGAACATCAGTAGGAAGATCAATATGATAAGAATTAGAACCATAACATTTGAGAACTTTAAAAGGGCCAATCTTCTTAGCCATCAGCTTGGTGTAGTGTCCCTTAGAGAGTCATTCCTTCTTCAAATGCACCATCACCAAATCTCCAACATTGAAGGATACATCTTTCCTCCGTTTATCTACATGAGCCTTATATTTGGCATTGGTATGCTGAAGTTTTTGTTTGACCTGATCTTGGATGTCCATAACAGTAGAAAAATCATCAGCCAATGCACTAGGTTTCTCCAAACTACTAACATCTCTCAATTCCAAGATACCTCAAGGATGAGCACCATACACAATCTAAAATGGAGTCTTCTTGGTATTGTGGTTAACTGAATCATTGTAGGAGAATTCTGCTTGGGCCAAAATTGAATCCCAACTTGATCCATGTTCTTGAGTCAAGCACCGTAAAAGATTACCAAGAGATCTATTGATGACCTCAGTCTGCCCATTAGATTGAGGATGATAGGCTGAGGAAAGACATACATTAGTGCCTAATTTCTTCCACAAGGTCCTCCAAAAGTGACCTAAGAACTTGGGATCTCTATCTGATAAGATGGATAGGGGTAGACCATGTAAATGAACTATCTCCTTAAAGAACAAGCCTGCCACATGGGATGCATCATGAGTGGTCTTACATGGCACAAAGTGAGCCATTTTGGAAATCCTATCTACTACTACAAATATGCTGTCATGACCAGATTTGGTTTTAGGTAACCCAAGCACAAAATCCATACTAACAGAATCCCATGGCTTCAATGGAATGGGTAAGGGTGTGTAAAGTCCAACATTAGAAGTATGACCTTTAGATTTTTGACAAATCAAACATGTTTCTACAAATTTTCTTACATCCATTTGCAACCGGGGCTAATAGTAGAACCTCTTGACTGAGTCTAAGGTTTTATCTAAGCCAAAATGCCCTGGTAAACTGCCACAATGCTTTTCCTTAATGATATTTTCCCACATAGACCCTCTTGGAACACAAAGCAATCCACTCTTGAATAGAAGCCCTTTTTGTATTAAAAAATCAAAAAATTCAGTATGATACCTTGCTGTCACGTCTAAGAAAACCTTATAGATGTCTTTGAAATCATCTGTAGCATACATGCCTGACATAGCCTCTAGACTTGCACTTTCCAATTGCATAGACTGAATGGTGAGTGTCCTACGCAAAGCATCTGCTACTTTATTTGCAACCCCTTTCTTGTGCTTAATGCTGAAAGTCTAAACTTGCAAGATCTCCATCCATTTGACATGCCTATGATTAAGTTTCTCCTATCTATTCAGAAAACTCAGAGCATGATTATCAGTGAAAATAATGAATTCTTTTGGCAAAAGTTAATGCCTCCATTTCCCTAGGGACTAAATCATAGAATAAATCTCAAGATCATAAGTAGAATACTTTTTTTTTGCTTCATTTAGTTTTTCACTAAAGAATGCTATGGGTCTCCCTTCTTGGCTAAGAACCCCACCAATAGCCTTATTACTAGCATCACACTCAACTACAAAAAATTTATGAAAATTTGGTAACACAAGTACTGGCTATTCTAATATCTTCCTTTTCAACAATTCAAAGGATTCATTTTCCTCTTTAGTCCATTCAAAAACACATTTTCTACCACACTTAATAGTATTGATGATAGGAGTACAAATGCCACTAAAGTTTCTAATAAATTTTTTATAAAAACTACATAATACATGAAAACATTTTACCTCAGTGGCTGAAGTAGGTGGTGGCCAATTTAGGATGGCTTCTACCTTAGTAGGATCCATTTTCAGACTACCTTTTGAAATCACAAAACCCAAGAAGATAAGCTCCTCCTGCAAGAATAAACACTTCTCCAAGTTACCTTCAAACCTTCCTCATGGAGCCTCCTCAAGACCTGATCTATATGTTGTAAATGCTCTTCTTTGCTACCACTAAAAATTAGAATGTCATCCAAATAAACAACTACAAATTTATGAAGAAAAGGCTTTAACACTTCATTCATTAGGTGCATAAAAGTACTAGGAGCATTGGATAAGCCAAATGGTATAACTATCCACTCAAACAACCTTCATTAGTTTTGAAGGCTATCTTCCACTCATCCCCTTCTTGGATCCAGATTTTATGGTAGCCACTCTTGAGATCAATCTTTGAATAAAACTTTTCCCCACCTAAGAAATTCATAAGATCTTCCATTCTAGGCATTGGAAACTGGTATCAAATTGTGATTCTATTAATGGCTCTAGAATCCATGCATAACCTCCAAGTACCTTCCTTTTTAGAGGAAAGGACTATGGGTAGAGTACACGGGCTAATGTTTTTCCTTATGTAACCCTTCTCTAACAACCCTTGAATCTACCTTGCTACCTCAACATTTTGTTCGGGAGTGAGTTTATAGGCTGCCTTGTTTGGTAGAGTAGTCCCTGGGATTAGATCAATGCAATGACTGATCTCCCTCTTAGGTGGAAGTGAATCATTTGTGTTGTCAACTACAACCCCACTATATTTATCTAGTAAATCTACCACTACTTTTGGACAAGTACTTTCCTTGACTCCTAGGTTCAATCCCCTACCCTCATGGTGACTTTCCTTAGGTCTAATTAAAACAACAAAACATGGAGTATTGTCCTCCTTAAGAACTCTTTTTCTTTGACCAACATAATACTACTAGACAAGGTTGACTCATTAGCAACATCAAGTAAAGGAGTCATTGTGAAAGCTTCCCCATTTTTGGTTATAGTAAACACATTGTATTTCCCATCATACTGGGCATTAGTGTCATATTGCCAAGGTCTTCCTAAAAGAAGATGACAAGCATCCATCTCAACTACTTCACACATGACTTTATCTTTATAATCTCCTATTTGGAAATCTACTAAACATTGCTCATTAACATTGGTTTGTTGATCTTTACTCAACCAAGATACTTTATATGGATTAGGATGTGGAATTCATTTTAGATTAAGCTTAATAACCATTTCTAAAGAAACCAAATTTTTAGTAGAGCCAGAGTCAACAATTACCTTGCATACTTTACCCTTCACCTTGCATGTAGTTCGGAGTAGAGATTTCCTTTGGGCTGGCTCCTTGTTGATTGGTACCAATAGTGACCTATTGAACATGAAGTCTCTCCTTTCTCAGGGTCAGCATGTTTGGATGTGGCTATATGGAAAGATGAAGTGCTTTGGTAATCATCCTCTTCATGAATCAATTGCACTCTCCTATCTCCTTGACTGCTATTGCCATTCTCTTAGGACATCTGAAAGATTGATGACCAACTTGGTTGCATGAGAAGAACCTTCCTGTGAATACATTAGGGCCTCTTCCTCTTGACCTATCCTTGACATTTTTTGGTCCTCTTCCTCTGAATGAACCTCTACCACTAGTATCATGATTAGCACTCTTGATTGCTGCTTTCTCCTTGGCTTCTAGGGAAAGTCCCTCTACCATTAAATCTGCCTCTACCTTTGAATGAGTTCCCTCTTCCTCTACTTTGTTCTCCTCTTCTTCTTTTCTTCTCCTCAATCTTGAGGGCAAGTAGAAAATACTTATGGACTGATTCCAAAGTGACCAAGGTTAACTCATCTTGTATACTATACTTCAAGCCATTGATATACCTTGCTAGTTTTTATTTCTATGTTTCATACATCTTGGCTTTTAGGGATAGATTGTGGAACTCTTGAGTGTAGGTACTCACATCAAGGTCCTTTTGTTTTAGATTTTGGAGTTTCTTATGAAGAGTCACTTCATAATCTTCCTGGACAAACTGTCTTTTCAATTCTTCCTTCATTCTGGTCGAAGTGGAGATGATGGACTTTCCTTCTTCCACCCTTTCATTTTGAAGAAAGTTCCACCAACTAAGGGCTGGTCCCTTCAACTTAGACTTAGCTATCTTCACCTTTTGGCTAGGGGGTACTTCGTCACACTCAAAATAATTCTCCAAGGCTTCTAGCCAATCCATGCACTCCTCTGGTTCTAATTTACCATGGAACATAGGTAGGTCATTTTTTTCTTTCTTCCCCACTCTTTCTAAGGCTACAAGCATTGCCCTTTGATCCTCTGGTAGATTGTCTTGACCAGATGGATCTTTCTCTACCTCTTCTTCTTCCTTTGACTCCTCATTGTCTCCTCTCCTCACTTGGCCTTTCAACTTATCTAACTCCCTCTTCATTGCTCTATTCTCTTCTCTGACAACCCTACTCTCTGCCATCTTCTCCTTGACTATCTTAGCCAACTCTACATTTGTTATCCTCATAGGGATATCATCCTAATTTTCCATCTTTCCTTTAGAATTACTTCCCAAATAGTCTCTTAGTGACTTTGATACCCACCTAATGCAGAGCGCTTAAAACTAAAGCTTAGTGAAACCCAATCACTTATCACAATAGAATATCAATGTCTATTCAAAACATAAACAATGGTGTCTACCAATTCTATCCAACTCCTTAACCTTCAAATACTTCCAGACACAAGGTGGCTCCTCAAAATATTTACTTTCCTTGCAAAAAATTCAAAGCAATACTACTACTCTTTGGTTATAGCTTCAACCAAGACCACCAAGTTATTGTAATCAGTTATTTTAACTATACTTCCCTGCTACCTAAACACTCACCAATCCAAAACATAAATATCAGAGTACTACTATCCCCTGTAACTGCATTGCAACATTCAATTGGTATTGGGTTTAGTTTATAGATAGTTTTCTCACTTGGGATCCAGACTAAATTTCATTGATCAGTAGGTGACCGCAATTTCTACCCTTTACTTCTTTGACTGCAACAGTGTTCTTTCCTAAGTATTTACTGTCAGATTCAGGCATACTGGATTATGGTTTCCTATGTTTTTGTTTGAATCCACAAACAACAACAACAATCTTCTTTGACACCTTTGAATGGTCTCAGGAAGTTTAACCTAGTTGATCAAGCTAGGTCAACCTTGACTGGAATGACTCAAAGGTGGTTGTGAAAGATTGGTGTTGATGTTATTATCTTCGATGGATACTAATACCCCAAGTCCAAAAGGTTTTCAAAGCTTGTTCATTTTCTCCCCACTGTCACAACTTTCACTACTTCCGCTAACTAACACATGAAATGTTTCTAGTTTAGGGCATCATCCATGAAGCATTGGAATTGGCTTCCTAGCTCTGAGATTTGAATGCATTTAAAGACATTACCCTAATCTATCTTTTCATCCAGCGGTATTGGAATCCCATGGAGAAGAGGTAATTAGGGCCACAACTTCATGATAGAGTCCGATATAGTGGTTTAGAGTTCAGTCTGTCAGAATACTGTGCTCTTTTGGTGGAAGTTAAAACAAAATTTGGTTAATTAAAATCTCACAACAGTTATTGCATTAACAGTCATAAAAGATGTATGTTCTTTCCATAGTCAATTGTGTAAATAGAAGAAAAATAGTTCAATTAATACTAATCTGTGACTGCATCTAATGAATTTTAAAAATGTAGATGTATATAAATGAATTTTGTAGAGATATCCACTTATCTATTCATTATATAACCGACTGTG